>OX297855.1:77162508-77667933 GCA_946477585.1 Cheilosia urbana
GTGTTCCCAACCTGCAAGCGTGTCAACCTATCAAACAGTGTCCTGTTAATGCTCTCGTCCCACTACGGAGCTGATTCTGTTTCTACCTATAGAGAGAAGTCTCTGAGTCCTTTTAGCATCTAGCTTTGGCCAGATTTGCTTGGATGTGAGGCAGGTATTTAAGCTATTCCACCACTTCTTGTTCGCGACCTTTTTTGCCTCTTAGAATAGGAAGAATTTGATAGATTGCATAGCAGCATACGGTTCACTGTTGTTGGTTGAGTAAAGGCCGCTTCCTTTTCTGGCTAGTTCATCCTGGAATGTCGTTGTGACCTAGTGGAACCCAGTACATCTGTCCGCAATCTCGTAAAGAGATTCCCGGCATTGTTTTACCAAATTTGATCTGGTTGTTGGTGTATTCAGGGCTTTTAAGGCTGCCTGACTGTCTAGGTAGAGGGCAATAGTTTCACCGTCTATCGCCAACAAGGCAAGTCTGCAGGCTGCCTCGCGTATAGCCATCCTTTCAGCCCGAAAGACGCTACAGTGGTCTGGGAGACGTAAGGCAATATACATCTCGGGTGAGAGAAGACTCCCGCTCCCGTGCCTTCTGCAATTTTGGATCTATTGTGTTTTAGTTCCTCTAACGTCTAACGGATCCCAACGACTTGTTCACCCTCGAGTCACATGTCTAACATCGGAACGACAGTTTTTCACTAATTCCATCCGCTTATGAAATTCCTTGCCTCGGCATGTGCGAAGGTTAGGGGAGCACTGAACAGATTCGGACTAAGCTCAAGCTGTTTGGAGTTTCCCGACTGATTTTGTTTTTAGTTATTTTCTTTTACTAATTTTCATTGATTGAATGGAGATGTATGTAAAATTTTTTTTGGCTTTATCTATATATAGTAAAATTTCCTTAAGAAATGTTAAATTGTTTTTTTTTTTTTCTTTTTCTTTTTAAATCTCTGAACAGGTCTTTTAGTAGCTTGTATCGTAATTGATATATATTTCAATTTCAATATATAAAACAAAGTTGCATCCGTAAGAACGCCCATCACTCGAGAAAGGATCGTCCAATTTGAGCTATCTTTTCTTTTTTGTGTCTGTCTCCGCCTGAGGAAGGTTTATATGACGAGAAAATTGGAAAATTTTAAAAGGAAATTGGAAAATTCATAAAAATTAAATTGCCATACATTTTTTACTGCGATTTTTTTAAATTTTAATCGCAATATACAGTGAGATCGTATTTGTCAAAAATTCTACATGAATTTACGAGATGTGAAACATCTATAGTAAAATCGACTTGACCCAGAGTGAAATTCCTTGGCGACGCGACGGCGGAAATTGACCTGTCGCGATAGGTGGCGCTGTTGTTGATTTTCGAAACTACTAAACTGATTTCTACGAAATTTTGTGGATGTACCTATACCCATATGGTTGGTTGTAGTTTGAAAGATAGGAAATAAACATTTTTTCAATTCATTTAACTCAATTCTTAAAGTTATATGGGCCCGCTAGCCCTGGGGAGTGAACTGATAACGCTTGGTCTTACACAGACTCTAGACTACTGAATCAGTTGTATCACGGGCGAAGCCGGGCCGGAAGAGCTAGTAATAAGAAATTTTATGTCTTAATGTGTAAGCATTCAATAAAAATAAACGAAAATGTATCGAATTTTAGTTTCATTTCAGTAGCCAATTAAAACTCTTTCAGCTTAAAGAAAAACACTGCCACACGCTCACATCAACAAAATCACCATTTAAGACTCCAACCACGTTCCCCCCGCTTTGAACGGAACCATTAACCTTTTGTCACCCTTTAAACCTTTTTTTTTTTTTCTTTAGAATCGATCGTCGTTCATTAAACATGCGCAACATGAGACATTGTATACCTTAATGTCATCGCCGACAATCAGCGATGGGCATATACTGACCACATATGTAAACACAGACAGCACAGACCCTACGTACAGACCATAACAAAGCGATTGCATTTATGCATCCGTTCTGAATGCGACTTTGTTCTATGGCTTATGGCCTTAAATCGTTAAGTACTGTCATTAACAATGCATATAGAGGCGTAACACGCCCGGCAGCACAAAATGTTGCACAAGATTCTTCACCCAGTGTTAATCCTCCACTCAAACTCAATTTGTTGTCAGGGAGAAGTTTCTTTTGGCCCTGATGATCACCTGGTCGAGGATAATTCGCATAAATTTGCATTTTCCTTTTGTCCGTGGCGGTTACACCTGTCCATAAGTGTGGGTTGGATCCACAAAAGGAAACAAAAAAGCCCAAGTAGCAGCAGATGTTGCAGATATCACATTTAGGCACGAAAAAGTGTTTCAAGCAGATTACCATCGCATGGCTTCTCTGGCCAAATTGATTGTGCGTCTTGGACGTTTCGGTACATATTTTGGGGGTCCACTTGTGATTTGGATCGTTTTATCGACGCGAGTAACGTTTGTGTATAGAGACGTGACGTGAAGACGCACACAGCCCGTCAAATTGGAAGGTTTTCCTTTTTTTTTTTTTTTTCTTTTAATTCATATAAACTACATCCACCTGCCGCCGTTTTTGTGTGTTCTTTTGTCCTTTTGTTCTTTGATAACACTGCACTTTGGATTGAAGTCGTGTGTCCGAAGGTGCTTATGTCGTGCGTGGCTTATAAAGGTGGGGATCGACTTTCAATGGCTTGTTGAATTGTTTTCTTTGTATTTGCCGAAATAAGGATATACGCGCGTGGAATCATAACACTGTCCTGTTGTTAATATTCATAACTTATAACTTGCTAGTCGTGGCGTCAAAGTGCTGACTTGTCAATATGAACAACAGCTGTCAGATCATGAGGGCACTAAGCACTAATAAAGCTATAAACTGCGTGAAGCATAAAACGTCCACATTGAGAAAATACAATGTGGGCATAATATTGGCTAATCTTCTGTAGCTGTCTCGAATGCGTAATTATTGCATTTCGATGAACATAAAGATTGGAAGTTGTACCCCCTTAATGGATTTTAATGTGCGTAGTTAATGTATTCATCTTAGTAGACGAGTCCCATCGAGTGCTGGGAACATATAAACTTCTTCTAATCAGTTGGTGAGATAAAATATTTCGTGGAAAGCTGGAACATTTATGGGTGGATGCGGTTTCGATAAGGTCAAACGATGAATATATGAAAGGCGTTCTTATTTCGTTTGGTATACGTAGGTTGACTATACAACGTTGCGCAGTGATATAGGTTCTATAATATAGAACCCATATCACTGAATGACTTGCGAATCTGTCACGTATTTGAATGTGAGATTTGTGAGTACTTTAAGGCAGAGTTTCAACTATGAATGGTTAAACGGCAGCCCTCAAACCTCTGAATAACACAAAAAGGAAGTCTTACTTAAGGTCGTCAATTTAATTTGTAATTAAATTTTGTAAACTTCCACAAGAGACCCAGGCTTATCAACATTCGTCTGCAAGTCACCTTATAGTTTGCAGATGATGCCGGTCCCGACCTGACCTTCAACAACACATTAAACCCTCAACTTCTCTGCTTCAGCACCCAGAATGTGAATTCAAAAAATTGGAGTACGCAGAGTATTAAAGACAGGAACCTTGTTTGGCTTAAGTGGACACCGTGGCTTAATGGTTAGTGTGCTGGACTGTAGGGGGAAGGGTCTCAGGTTCAACCTTTGGAAAAAAAGAAGAAAAATACATTCAATCGTATAACTTACGTAAGAAATTAAGCCGCTTGCATTCGGCATACATTTTTTGGCCCCTTCCACTAATCCAACAAATAAAGACCCACAAAACAAAGGTCCTACCTACCCAACAGTTCAGATAGAAAGATGTTCTCAAACCCCTTTCAAGTTTTTCGCTGTGAGTAAGAATCGTATTTTTACCATGCAATTCATTTGATAATAGACCCTCATCATATGCAGAACACTGAGTAAACTCAACATAGACACCACGGTCATCAAAATCTTTGGGAAAACATGGGGACCATCTCCGAAAATCAAACTCCGGTTGTACACAGCTATCGTAAGACCAATACTGACATATGGCAGTCTTGTATGGTGGCTAGCTTCGAAAAAGGCTTCATACCTAATGGCTATTACAAAAGTGCAAAGACTAGCTTGCATCGGAGTCACCAGCGCGATGAGATCAACTCCAACCGCCGGACTTGAGGCTATCCTCAACCTGCTTCCGCTGGATATTTTTGTACAGGCAGTGGCAGCAACAAGTGCCATGAGAATTAGCCAATCAATAGATTGGAAACATAATGAAGAGGGTCACTCAACGATCCGACAGAAGTACCTTGGCAATATACTTAACACGGATTACAGACCCTTCTTTAGCGCTTACCCCAGCAGGGATGAATGGAGAGTTGGTTTTGTACCTAACACGCTATACGTTCCCGTGTACACAGGTGAATCAAAAATGGACAACGGCGTGAGGTCAGGCATCTACTCTGAACCGCTGGGTATCTCAACTACGTATCTACGCCTCCCAGACCACTGCAGTGTATTCCAAGCGGAAGTCATGGCAGTGACAAGAGCTGCCCGTGAGTCTGCGATAAAGGTAATACCTCCGGAAGGTATAACCTTCATTATCGACAGTCAGGCAGCTATAAAAGCTTTAACTGCCCCAGAAATAAAATCGAAGCTTGTGAAGAGCTGTCGCGAAGAGCTCGGAGCTCTTGAAACACAGCACAAGGTATTGCTGTGTTGGGTCCCTGGACATGAAGGCATTCCAGGCAATGAGAAAGCGGATGAACTAGCGCGAAAGGCTCAGCTAATGCTCTAGAACAAACAAACATGCCGCTCTGTGTGTATCCCGCTCTGTACACTAAAGCTTAAAGCAGGGAAAAAGGCCACAGATGAGGCAAACACAAAGAAGCTATGGCCATCTTTCTGTTAATCCAGAACAGAGAGAATCATGCGGATTAACCGGAGATGTCTCTCTACGCTTGTAGGTATCCTAACGGAACACAACACCTTGCGATACCACATGAAGAAAATGCGACTGACCGAGGAAGAACTTTGC
The DNA here is from genome assembly GCA_946477585.1 of Cheilosia urbana. Classification (NCBI taxonomy): domain Eukaryota; kingdom Metazoa; phylum Arthropoda; class Insecta; order Diptera; family Syrphidae; genus Cheilosia; species Cheilosia urbana. The sequence goes on from OX297855.1 coordinate 77,167,528, forward strand.
AGAGGCTGCGGTGACGAGGGAGTTATAAAGGACACAACCCACTTCCTATGTCACTGTCCAGGTCTTCCACACTCCAGGGTTCCAAATTTCTGGGAAGATACTTCTTCCATAACCTGAACAATCCAGCACACCAATAGATAAAATTATGAACTTCATCAAATCATCAAGATGGTTGTTATGTAACGACATACGCAGTAAGTAATTTAAAATCATTACAATGCTTACAGAATAGGTTAACACGGGTAAGGGATGAACCTCTTCTCCTACGGGTATCACAATGAGTCAATTTTGACCTGAGCGTGGCGCGGAATCTTTCCTTGCCAGCCCACAAATCCTAACTTAACCTAACTTAACCTAACCTAGACCCTCATATAGGCCTAAGACTACATGCTAAAGGGCTGCCAGGCTGCTTTGAATCCTTTACATGCACATTTGACTTAAAATGCTATGACCCAACTTATTTTTGGTTATCGAAGAATCACTTTTCCTGTATATCATTTAAGACAGTCGGCATATACAATAACAACGAATTAAGAAGCCTCGAGAACCATATGCCTCATGAACTCAGCCTGCATGTCTCTAGATCACCCTGGTGCCTCACTTTTGAACGATTGAGTGTCAAAGTCCTAAACAAATCCTACACCCGAAGGAACGTATCTATAATTGGAAATGACACTCCCACTCAGCTACAGCAGATGCAAGCACTGTCATCGGAACAAGTGTTCCTTTATAAAACATCGACGACAAATTTCGTTCAGAAGTCCGATCCAATTCATTTTTTTTTCTTTCACTTTCTTCCTTCATGTTGTTTTAAAGACAACCCATAAGGACCTTCATCCGTCTTCTCTACATATATATATAAAATAAGTTTCAAATGAAGGACGAAGGTGGCCCGTATCGAATTTCATTTTTGTCAGACATCCAGTACAAGGTATATGGCACACGAATAGCACGACAATTAGACGATGTCCTTCGGCGTTTTCAATTTCTTTTTATTTGACTATTCTGAATTCAGAAACAACAAAAAAAAATCGAAGGATCATCTTTTCAAAGGAGAGCACATCCCTGGCCAGTTGCCCAAAATGCTGTGAGTAATGATAATAGATAGGACATAGGAGTGCTCTTCTGGTATAGAAATACCTGCCAGCGACAACAGAGCAGATGTTTTCATTCCTTGCGGATGTTGCTGTTCACAGAAAGAGTTCTCTCTCTCTCTCCAATTAGCAAGAATGCAGTTCTTTAGAATGCAAATATATGTTCTGAAACACACGGCATACAACATTTTTTTGCAGCTTTTCTTAGCCAACACCTGAATACACCAATTAAGGCAGAGAATATTTATGTAGGCACGTACCTACAAAAATTTATTCAGTCCATTGAAAGAGAGAATAATTAAAACATCCACCTACTGCGAATGCAAATTTGAAGAGTAACCGCACAGACGTACACAGCCGGTTGATGTGTGAACATTCCTACAAATTGCATCGTAAATATCCTTGAAAAGCAAGCGCATCTCAAATCGACCCAATTAAACGAGCTATAACTCGCTGATATGGCTCATATGCAGTAAACCACCCCAAGGACGATATTTGTATATACACTCATGTAGTCCAATATCCCAGTAAACTAGGATCCATATATCCACTTACAGTAAAGATAAGGAGAACTACACTGCCATAAGAGCTACCCGACCGTAGAGAGAGTTTTTTAAATTTCTATAAGTGTACATTAAGTGCCCTAGGTGAATGAAATCAGGAGAACTTGACTACTTTACCTCTTTTACTTCGCTTAACTTCCTGTGTCGCTGACTTCTGAGGGTGCGGTTCATGGTTATAAGGATGCCCGCAAAGAAAGGGATTATTAACACAGCTTAACTACCAGTTGGGATGATTTTCGTTTGCACCTTGTCTCGCTTTCAACGATTTGCATTTTCTCTTGCGTCCTGGGAGTAAATTATTCAAGGGATTTACTTATACTCCCTGCTGGGGATAGTGTTCTTTGATAGGGTATTTTATGCAAAGGCGACGCGACGTGCGGTGTCTTAGTGTTTGTTTATTTTTTTAATTAAATGAAAAACAAAATTTAATCAGCGGGAGTCGTGAGTCGAACAAAAGGGCGTTGTAATGTTGTAATTAGCTGTTAATTTTCTTTGTTTATTTCAAGTAACTGTTGCGAAATTTTGAAATGAGAATTTAGTTTCGTTGGTGATGCAGCTGAGGCGCAAACCGAATAAATTACGGTGGCGCTTGGAAGTATGTGACGGAATTTGTAGGTGAAATGCGAGTGGAATTTGTGGATTCTATGTTGGAGTTTATTGCATACTTTTAGTATCACAAATTAGAGTGAAAGCAGAAGAAACGTAAAGCGGTATCATAGCCATAAGAATGCTAACACAGCTTCTTTGAGCAGAACCAAAGGCAAAGAGCAGCGATATCTACTATGGATTTAGTCTACGAGTTGTGTTTAGTATGAAGTCCAGTAGTATATAGACAAAAGATCCATTTAGGCAGCAAATTTTTCAAAATTATAAATATTTCTTTAGTCTCTGGTGCGACACGGATAATTCGATGAGGGTTAATGTCACCAATCTTGGTATATTTTGAAAGGTTGTCGATCGAGTTGCCGACACGGATTTAGAGAATCTCTTGATTGAAGAAGTATTCCAGTTAAAATGTATACAGACGGCGAAAAGTTCCACCAGCAATGCCAAATGTAGTGTAATTCTATTGACAGATTTTTTGCTTGTTGTATCCACTTTTAACTATCCTCATTCTTATGGTGAAGGGATGGTATATTAACTGCAAGCATGGATACTTCATTTTGATGTGACAAGAAGTCAATTGATAAAAGAGACAAGCGACTTCTGTTTCTGGTTCTGGATTGAGTAAAAGTGAAAAACTTAAAAGTTCCAACTAAACCTAAAACCAAAAGCAGTGCATTAGTACCATAAAAAAATAAAGGCAACACAAACTTACTAATGTTATCATCCATACGGTGACTCTTAAGAGAATTAAATAGACGTTCTCTTGTTCAATTTGGCAGGCAGCCTAGAGGGTCTAAACCAAAACCATAGATAAATTAATATACAGATGTCTCATCCTAATGTAAAAGAATGCTCTACTTTTTGCGATCGTCCAACAAAGATCGTCCAACAAATGGAAGGTGAAAACCAAAACCCACCATACCTCATTTGAGAAGGATTGATTTTCTGTTTAGATGAATTCTACTTTCAGTTGAATTATGACCACAGGCCGGAATGTATGTATGCAGTGTGCTGCCGTATAGGGTATTGGGGGCAGGTAAATTTCCTTGCACACTGATCAGTGGGTTAAAGGGTAAGGAGACAAGGTAATAAGGAAAGCGGAAAGAAAAAAATCGCCTTTATTTCTTTAATCTTTCTTTCTTTCTTTGGTATTGTCAATGCCTTATGATTGAACGCCGGCGGGGGTGTGTGCCGTGAGGAGATCTTCGGTTATGTAATGCATGATGGTTTTTGTTGGGAAGAGCCGCCGATTTACTTTTGGATTTGTTTTGCTGAAAAAAGTATCTCTTTGCGATATGAACAATGTATTGCATTTTGGCGATACAATTTTAATGTTTTTGTTTGGGTAGGTGCATTCGCATTAATTTTACGGTTTTCATTATTCGATACAAATGTATGTCAAATTTTATACTTTTATAATTTTCTTTTGAAATTAATTAGATTATTCATTAATAGGTACCCTATTATAGGTATCAACAATAATATTTAAACTAAAAACTGTTCTATATCACTTATCTACTTATCTTATTTTTCAAAGACATGCTGTTGGGTTTTCTTCTCTGTTAATAAATAAAGTGGGATAACAAAACAAGAATTCAAACTTTTCAAGTTACTTTTATAGGTAATAGATATCTACGCAATATTGGCTTGATAGATGACATACCCAAAAGAATTACATTTATGATTTTTAAACGTTAGGTACCTACCTTATGTCGTTTTCGATTTACCTTTTCAGATTTTGATCCGAGATTTCAGATATCTGCTGCCAAATCGATAAAATCCGAATGGCAGTATGTATTAAATAATAGTGTAAGTTTTTAAAAATTGAAGCTCTCAGTAACAGGCAATTGTCGCAAGTTCTGGTTAGAGAGTTATAAGCGCTTACTGAATTATTTTATAACTCTCACATTTTACCAGTTTTTGAGGATGAGGAAAATCGTAATAGGAATTTCTGTTTTTTTATCATGCATGATTTTATTTTTGGCTGAAATAGATTTGTGATGATCGTCTATGATTACACAAATCAGAGATTTGTTTTTTGAAGGTACTGCATTAGCAGTTGTAAACTGAATATCCCGATGGGGTGCAAATAAAGTAAGATTTTCTGGCTGGTTGGTATTATTTAAGGTGCATATTGAATTTGCTTGAAAGAAAGAAGAACTTGCTAATATTTGCTAAAAATAAGTCTTACGTTGCTGTTATTGCATTTTTAAAGGCTATTACAATTTTAATTTTAAAGCGCGGTATTGAGTTTTAAAAATATATGTATCGACACAGATCGGCTTTTGGGTAGTCATTTTGGATAAATGATTAAAATCTGTTTTATTCGATTTTTTGAGAAAAACTAAGTAAGGGATCTTATTTAGAATACTGATATTATCGTTAATATGTATTTTCAAAATCGTTAGAGCGGTTTTTGTAAAATTTGGCAGACCAAATATTGCAATGTTTAACAATTTTGCTGAAAAGGTATTGTTCGGGATGTAAGCATTACCTACTTGGTTTTTAAAGATTTTTTTTTTAATCGAAATTGGGGTTTTCGAAATATAAGTTTTTCTATTAATAGGGACACAATAATTTTGAAAACATCAATTTTACTCTAAGTATGCATTTTGGTCAAAATCGTTAAGTATCGGCGTTTTCCGGTAAACTAAAGAATACCAAATTAAAAAAAAGTGTATTTTTTTCAAAAATCTATTGTATGAGTTTTCTATTAAGTTAGAAATGATTACATGTATTACAATGTACAATCGTATCTACCGTTTTCGAGATACATATGTTCAAATTTCAAAAGTATCGTTATTAAATTATTTTAGTATGATAAAAACGGCCCCGAACTTAAACTTTAAATCTAAAGCAAAATTATGGCAGCTACTTAGGCCTTAGGCCTCGGGAGCGTACGCACAGACAGGCAAGCAGACAGATAGACATACGGTATACGGACAGCATTTTACGACCCAATTCTTTGAGTTCATCTATCATCGTAATTGATTAACATCTCGAGTTCGAAATTTTGTATATATTTTCTCTTACTACGTACCTACCTAATCGAGAAATCTAAACTACTGATTGTTTTATTATGAATGTTAAAATGTATTCATAATACAAAGTCTGACCCAGTCAACTCAGAGCGTTTTGACAGACATGTAAACTTGAAAAGTTTTAATTCTTGTCTCGTTTTATTTATTAACAGGGAAGAAAACCCAACAGCATGTCTTTGAAAAATAAGATAAGTGATATAGAACAGTTTTTAGTTTAAATATAATTGTTGATACCTATAATAGGGTACCTATTAATGAATAATCTAATTAATTTCAAAAGAAAATTATAAAAGTATAAAATTTGACATACATTTGTATCGAATAATGAAAACCGTAAAATTAATGCGAATGCACCTACCCAAACAAAAACATTAAAATTGTATCGCCAAAATGCAATACATTGTTCATATCGCAAAGAGATACTTTTTTCAGCAAAACAAATCCAAAAGTAAATCGGCGGCTCTTCCCAACAAAAACCATCATGCATTACATAACCGAAGATCTCCTCACGGCACACACCCCCGCCGGCGTTCAATCATAAGGCATTGACAATACCAAAGAAAGAAAGAAAGATTAAAGAAATAAAGGCGATTTTTTTCTTTCCGCTTTCCTTATTACCTTGTCTCCTTACCCTTTAACCCACTGATCAGTGTGCAAGGAAATTTACCTGCCCCCAATACCCTATACGGCAGCACACTGCATACATACATTCCGGCCTGTGGTCATAATTCAACTGAAAGTAGAATTCATCTAAACAGAAAATCAATCCTTCTCAAATGAGGTATGGTGGGTTTTGGTTTTCACCTTCCATTTGTTGGACGATCTTTGTTGGACGATCGCAAAAAGTAGAGCATTCTTTTACATTAGGATGAGACATCTGTATATTAATTTATCTATGCCAAAACATTGAGGTAATACTACAGAGAAGATTGGTTGAAACCCAAATGGAGACCGGTGCCATCCTTCATCAGCGATGGCACTCCTCCAGTGTTCCTTAAAGTCCGAACGACAGCAGCGATAAAAATGGGCTTAGTCGTAAATGACGGCAAAGCTTATTTTATGCTGTCAACAAGGAGAGAGGCACAACGTTGACCAATAGGACGCAGTGAATAATAGATATCTACATCAGCAACCCCTAAAACCCTTTATCTCTCTAGGTTCTACCTCTCATCACCCCATTAGATTAGGTTAGATTAGATAGTGGATGGAGGTGGTATAGAGTATCCCAGGTCACTATCACCCCATAATCCTGTTAGATAAGATATAACAGCAAACTCTCGACCTGGTGACAAAAGTACGCAGCGGTTGTCTTATATGGTTAGGTCATGTAGAACGGATGGAATACGTTACGGCCTAAGAAGACTTTTTCTTCAACCCAGATAGACAAACGAGTATAAAGACAGACATGGGCCCTCAAAACTGAATATGAATGGGAACCTTATCTAACTTGTAGGGCGGGGAACTGGAGACAATAAGTCTGCAGTAATACACATCCCAGGTCGGGTATATCAGTTGCAAAAAGCAATTCAAGTAGGTACTTCTTTAGTCAATCAAGGAGAAAATCATGGAAACAATTTTGCAGAATTAAAGCCGAATCTAACGAGGCCATCTTTTCAGGTAGAACTGTAGACAGGTAGGTACTAGGTGACGTTCTGCAAACCGCAAACATATTGTAGGTCGGTCATTTGTAATACCACATGAATCTATTGCCAAAAGGTGGTAAGGATATTCAATACCTTAACCAGTCTATGATGTTAATAGAGTTAAGGAGCCAATTTACGCGTAGAGTTGACGAACGGACAAATTGTCAAGGTAATAGGACCCAAAGTGGTGCATTCGTTTTTAAGATAATGAATGACAATTACAGAGATTGCGAACAGTAGTCTTATCCAAAATGATTTGCGACAGAAGTCATTGTGAGCAAGGCCTAAATATCTGGCATGATGCGCCGAGGCATCACTAAAGGTGCTGATGGGCGATCTATTGGTGTTCCAAGTTTTAAAGAAAAAGCAATGGCTTATTGGGAAAGAAAGTGCAATCATTTATTGCCTAGATCTGGTTCTTTCAGGCATTGTCGTCACTGTCCCCACGGCTGCACCCAAGGCTGTTGTGTATCATTTACCAATGACTTTCCCAACAAAATGAAAACCAGTTCAAAGGACACGAACGTTTCATTACGAAATTCCCAGTTCCCAGAGCATAATACCCCCAACGCAGCACAATAAAGCGCCCGATAAATTGCCACCCAGCTTGGATGGCTCATCACACAACTAGGTAATTGGGGAAAATTCAGTAAAAAAGCCGAATGCCCCGGCAACGAATTCTACGTTGATTGCGTTTAGTAATAAAACACCAGTTAAGCACAATATCCCTGTCTTCTTTTCATAAAATTGCACTTGTGCACGTAACACTGCAGGCTCATAAACTTTAGGAGGCGTTCTGCACTACAACACACCGAAGTCGGTGCCGGTGAAACCAATTCAATTTCCTTTCAAACTATTTCAGCTTTCAGCAGCAATGCATCCGGACAATAAAGGAAGCGAATCTTTCGTAGAATTTACGAGTTGCTTCTTGCCAGAGAAATTACCCTATAAAATGGGAAATCACAAACACGTGGTGTACTGGCTTTGGCTCTATCAGAAGATGGGCTACCAAGGTTGGCGGGCAGTTTCCATCTGTGAGAGTGGATGAGTTGATGTAGATTCTGAAATTGTTTATCGTAAACGGATAATATGTGAATGAAGCCGTCTTAGGTACTCACTTGCTAGTGACAGGAACTAGTCAAGCCCTTTTTTGTGAATACTGGGATCGGTGGAACAAAAGACCATATAAACTCGCAAACCTAAATTTCAATCTAAGCAACAATAATTGATGACGAAAGCAGCGAAGAGCTATATTAAAAATATGTGCTCAAAGTGACACAGCCATGTCAACACAGTTCAATCAAAGGCTTCGCGTTTCAATTTCAATTAGTTCTCTTCTGTAGCTGTTCATGAAATGAAATGTGAATGTGAATTGTGAAGCTACAATTGAAGTGCCTCAGAGTGGATAAGGATAGTTGTCATCCACCCGAAATGAGAGGCGCACCTAAATTATAAAGCCACCATGAATTGTCATAAGGGAATAACAAAGACCTCAAAAATCCTTCAGAGTGTGTTTCATTTTTAGCCAAACAATAATGTGTTATTATTTCAAATCCAGACGTCTGTGTCATAACGATGATGACGAGACACACCATCGCCAGAAAGAAATACCAATCTGCAAATTTGACACAAAATGCTAACGACATGTGCAGACACTGGAAATGAGCGGTTTTCGGGGCAAGGTGCTAATTGAATGTCCCCTGGCAGTGATACCAATTAGTCGTAATGAAAAGATTTTGCAAGTTATTTTCATAAGGGATCAACAAAGAAATTGAAATAAATGTTAATAGCCAGCGCAGTTTATGCAAGTTTTAGTTGATATTTCACAGGATATTTAAAGCAAGTTTGAAAAAAGTTTGTAAAAGAAAAACGAACACCTAAAAACATTGAATAGACGTTCGCTGAAAAGTCAAGAAATTTGCTCAAAATTTTTACAGGATCCTTTTATTGTGTGCGGGTGAACTTTTAATATACTTTTAGGAGGATTTAATAAAAAATGTTCTTCCTCCCCTACTTTGTTATTTCTAGATGAACTTTTCAGCTACAAAACGCAACAGACCACAAGTACTTGGGCGCCAGCTAATAAAACCCGTTCTTTCGATTTGGAAAGTGTTTTAGTTTTATTATTCATCTTCGCATAGGTCGTCTCAGAAGAAATGTCTAAAGGATATATATAATTAATAAATTATAGTCAAGAAGTGATTAGCAAAGCTATAACAGGTCATCACATACAGGGCAACAACCACAGGGGATTCAAATAAACCCAGTCAAGCAGAAAATACAAACATCTTTCGAGATGATGAACGTATAAATAGGTTTCTAAGCTGAGGAAAATAAGGTTGGCAGTGGGTCAATCAAATCGCATAGATGGTATACCTACTACCAAATATGTAGCTGAAATATGGAGAAAAAAAAAACGAATTAGACTATTAAAGGCGGATTATATGGTTTTCTTACTCAAAGAGGAGTTAAATTAGATTTATTATGTTTTATTTTAGACCCATAATTCTTTCCTAATTTGTTCTTAAGTCTTTTAGCATTGAAGGTGCAAATATAATGGCAAAATATTCAACACGTTACATGATAATGCTGAAGAATAAAAGGAAATCAGCAAAAGCGGAATTTAAGCTCTATAAACGAGGTCATACGTAAGATAGACAGAAGCTTACACTACGGAGAAGACGCCTTAGCTGCCCTTCTGGGTAAGGAGGTCGTTTTAACACTGTAAATACCAGAGCTATTTAGTGGTGGCTTTAAAGAGTGGGAAAATGAAAACACAAAGAGCTGTAAGCATCCTTCTCCAGCTACCTTTTTAATGATGAGCTTGGCACTGAAAATTAATGTCCTTTTATGATCATTTTTGATTGACTCCTTAAAAATTGATCAAGGAAACTGAACTCGATGTCAGTTCGCACAACTAAAAGTTGGCACACACAAATTTGCTATAAATCGCTCACAAATCGTTTACTGATGTTTTCGTTGCGTATAACTTAACCAAAATCAATTTAACACTGCCTTGCATCTTGTGTGTATGTATCTGGCTTTAATTATTTTTTTTGCAGCGTGTTCTACTGCAACAACTCCATTATAACCCCAATTACCAAGGACAGATAAAACATAAAACAAAAAACAAAAAATCCAAACCAAAACTTAGTTTCCATTTTAAGAGACAAGTTTACTGTGTCAACAGTGTTCTCTAGGTGATGTAGTTCCAAACCTGTTGCCACAGTAGGTCCAACCTCTCACCACACCAAACACAGAGTCGAATGATGTCAAAGTAACATTGTCAAAAGAAGAAATTCTCCAATTGACAGGTTATGCTGCAGTTGTGCCCAAAAATAAAACGGTCAAAGTGATGCAATAGTTACGTGTGAATTCGCTTACCTGTAAAGAAAGAGAAGAAAACAAATTTCCAGTTAGAAAGAATTTTATTAAAAAAACAAATTCAATATATATTTAGAAAGAACAAAAAGCCAATGAATACCCGCACACAATTGGTGATGCTGTCCATAAAAATGCACGACTAAAATTAGTCCCGACCATATTAAACTAATTTTATTCAAATGTTGTATGAATATTTTAGCTATGATATCAGAAATAAATAAGATGACACACAAAGGCAGAAAAAATATATAAAAATAAATATATGGGGAGAGTACTTGTTGTTGGGTGCTTTCGAATTCAAAAACTGACAGTAGCTGAGAGCATATTATTAGCATCAATGTGAAAATTGAAATGCACATAATATCTGATCCGGGTTAATAACTCAGTTAGTTATGAGATGCAGAGTTTTCAGACACACGCTCCCCGTTGATGTTGATTGAATTAACAACAATTGAGGAAGTATTGTGGGTTGGGGCATAAAGCTATAATTGAAGAGCGCCCTCTTTAAATGCCTTGAAAGTTTGGTTTACCCATTTGGTCAGTTCGAAATGAATGATCGTGAACAGCCAATTCATTGGTTGAAAAATAGTTTCAAAGTCTTCAACCATTTCATGTAAGTTTGGGCTGAATGTTTGCGATCACTGATCAAGGTGTTATTTTAGAAAATCGTAGGTAATTATGCAGTTTGATCGTCGGATCTGTATATCTGAAACGGTAGGTAGAACTTAAGATGTGGCGAGTCTTTCATTACCTTATAGAAAATTATTTACTATCCTACTGTGTATAGGGTGGGCCTCTAGTGGTTTCTTTTTAAATCATAGGTTATTTTGACACTGGCAACCGTTTGCCGCTCGAAATCTTGACAGAAAGTCAGTATCATACCTCCGCGGAACGAAATGAGTTGCTTTACGCTTGAAAAACGTTGGGAAATATTGAAAACTTATTTCCAAATTGAGTGCTGTGTAGCCTAAACAGTGCATTATTTGAAAATAAGTTTTGGCCGAAATGGAAGCACCCACCGCGCCTGTTGTACGCAAGTTTGTGCAAACATTTATTGGGTATGCTAGGGCACAGTCGTCGTAGTGACGAGAGTGTGGCAGTTTGGTGCGGATTGTGGAGTGAGGCTTGTAACAACGTTTCGGTCAACGGTGGGCGTTACAGAGCCATGTTAACCGACTTTTTTTTTACTAAAATTTAAGACATGTTATCAGCTGTCTTGGCGATGTCAGTTGGCCGCCTCGGATCTGCGATTTGACCATGAATGACCGATGTTATGCCAACAATCCGGAAACGATTCAAGCACTTAAGGCCAATATCTATAATCTACAGCCCAAAACCATCAACAAGGTCTTGGAAAATTGGAGTGACAAAATGCGTTACTGCTACGCCAGCCGAGGCAGTCACTTGAATGAAGTTGTCTTCCATAATTAATGGGAATGTTTTCTCTTACTAATAAAGCCATAATAAGAGGGTGTTTTTTTTTTTAGAACTTTAAGTTGGCAACACTATTTTAACTGGCGGCCATTTTGTTTTGTCAGCTGTTAAGCGATTTATTGAATGGACAGACGCCTGAACAACGCTTCCAAATTGTGCAAATTTATTTTGAAAATTATGGTTCTGTTCGAAATACGTATCTCGCACTATACGTCAATTTTTCGGTCTACATGATGAAGCTCACTTTTGGTTGAATGGATACGTCAACAAAAACTGACTGTTTGGTGTGCTCTATGGGTTGGTGGAATTATTGGTGCGTACTTCTTTAAAATCGATGCTGGCCAGAATGTTACAGTCAATGGTGACCGCTATAGACCCACGATTACTGACTTTTTCGTTCATCAATTGAACAACCATGATGTGCAGGAGCTGTGGTTTCAACAAGAGCGCGCAACATGTCACACAGCTCGTGCCACAATGGATTTATTGAAGCAAACGTTTGGTAACCGCATAGTTTCATGTTGGGGACCCGTGAATTGGCCTCCAAGATCGTGCGATTTAACGCCGCTTGACCATTTTCTGTGGGAATATGTAAAGTCACCGATAAACCTGAAACAATTGACCACTTGGAGGACATCATTCGCCGCGTTATTGTCGATATACGGCCACAAATGTTGGAAAAATTCATAGAAAATTTGACCTTCAGATTAGACTACGTCCGAGCCAGCCGTGGCGGTCATATGCCAAAAATCATATTTAAATTATAATGCCAGAAGATTATCTTTCGAATAAAGTAAATCTCAAGTCAATTTAAAAAAATCACCTTTGTTTTATTCCATTTCAAAGTTCTTTACCTCTAAAAAACAGCCTTTACATGGAAAAAAAATAATTTTGTTAATTTTATTGCATTTTTAAAAAGAAACTTGTATTTGGCCCACCCTGTATGTAGTACACATCTTTGTTAAAACGGTGATCACGGGAACTTTTGCAAACTTCGATTGTTGTGAGCTAAGTTTCCATGAATTTTTAACATCTTTTTATGCTCTCTTTCAAACAAATGTTACCCAGCACATCCTCAGCGACAGGATCCGTGAGTAGACAGACGCTTTTCAACAAGTCGATACAGGGATGAAATATTTCTGTATTGTGAGTGCGACAACATTTGGGGAAGTAGACATTTGCTAAGATATGTAGATTCTCAGATGATTTACTGTGGCGTATGCGCACTATTTTTATTTATTTTTGTGCAAAAACAAAGAATCACTTTGTTTATTATTTACATCCGATTAAATAAAAGTATACTACTACTTTAATAAAAGTCTATTTTTACCACACCAGAACGTAATCAATTATAACAAAAATAAATACATATAGCAGACAATCTCAGACCTCGTTAAAAAACGAAGCAACCTTGATTTATAAACTATCGGTTACGTTTCAACAGATAATTGCACTGTCATTTTATAAATAACTGCAAAATATAAAAAAAAATGAATACCTGTTGTCTAAAGCATGTTGGGTATTCCCCATTTCCACATTCGCTCACCGCCACTTCATTATACCGTATCAATCACTTAATAAGACTTAATTCTAGTTTTTTTTTTTTGCAATTTTTGTTGCAAAGCTTACCTTACAGTCGTCACGTGATGTGAAGTATGAGTACGCGTCTCCTTGTGTCGTGTCGAATAACTAACTACCGTCACATGACGTGTAGCCGTTCGGACGACACGTCGCACACGACTGCGGCCATCGCCGACCACAACAACAATTGGTGGTGGCTTACCATTACCATATTGGAGGAAGGATTCAGCGTTCGGTTTGTCAATTAGTTCGGTTTCGGACATTGTTAGAATTTTATTTTTATTTTTGTCGATAAAGAGATTTCGGCGAATTTTCGTTTTGGTTTTAGGTTTAGACTTATTTACAAATTTTACTTAATTTTCTTTGGTTTCGTGTTACAGTGTTTTTTGTTTGTTTTGTCACTTTTCCTGTTCGAGTTCACATTTTATCGTTGAATTTTTTCACACAATTGTTCTGTTATAGTCTATGGAGTAGGATTCCTTGTAGTCCGGCCAAAAGAGTTTCATTTTTGATCTGTAAGAGGAAGACTTGTAAGCTTTAGCTGAATGGAATTGAATTGTGCATGTGGCAGTGCACAATATTCCAGCTGAGCATGCTAATCTTCTGTTCACAATCGATGGCGGTTGGTAATTTGAATATTCATGACTCAACGATGCAAGTGAGCACGTATCTACACACACATGTATAGTCAGTTATGAGTCAACACTCATCAAAGTACAATTATTCTGTTAAACGAAATTATTTATGGTCATGTAAGCAGTTTATTTTCGTATTATATTATTTATTTTTATTCATTTTTAAGCGAGGGAGTTGTTTTGTATGGACTGATGACATGGGAACAAACGAAAAACGTGCAATGACAGTGTGGCCAGCAGGTGGCGATTGGGAGATCATTTTTATTCAAGTTGCTTAGTTGTTTCAAAAACTAAAACTAATACAGAGGGGACGTATTATAGAAAACGAAACGATCGTCGAAGATCACCAAACAAAACTTCTACAGAGAGGATATATGATAGAAAACGAAACGATCGTCGAAGATCACCAAACAACATTTTTTATGAAAGACGGTATGCAGTTAGAGCTATGATATCAGAACGAATACATATCAACGATGTAGATCGGTGTTAAAATAATATATAGATTAAAATCATGATCTTCAGCAAGTGATTAAAGAACCGCATGATCGTAGTGGAATTTGGTAAATAAAGAGAAAAAAACAAGGAGTCCTGAAGCACCTTCAGATGTATGAAATATGATAAACCATTCCTCACCCTATTCCTTGTTTAATATAAAGATAAGGTTCCGAGAATAATAAGATCTTTAATAAACGCAATTTCAAAAATTTAGTATCATAAACTATTTAATTGAATTACTCACGAGATCGTCGATCTCAGTTTAGGTACTATAAAATCACTTAAGTAAATACACATCACTTACAGATCGATTTTCATTACAGAGGATACCATTTGAACATGATCGGACATAGTATATGCGATCAGTAGACGTTTGTCGATACGCATTTAAGAGGGAGAAACATTTTTAGAGAAAATAGTGCATCACTGCACTGCTGATCGTATTTCTTTCTTCACATTACGTTTACACCCAAATATTCACCCACATCATCAAGGTATCCGTTCCGAAAAAAAAATCCGATACGAAAGTCAAATCCGATCGGAACTCAAATTGCTTTCGAAGTATCCGTTTCGGAACAAAATAAATGAAGTAAACGCGTTCATTTCACATTAAAATATTGCGCAGTAACAAGTTGTCGGAGAGCTTCGGAAAAAATGTGCCAAGTAGCTGTCAAAAGTGCACTACATGTCATCCTAGAATTTTTTCCGAAAGATCTATCGGAACGGATATCTTGAATAGAATTTCTCCGATATCGCACAAATCGGAGAAAGTTTCGTTCCGAGCGGATACCTGGATAGGGGGATTGTCCACGATCTCTTCCTGGCTGATCGTTAATCTCAAACAATTTTTCCAAAAAAAATTCAATTCCAAACCGTATGGGTTCTAAGACGAGAAGTGATTGTGCTTGAAATAATTGTAAAAAACTGCCATCCACCACGTCTATGATCAGTTTGACGATCAGCTACTTCAATATAAATTTGCGAAAGAAACTATAAAACATTTCGCACATTTTCAATAGGCCAAGAGCTGAGCGTTCATCAAAAGATAACGTATTTTGAAGATGATGATCTTGCAGTCAGTTGATCACAACATTTGCTAACGCTAAAGGGAATCATGCAACATGTACACAGAGATTGTAGAGCTTAAAATCACTTCAATTACAAGGTAAAATAGAAAAAAAAAGTGATCGCTGTCCATTATAATATCAATTGTGAAATAAAATAAATTTTTATAATCTCGAATAACGATCGCCTCTGTGCGGTATCAACGATCATTATAGACCCTCTAGGATCTACGTCAAAGCTTTGTTTAAAGATCGCAAATAGATATTAAATAGAAATTAAAAGCGACATGTATTCAAAATTGAAGTCATCACTAATACCCTTGATCATTTTATAAACAGAAGTCTGCGTACCGGCAAGATCGTTAGTTATCAATAAAACTATAAATGGGGACTATGTAAGCGGTTTAAGAAAATACCAGAGGTAGCCCAAGGCTCAACCCACAGAAAGAGCACAATCATTAAACATGCAGGATCATCCATCGTCAAAAGACATTGTCTTAAGGTGATACTGAATGACATTCATCAATTCCTGACCAGAACTCTCCTTATTGTCAGATCATAATAATTTGGCAAAGTTTAAGCATTGTTTTTATCAAATTAGTTGCAAATAGTATAACCCCATAATCGTCCATAGATCCCTATTTTTTACGCCATGATACCAATAGCTATTAAATTGTTAAATATCGTCAACCCGTCTTGTCTTGTCTTTCTGGTGGTGTCCATTTCTGGTCAATAACGCTCAAAATTGAAACTATTTAGACGATAAGGGAAAAAGCTTAGATTATAAAAAACATGCTCATGGCCGTCGATCGTTACAAGATCGTGTCGTAATATCTACGAACGATGATATCGGTGTAAAAATTAGTTACGATACACATTTGAAAAAAAAGTACATTGATAAGATATTAAGATGAAAATATCGATGTAAAGAAGTAACAAACGACAATCAAAACGAAACTGCCCCGGCAAGACATCGTATGGATAACGCTCTATATATAAAGTAGTTGGGCGAGATCAGAAAATTCCAGAGGTAACCCACTAGAAAGAAAGAACACGATCATCGATCGTCGTCGATCGTCACATGATTTTGTCTTAAGATCAACAAAACCAATAATATAATAGCAGAAACTCAAGAAACAAATTCGTAAAAACGGGTTAACGACAATCGCGCATCACATGGATTCTGAGCTATTCGAATACATAAAAAGATCGAAAGTCCAATGATTCAGACTTGCACGCCACACTGTAGATCAATCGGCTAACTACCTAGCCTTGAAATTGTACTGCAAAAAAAAAAAAAAAAAAAAACAGACCAGACAGGGGGGAAGCTTCAATCTAAAACAATTGAGACTGACCACAATGGAATAAAGCTCACTTGTTTCCCCTATTCCGCGCAGGTCATAATTGAGTTTATGACCGTCATTTGCGACTTTTGAATTCGGTTTCATTGAATCTATGCGCATCTTGAGATACAGTACATATACAATACAATCCAATGTGGGAAAATATGTTTTGTATCTAATAACTATTCAAGTTTTCAATTCAATTTCAAGTCACGTGGAACATGTTAAACAGGTCGTCTCAGCGTACGTATGGTGCGGCGTACATTACTCTTTCACACTGCTGGGTAGTTAGGTATGACTATCAATTTGACAGCACGAATGACAGTTGCGTTTAACTGACTTGCAAATTGCAAATGCTGTATATAGCCGGTGTGTTACTTATGTCTGTGTCCATTCCGTTAACTTTTCGAAATCACGTTACGAACTCAGCACACATTTTGAATGCACATCCGTCAACATTTATACGAGTTCTAGTTGAGAGCGCATGTGTTCGGTGTCCTAGATTTTTGCGCACAGATCATGGTCATGACTTGGACTGGAAATTAAGGGAAATGCCTGATTATACAATGTGACGGTCATCTTAGATAAATGCAGATATCAAGCGATCTCGTAATTCAATTTAAACCAAAAGCACACACACATCTGCCACGACGAATTGGATAATAATTTGATTACGCGATTGGGGATTTTCCACCAACTGGGGCAAAATAAAACAAAATCAGGTTACCCACATCAACAACAGATACAGATCCAGCGAAACAGACATGGGGTAGGGGTTTTCACATATGAATTTATCTAATCGTTGAAATGTAGAATTGCACTTTGATTGATGATATACGAGTATTTTTGTTGCCATCCTTTGCACATACGAGTAGGTATATGAGGGGGAATTTCGCGAAGAAAACCTCATAGCATCGTGCAAAAAAAAAAAAAAAAAAACTAAGAAAAATGGTGGAAATTCATGTAGGAAAGTTGTACATCTATTTAGTGTACCTGATGGCAATCTGTTGAATATATGATAATTGGATTGAGGAGAAGGAAATAAAAAATGTGCGAACAATTTATCTCATTGTATGTACGGTTTGATGATGGCAGCGGAAGACAACTTTCTCTATATAAATTCGTACGCACTTTAAGGAAGTTTGCGTTTTAAATCATTAAAAATTCTTGACAAATGATTTATGTACCATAAATTACTAGATATTTGATGGAAAATATTTTAATTACCAAAGAAAAGTGAATCACATAGTGCCACTGGTGAACACGAAATGATTTCTAAGGCCTAGAACTGCCTAATTAAGTTGTCGACGATTTATAGAAGTCGTTGCAGAAGATTAATGGGGGGAATATTTTTGATACAGTCAGACGGAACTGGGAAGTTTGAAATTGCTCGAATGAGGAAGTGGTGGCCAGAGAGACTGACGGTTTTTCGTTGTGGCTTTCCAATTGAAAGTTGTTGATTTAAAAATCACAAATTCTTACAATAATCAGGGCACGAACCTTGGTACAAATAATTACATTTGCGAACGGGTTCTTTGTGGCTTACTTTCTTTTATTGTTTTTTGATGTAAAATGCAAATTGGGTGGCTCTGTAAAATCAAGATGAAGACGCAATATACTACGTCGACGTACAAACAAAATATCGAAATTGAAAGCGAGTGCTAAATGCTCAATAAGAATACTTTCATGTTTATTAGAACAAACAATATTCATTCCACTAAATTAAAAAAAAACCCTTAAGTTATGATTACACGGCCATTTTTTTGCGTCATTTAAATTGAGCTTTGACGTCAACATCGTGTTAACAAAGCCTTCATTTTTTGTCGTTCTGTGTGATTGCCATTTTCGGGATAACATTTTCTGCCAAATGACATGAATTGCGTGCCATTAAAATGATGAAAACAAAAAAGACCGTGTAATCGCTCTTTAAAGACGCCTAGGGCAAATGACAAAACTTTCTGGCTGTCAGTTAAATGCAAGCCTCCAAAAAATGACCTGGCACGAAATTTGTATGCCATGACATTTTTCTACGCAAATGACAAATGACGCAGCATTTAATATGATACCTGTGCTGTCATTTGGTGCTTTTGTAGTGGCGAAAGGACGTGTCGCATGTATGTGGCTGCTATTCCAGTAAATATTAATAAACTGGTTTTTATTTGTTTGTATGTGGTTGTGTTGTCGGTATTGAGAGAAATGGAATACGAACCATCGCCGTCAAGTGCCGACAATTTGGACTATTCCGTCATCTATGTTGATAATTGGAATACACAAAGTACAACAAAGTCGAGAAGAATGCAAAACGCAGAATGCCACTTTATATGACTCGAAAAAGGGCGTTGAAATGTACCTTAATAAAATAGCCAACTGCATTATTTGTACACACACAATAGCCAAAAATTTTAGTATAATACAATACATACTTAAAATACACTTCTGAAGCTATTCTGAAAACGTGTGATGCTCTTATAACTCGCGTCGCTATGATGACCTTTAATATGAGGCATGTAATCTGGTTACATAAAAAAATTGTGACGATCCATGGTCCAAGTACCTACTACATCCGCAGAATGATACAGAGGCTCCATGTATAATGACTATCACTGGGTGAGTTGTAACATTGATATCCCTTCTGGTATCAGAGTTAAGCTAGAATTGCTTCATTGTAGCTGAAATGGCATAACGACATCTTTTTATCCATAGACTGGAAATCTTATTCCAAGTGAATCCTAATAAATTGGTCCTTCGAGCCGGATACTAACATTTTCTATCTGATTCTCAAAATTATCTTATTCGACCTTTCCAGAGCCCCGTTAACAAACTCATTAGTCATTCATAGCAAAGCTATAACAAGCGATAAGTAGCGACATTGTATGAGATCGAAAGTACATAAGACATGTTGCTAGTCTAAAATGTTCAATACATGTATTTCTGGGGAAATCAAAACCTCTAATGCGTTCATGCACCCTGAAGTGGCTATAGATATAAGCTGCTTCTACTCTAAAAAAAATACTTAGCGCAACAGGTCCGAAGGGACCATAGGCTTAGCTTCTCACAGCCATTCGTTTTGTGTGAATTTTTCATTTTTGGAACGGATCTATGCCGATTCCAAACGGCTAATTGAGAAGCTCTTTCGGATGTTTGTCAGATGTTCGCGAGAGGTGGCGCAGTGGAAAAAAAAAAACCCTCAGTTGGAATTTGGGGTTTTGCGGCACCCTTCGCTTAGTAGTCCAACACACTATCCACTAAGCCACTGCGCCACTGATCCATAAATTGAGCTTCAAAAAATAGGGGAAAAGTGAACATCTCAAGGTTATCAGGTAAACTTTTAAATATATTTGTTGTCAGTCTTGCACTGCACTGATGTGTTGCATTTCTTTGCAAGGCTTCATTAGCTGTATTATATGTCTGTCGTTTTAGCGGTAAGTGGACATAAAGACAATATATACCCTCCCCCGAGGATACTCTTTAATGTTTATTCAACGTGTAGAAATATATTTTGGTCCTTCAAGCCGGATAGTACAGTCTTTTCCAAGAATCCACTGATTATTGAAAGTCTTTTTCGTATTTTATTTCGAAGTAATATTTCAATGTAAATCTTAAAATCATCCGTATGTAAAAAATAATATTTCAGAAGAAAGATATAACTTGTCATATCTTTGAATTGTAAAATGTGTGGTAATAAAACCCTTTTAAATTTATATACGGAATATAAAGGTATCTATCTGTCACTGATTTTGTTCGCCATCTAAACTGCTTCATATTTTAAAGCGATACAGTAGTTCACTGACTTTAGACGCCAACTGAAAATTAAGGGAGACTTTCGGCATACAGCCCAATATGTACCACAGATAGAACTCGCTTTGACGCATCAATTTTTTTCTGCCGGCAGCACGATTTCTCTGAACAATACCGCCGCCCAATAGATACATCCCGCCAAAGCATGACCCCCCAGTTCGGCGAGGCTATTCGAGGTTAACCACCTAGCCAACCATAAAATAAAAGACGTAACAAATACCAAAAAATAAAAGAAGTATTTTTCGTGTCATTACCACTCGCGCGCACAGGAAGTTATTGTGGTGGCGGTAAAAGAAAGTTGTCATTACCTACCTTGCGGTAGTTTTGTACATCTTCTACACCAGCTATATAGCCATAGATCGTGATTTTGTAAAGTTTTCTTATTTTGCGCAATCGCCTAATTGTTAACGGATACGTAATTTCACTTTCAAATTAATTTCTAGTTTGTAAGGAGCCCCTTTTCGTGCCCCCAGTCAGACGGGTTGTATTTTGAATGACAATAAGTTCACACAGGTCAATCGCAGAAAAATGCTGAGGAAGCACTTTCGGTTGTTGTTTCTCACGAGCGTACCCGTACACCGGCATCGGTAGTGCGCCGGCGCCTTCGGGGGTGTATTCACGATCATTATTTCAATTATTTCTGCCGATGAGCGTGGTGTTGTGTAATCTGTGTAAAAATGAAAGCTAACCCGTCGCAGCCAGATAAACGTTAAGCAACTTGGGTCAGCATTGGAATTTTTTTTTTTTTTTTTTTTTTTTTCTTTTTCAGTGAAACACACCCACTCATCCGAAGCTGTTGCGACCTCATGAATCAAACCCAGAACTGTCTTTCATGAAAGAACAGAAAAATCCATTTTGGGATATTTTTATACCCAACAATGCCGTAATTGGAACTCTTCTTTGAAATGAGCTAAAAGTGTTCTTTCGTTGAATTAGCCAAGTCATGATATGGCAGGGGAGTAAGGGGCTTTTTTCCTCTTTATTCCACTAGGGAAGTCATCATCATCTTACCATATAAATAAAAACAATAATAAATAAAAATCTTATAGCTGTTTATTTACCAAAAAAGGTTCAAGATTAAGAAGCATTAATTAATGAGGTCAATTATATCAAAGGTTGGAAAACTCTCGAAGCTGGACGTTGATGGGTTTTGACCTTTTAAGTTGTGGGTGTTTACGATCGAGTGGTGAGTAATACTTAATTATTCTTCAAAAGACTGAACAATAAGAAAATAAGTTATATATCAGTCTGTAGGAGACACCCACGCTCAGCTTGATTCGTTCCGCTTAAGGTTATGTATTGTTAGCGAGATTGACTTGTTTATTTTTATTAATACGAGATGGTTTGGGTTCACCACTTTCATTATGTAGAGAAGATGAGTTACATGAAATAATTTTGAATCGTGATATTCGAAAATATCTGAATTCGGTTTGTGTTTGTGCGAAATTAATATGGCAGACACTAAATGGGAGTGGGAATAGGCAGCACAGGAAAGACAAGGTGTAACTTCTTTGAAAATATTGCATTCTAGCTTAAAGCTGCCTTTATCAACCTCTGTAATAGTTCTTCTACTTTAAATTGGTACTCAGTTGTCTCTCGTCAGATTTAACATTTTTAGTTTTGGTCCTGTGAACCGGATGCGATTATTTTCAGAAAGTTTAAACAACCACAAACGCAAATACATATCGTATAATCATTGAAGAATTACCTCATCAATTCAAGCTCTGTACAGTGGAAAATAAAATACAGTGAAACCTGCGTAAGTTGGTCACCTGTGGTGCAGAAATTGTTGGCCAACTTATAAGGGTAGGTACCTATTTTTTTAATACCTGTTATTAGTACAGAAAAACGGCGCTTTTATCCATACTGTTAGTTAATTAAATCCATTTTAAAAAACAAATTCCCAAAGGAAACAAATTTCTTAACAAAACTGTGATGACTCAAGTAAAACACGCTGTATTGAGTTATTAATGTAATTTAATGTTTTAACTAGCACAAGGGGTAAGCATGCGATTCATGCTAGGGAGGACAAATAACTGACCTGAAAGTATTATGACATAACTACTCATGTATATAGCAACGGCTTATCGCTAAAAGCTTTCCAGCTGAATTAGTTAAGGCTTAGTGCACAATGCACATATCACAATATCCCCCTTCAGTTTTTTGTCCCTTACAATTTATAATTTTACAATAGTTGGGGTACAGCTTATACACTATTTTTCCGACTTCTTAAATTATATGGTATTCTTAAGGTTTCCTCAGATGCATCTCCTTTTTTTACATTCAGCTTTATAATTTCAGATGTTTTTACTTTTTCCTTTTCCGGAATTACCTCTTCCTCTTCCTCTTCTACATTTGGTTCTACTGTATGTTCGATAGGCTTTGTTCTGCTTATAATTAAGTTATCATGTTCATCTCTTAAGGTTGTAGGAATATAATGATTATTCATCTTGTCGCATGCACTAATTATCTGATTTAAGTGTCTTTTCCATATTTTGTTAGATTCCATTACTTTTACTAAATACGTTTGCATGCCTAACTGTTTTATAATTTTAGCTTTAGTCCAAATTATTTTATTAGTTCTGCAATAATCTTTTACCATTACAATTTCATTTATTTCAAAAATTTTTTTTCTTTGGATTTATAATTACGTTTTTGGATTTCTTGTTGTTTCTGAATTGTTGATTGAATTTTACTCAAATCTATATGCATGTTCCTTTTAGGATTAAGTAAGTCTAATCTAGTTCTTAATTTTCTACCTAACATTAGTTCAGCTGGAGATACACCTGTGCTTGAATGAATAGTATTTCTATAATCTAATAGAAATGAATTTAACGCAGTTGAAATTTCATTTTGTTCATCGGATCCTAATGATCGTTTTAATGCATTTTTAATAGTTTTAACAAAATTTTCGGCTTGCCCATTAGTAGCTGGGTTACCTACGGGTGTTGTTAAATGTTTTATACCATTGTTTTTTAAAAATTGTTCAAATTCGTTTGAAACAAACGCGGTACCATTATCAGAAACTAATGTTCTTGGTACACCGAAACGCGCGAATATTGGTCTTAGTTTATTTATCGTGGCTCTACTCGTTGTTGTAGTGCCCATATCAATACATTCGGGCCACTTGCTATGGCTATCCACCATTACCAAAAACCATCTTTTAAATATTGGCCCCAGAAAATCGATGTGAACACGAGCCCACGGTTCTTCAGGCCATTCCCAACAAATAAGCTTTCCTTTCGGAGGATCAGATCTGGTTGCCAGACATTGGGTACACGATTTAACAGTGGTTTCTAATTCACTATCGAGCTTTGGCCACCAGCAATAATTCCTTGCCATAGCTTTCATTTTCCCTATACCCATATGAGTATTATGCAATTCAGCTACAACCAATGATTGCAGTGATGCAGGGATTATTATGCGATAACCCCAGAACAGACAACCTGAGTCGACGCTTAATTCATTTCGTCTCAGAAAATATGGCCTTAGGTCAATATCAATCTGGTCTTGTACCCATCCAGATTGAACGAATCTCATAACCTTTGCTAATATGACATCGCTTTGCGATTCTTTTCCTACCATGTCTATTGTAATTGGCAATTTAATGTTTTCCTTAACATAATTAATGTAAGGACTCGAATCAACTACTTGCTCCCCTATAGAATCAATTTCAGCGTTATTTGGTAATCGAGAAAAATAATCGGCAACATTTGCCTCTGACCGAATACATTTAATTGTAAATGTATAACCTGCCAAAACCAACGCAATTCTTTGCAAGCGATTCGCTGCCATCTGCGGTATTCCCTTTTTGGAGCTTAAAATGTGCATCAATGGCTTGTTATCAGTCACTAGTATGAATTCTCTCCCATACAAGTAGTGATGAAAACGTTTTACTCAAAAAAGAATCGCTATCGCTTCCCTGTCTAACTGGGAATATTTCTGTTCTGTCTCAGACAACTTTCGTGAAGCAAACTCTATTGGCCTTTCCATACCATTTTCATACACTTGCGACAACACTATGCGCCTAGACCAATCGGACTCGCATCCACCGTAAGTTTAACCATTAACAATGGATCAAAATGCGCTAACGCTCTTGTGGATGTGAGTTGTTCTTTAATACGGTTCATTGCCTGGGAATGCACATTTCCCCACGTAAATTTCGCAGTCTTTTTTAAGAGGTCATATAACGGTGCACAAAGTGTCGTTACATTTGGCAAAAACTTCCTATAAAAATTTATAACTCCCAGAAACGATTGCAGTTCTTTTAAACAGGTGGGGTTTCGAATTTCTTGAATAACCTTAATCCTTTTTGGACAAGTTCTTAATCCCGATTTGTCGATCACATGGCCCAAATAATTGATGGATTTCGAGAGAAACATGCATTTGTCCTTGTTTAATTTAAGTCCCGCGGTTTGTAATATTTTAAGTACATTCTTAACTCTTTCGACATGCATTTTTCTATTTGGGGCTGTAATTAATACATCATCCAAAAAAACAACCACCCCCTTTTGGCCCATCAACAAACCGTCGATCATTTTTTGAAATACTGCTGGCGCAGATGCTAGACCATACACTAAACGTGTGTACTGAAATAGTCCTTTTGTCGTGGAAATCGTTGTAAATTTTCTGGACTCATCGTCCAGAACCATCTGCTGGTACGCCATTGACAGATCCAGCTTTGTGAATTCTTCGCCACCATGCAGTTGCGCAAATAATTCCTCAATTCGTGGTAAGGGATATTTATCAATTAATAATTGGGGGTTGACAGTGATTTTGAAATCCCCACATATCCTAACTTCTCCGGACTTTTTTAGAATAGGGACTATAGGAGTTCCCCATTCACTAAAATTCACGGGTTCTAATACCCCCAATCCCACTAGCTTGTCAATCTCAGTCTCAACTTTTTCTTTCAAAGCTAAAGGTATTGGCCGTGGCTTGAAAAACCTTGGGTTGCAGTCACTTTTAACATGCAATGATACCGTGCCTTTATTAAATTTACCCAATTTGCCATCAAATAATTCACCAAATTTTCTCGTAATATCATGCACTTCTGGTAAAATATTTTTCTCTATATAATTAATATTTGAAAATTGAATGCCAAATTCATTTAAAAAATTTCTACCTAGCAATGGTGGGCCGCCATTTTCAACAACAACAACTTTGACCTTTTTGCACATGTTATTGTATAAAACATCCATTATACAAACACCAACAGGTTTTATTTTTGTGCCGTTATAGTTACTGAAAATTAAATTGGATTGATGTAATTTACACAAACTAAAATGCTCACGGTAAGTTCTTAATGAGATTGCAGAAATAGAAGCTACCGTATCAATTTCCATCATCATAGGAATACTATTCATGCACACCTTGACTGTAATAGGTTCATTTGAATTTAAACTAGAAATATTAAACAAAGACAATTCCGCACTTTCAATAAAATTAAAATCCTTTTGCGAATTATAATTACTTTCTTTAATCGGACAAACCCGTTGCAAATGTCCTCTGTTCTTACACCGCTTGCATCGATAGTTCTTGAATCGACATGAGCTTTCCGCATGATTTGCTAGTCCACAAATTCCACACTTACTGCCATTATAGTTGCCACCGCCGCCTTGCTGTCTTTGCCCACGCTGCTGCTGTTGTTTCGCCGTCATTTGTCCACTGCTGCCCCTTTTCCGCGCCTGTCCAATTTGATATATTTCATTGGATGAACTAGGTTCTTGTTTTACGCTTACGTCAAGCTCATACTGATGCTTGACACACTCCACTGCATTTGCGATTTCCACCGCTTTGTCGAATGTTAGTTTATCCACACTCTCCAAGAACAGCTTATCTTTTGCCGCTCCCTTCTGCCGTCCCATCACAAATTTGTCTCTGAGCGCTGAATTAAGTTCGTCGCCAAATTCACAGCTTATAGAAAGAGATCGCACTCGTGCTGCCCATTGGTTAACTGTCTCGTGATGATCTTTAACTGCGGAGTAGAATTTGTGCCGTTCTGCGAACCCCGAAACTGTTGGTTTAAAGTGACCATCGAAAGCTTTACTTAGGTCTGCGTATGAAGCCGTTACTATTTTCACTGGATGTATCAAATTAATCACTAATTTATATGATTGTTCCGATAAAGCGCTGATTAAAATAGCTTTTTTCTTCACTTCCGCAACTAGGTCGTTTGCGATGAAAAACTGTTCCAACTGGGCCTTAAATATACACCAGTCATTGTGGTTAAAATCAAATTTTGGAACCGAACCGATAACAGACATTCTGTATTTTTAAAACACTTGAATAAACGTTTTAATCCTCGTCGCCACTGTGATGACTCAAGTAAAACACGCTGTATTGAGTTATTAATGTAATTTAATGTTTTAACTAGCACAAGGGGTAAGCATGCGATTCATGCTAGGGAGGACAAATAACTGACCTGAAAGTATTATGACATAACTACTCATGTATATAGCAACGGCTTATCGCTAAAAGCTTTCCAGCTGAATTAGTTAAGGCTTAGTGCACAATGCACATATCACAAAAACCTAGAACTACAAAAAAGTAGTATTAACCTTTAAAAATGTAGGTAGGTTTTAAACACACACACCACAGAGAGCGAACCCCAACAAGAGCAACAATGGCCAACTTTCGCAGGTTATTTAAAACGAAAGATGAACTGAAATAAAGAAATATGTGGCGAAGTTCCAAGATAGACAGGTGACCAACATTATGCAGGTATTTGGTCGACCAGTATGCAATTTTCTTGGTGCTACTATATACTGTTCAACTTTAGCAGGTGAGAAACTTACAAGGGTGGCGCCACCTTGACAGGTTTTGCTGTATGTTACCAAAATGGCAACCTTGGGGTTTTACTGTATGTTACCAAAATGACGACCTTAGGGTTACACTGCAAATAAATCCAATTTAAGTCAAGACACCAGAGCCACAACAATTTTGGACTTTCCTTATCGAACGGACGGGACCTATCGAACTTGCTTTATGTTTTTGGTCTCACTATGAAATAAGGATCCTCATTATATGAGAAAAATAAATGTTTTGGTTGGAATTATAGAATTTTCGTCTTACATAGGAAATATTAAGAGCCTAGTTGAAAGCCTAAGTTAAGTCTGAATAAGAGACTAAAGAATATATAAAAAACAAAAACAATCGCAAAAACTAAATATCAGTCTTGGACTAGCTTTTTACGAATATTCATTTGAGTTCTGTTTACGGAAGCAAAACAGGTCGTTCAGTCGCGCGTCACTCACTCCGTTGCCGAAGCTAGGGCCGGAAGGCTAACACGGACACCTGAGTCATTTAGAAAATTCATTCTGGTAAATATTGCAAAGTCTGTCGTCAACTTATGTAACATACAGAAAAGACTAAGGGCTTAATCTAAGCAATAACCTATCTACTAGTTTTGGATATTGATTGTTTGGCTTTCTTTGTTGGATCTGTTTTCGATGTCATTTTTTGGGGGCAAACATTTGATTGTCTTTCGAACAAGTAAAAATGTTCAAAGAGAACTGTTTTTTAATATGCCAACGATGTGAAATTTGTGGAACTCTAAGCGTGGGTAGAAATCACCGCCAAATTCAGCGCTTCAGCGCCCCTTAAGTCTTTTGGGGCTGCTTGACTCTGACCAACTAAGTCAGGATTTGGGTAAAATTCGGCTCACTTATTCAAACTTCAGTTTTTGATTTTATGAATTAAATGACATGAAAATTGGGGCTATGATTCGTTGCAAAGTCCAGACTTCGTAAACCTGCATCATACCGATCATAAGGCTGACCTAATGATGTCAGATCTCTAAATTTTGTGGCCATGGATTATCGTCATCAAAACGTTTGAAACCATACCGAGGGAGCGTTTCCTTTTCGGATTCTTGAATTTTCATTCAAAAAAATGCACACAGATATTCCGGTTGAACCCCCAAAATGCATGACATTGCGAGAACAAAGTACTATACTATATAACAGAAAATTACTGAAATAAAATGTGATTCGGTATAAATACTTTAGAAACTGTTGCTCATTTGATGACGAAACACAAGCGAATGTCTGATTAGGGAGCACCATATTGGAATTATGTACTTGACAGTAATTTAGTTTAAGTCAATGAGTGACTATATTCAAATTGCAGGTCGTAGCTGTAATTGGATTATTGACGCATTTTTAGCATTTTACTAACCTTAGGGGATTTTCGTCCTCAATACCATCTGAACATTTTAAATGCATTCAACCAGCTGATGCACCACCCAAATAACCCCAAACATTCAACACGTTCCCCTAGAAAATGTTTTACAATATTCACAGTTTAGTTGCAAAAATTAAATAAATTTTGATCCTTCGAGCCGGATTGAAAAAATGTCAAAGCACATAAATTGAGCACTATCCAACTGAAGACAACCTTTTACAAGATTCACCGCAATCAACAAATTTCATAGGTTCGAAAGTAAGGTTGTGAAATTTAAAATGTCGAACGGTCCGTCCCATTAATAAATCGCAATAAATATGAAACCACTTAACACCTAACCTAACCAGAACGAAAAAGTACCACTTAAGTGCGCACAAAATGTCCAATAAATTTGTTGCCCAACACCTTTTTACACTATAGGTGTACCAGTATATAGGTAGTCGGTAAAACCTTACTGCTGCCATCAATGGGTACCGATACCTTTCGCAATAAATAAAACCCTCCTCAATTACTTTGTATGGGTGGCACGTATGCATTCATCAGATACGGGCATCTACCTCAGTCGCCGCTAAACTGATTTAAGTTGCCAATACATGGGGAACCCAGTACCGGGATTGCAGACAGAGAACCAATTTATGACGTCTGAAGGGATGGTTGTGTTTTTTTTTTTTTTTTTTTTTTTTTCTCCAGATTAGATTCTCCTCCTCAGACTTTGGAATGGAAATTGTATTTATTAAACCGGAGAAAATAAAAAAGATAGAAAGTTCGCACAAACCGTAATAAAGTATCGGCTACCCTATACCACACAAATCAGCATCAATGTCATGTGTCTCGAAATAGTTTCATCGGTAATCGTAACTTCAAAACTTTGGTTTGTTCGTTTTTTTTTTTTTCTGTTAATATTCTTGCATAATCTATTCATTTTGACTGCGGTCGTGAAAGTCTTCGGCATCATGTAACGCAACGAAAATTGATGAACATAAATTCTCATGGTTGGCTTTTGTGATGTCATTTCGAAATGCAGGGGCAAGTGGTTCATCTATGTTGTTAAACCAGTGGATAGCATCGATTCCACTTTCAATTTCAGTTATAGGGCAGAGTATGGTGCTCTCTAATCACCCTGTGCCATCATCAAGATCGCCATCTTCATTTAAATTCACTTTCAGGTTTCGATGTCGACTTCGTCAACATCATATATATCATTTTGTTGTTGTTTGTCTTCTTCTAGTTTCACTAGACCGGGAAAATTGTGTTTTCTCTCCGCAATATAAGGAATGTTGATGGAAATTTATTTTTTATATTGGGCATGACAAGGATGGCAATAAGCAGGAGTGTCAATATGCGAATAGCAATGAGCTGTCCGTTGACCATCAATCATTTATTTATTTATTTCCATTCAATTGTACTCGTATGTTGTATCTTGATATGGCGCCATAAATTGATTTGATCCAGTTAATTGAAAAGAGGTTTGTTTTTTTGATTAACTTGATGTGTACCAGACTAGGGAGTGAAATGGTCCTTTGTTAAACAAATGAAAGCTTAATCATATTGCGTGGGTGAATTAACACTTCAGTGGGCTAGGATCATCTCATGTGGATGTAGGTTATCTATACGAAGGAAGTAGACTACTGGTGGACAACTGATCCACGAGACGCGCTCTTCCTTACTATAAGTTCTTTAAAAGCTGGTACATATTTATTTTTCGGGATCATTTCGTTCTTGAATGTATATTCAAATACTACTTTGTGGATGAAAAGTCCTTTTTCGTAGACGAGTTGTTTTAGTAAGAATGTTTAACAGTAAATATAAGAAGGGACTGCAGCGTTCATTTGCGGTATGCAACTGTTTATAAAGACATGTGGATGAAATGTCTGCAGTGACATATTTCGTAGGCAAGTTAATGGTACGAGTATTTTTGTGTGGAAAAAATGGGCGCAGGGTCATAAGTCCACAATTGACTTTTGACCCACTTGAGTGAGTTATTAGTCCATAAATCAATTGTGAACTTATACCTAACCCACCCCGGTAGGCCAAAAGTCCGCAATATATCGAGCCATAGTTTCATAATCTTAAAAATGAAGTAGGATATAAGACCACAATTATTCGCATGACTTACATAATGTATTTAATATGGACATTAATACAGGTACTGTGAAGACCTACAAGTCACGGAAGACATCTACCACCATCTATGTGAGTGTTAAGCAATTGATCGGAGTAAAAGGAAGCACTTCTACTTAAAATAACTTAGAAGAGGTTGGTTCCTCAAACAATATTGAGACCATAATTCAATTCTGTAGCGAAATTAAGTGTTTTTGCGATTTTTTAACCGTAAAGTTTCCCTGGGTCTGCTGTGTCACTTCTCTTTCGATGGCTTACTCTACTACTTTTTTGAAACACTTTTTGCAAATCTTGAATAAAATTTATAAAGTTGTTTTGAATTGTTGCGAATTTTTTAAAATCGAAATACCTTAAATTTAAGTATTATGATTCATTATCCAAATATTTAGATATATATTTTGTAAAAGTTATAAAATTATTTTGAAAAATTAGCGCAATTTTTTAATGTTACTTTTAATGTTAATTAGTTTTTTTTTTTTTCTATTTTTTCAATAATGTTTTTAATATTTATGTTGAGTAAATACATCGCTTCAAAAACTTGCTCTGCTGAACACGTTATCAAAGATGAAAGTTTAGCGGTATACTCTTAGGTTGTTGATTTTCATCGAATTTTTAAAAATGTTGTCACTTGTAAAGGACCATTCACATGAGAGCGAACTGCGAATAGGCGAATTGCGAACAAATCAATTTAACTGCATTTATGAATTGAAAATTTGTATTTGTTCTATCACGAAACCATTATATTTAATTAATCTAACATCTAGTCTAAAAAAAACATTACTCTCAATTGATTTAAACAGCTAAATTAACAATTAAAGCAATTTTCCCGCGAATTGAAAATTCTTGCCGCGAACTGTCACACTTTATTCACAATCCACACAAAACAGTCGCGATCCACAAACCCACGAATGAAAAATTCGTTCGAACTTAACCTTTAAAAATGAAACTGATACGCGGGTATCTGCGACCAAAAAAAGTTTTCATGTGAATGAAGTGTCAGAAACCACGAATATCCGCGTGTTCGCAGTTCGCAATTCGCTCTCATGTGAATAGTCCTTAAGTACTTAACGATTGAGGACCATAATGAGCCATAAGACTTTCCTGTGGACTTTTGGGTGGGCTAAAAGTTCACAATGCGGACTTATAACCCACTGGAGTGGGTCACTGAGGTGTGGACTTATGACCCTGTGCCGAAGAAATGCGATGGAACTTCAAATGCAAGAAGTAATAATATACATATGTTTTGTTCAGTCTTGTCCGCAAAATTTAGCAAGGATTTATCCCGATAGTATTTGCAAGGTAAAACCACCAGAGCCTGCTTCTTTGTTGTTCTTAAGCTTGTCCATGCTCAAGTCAACTATGCTACCCCAAAAATGTGTACCATAATCTGAGAGTACTGCTTCGCACACGCCACCCACGATGCCGTGTTGAAATCAGGGGTGGGATTCTGTAAAAAACGAAACGAAAAACGCTTTCGTTTGCACGAAGAAATTTGCTTGTGTAACATAGGGCAAAATATTCCTGCGCACGAAAACGTTTGATCGTTTCGCCTTACAGAATCTGGCCCCAGACTTGTGTTGTTCGTCGATCGATAGAGCGATATCTTCGTATTGCAATTAAATAGAGCATCTACTAACAAAACAAAAGCATGCAATTAGAATAATGTGCAGATAATCGTAGAACTCATAATTGTTTTTACTAAGACCAATAAATGTATGCAATTGACGTCGGGCAACTTTGACAACAGCCCGACTTTTATATGGAAAACGTGCACTTTATTTAAACCAAAGCCTTTAGGTGTTAAAATACACATTGAATAGTAGTGACTTCGAACAAAATAAATAAATAAAACACATCTGACTTATGGACTCACCTCAAGCGATTGTAATCTATCTGATGTTAACTACGCAGTCGAGATTTAATCACAGTGCTTGCATCACTAGCTTCTGACTGATAATTTAGGTGCGTACCTACAGTATTTTTTTGTTGTTATTGTGTTATGGTTGACTGCAAATTGTTGCAATTATCATCTGAATTGAAACTGATCTCTGATATCTGCAGGTTAAAACCTTTAGCCAGAGTGTTTTTTTTTGTTTTGTCAAGATTGTTAATGACAATAGGTAATGAAAGTCAATTACATTAGTTGCAAAAGTTGCATTACAAGTTCACAGTACAAAAGTGTTGCCACTTCAAAAAATGCAAATTGCATAAATTTTCATTTTATTCATTTCAAGATAGAGGATGGTTGTTCGGTTATAATTAGCAGACGTTTAGCCGTCAAAATCTGCGCTGGCAATAGTTAAGTACAATTTTTTCTAACACAACTACTAAGTTGGCTCCCTTTTGACTTAAAAGTAATATTTTTTTTTACCACTGGTATCAGTGTTGCCATACTTTTTTTTTACAAATCTGCAATTATGAAAAAAAAAAAAAAAAAAATTGCAATGCAGATTTCTTTGGAAACAACTTAATAATAATAACTACATAGGTTCGCCCAGTGGTCGAAAATCTACCACACAGTTTTTATATTATCATCATATAAATAAAATTGGTGTAGCCATATTTGACTTGAAGTGATCGTATTCCGGTTAATGCTGGAATAAATAGTAGTAACTAATATTGTACTCAACTTTTTTAAGGTTGAAAAAAGATAATACTAAAATTAAAGAAAATGTAGGTAGTTATTGCATTTTGTTTCATGTTTCTGTATTTTTATATTTTTTATTCAAGAATATTTTTAAGTTTTTGCTTAAATGCAGCTGAATTTCATGCTGCTGCATTTGATGCCAGAAACTCGAATAAGTAAAGAGTAGTTGACTTTCGATTGAAGTCTTGAAAGACTTATCCCTTATTTCTTAAAAGCTAATCGCGAAAAAACAGCAATGAAAATATCTGCGCACAATTAAAGGCATATTTTCTCTTAGACTCATTTTTGACGAAATGAAATTGGTAATGCTTTTCTCCACTTTGTCATTTTTCTTCCATCTATATCTATATATAAAAATAAATTATAAACACCCGCCAAATCTACCTTTTATTGACTTCACTTGAGAAGAAAGGTTACTCCGTCGGAAGTCTATTAAAATGTGATTCTACAAAAGATTTCTGCTAACCCTTTTTAATAGTAGGTTCCTACCATATCAATTCTCAATCAATTCTTATAACAAAGCTCAAATGTTCATCCATAAACAATTGAGAAGTGCAAATTTCCCCAAATTTCCCTTTTCTCAGGGGTGGAAAAATGTACATATATCTATACTCTTGGTATACGCCACGGGCGACGCTGTTTTGAAATCAGTCTACAGTCTTGTGTCGATCGGCGATCGATAGACAATTTCGGAAGCAGGGGTATATTAATTGTTTGAAGTGACAATTAAGTTTGGACTAAGTATACGCGCAAGTTTACAGGAGATATTTAGCTCTCTTTGCGAAACAAAATAGAGTCTTGCGACAACAAATCAAGCTATAAAAAAAGCGTGTGCACTTCAAACAATTGATATACCCTTACTTCCGAAAATATCTCCATCGATTGACACAACTCACAAGACTGATTCAACACAGCATCGTCGCTGGCGTGTGCAAAGAATACATATTTTTCAAAAGGGAAATTTGGGAAAATTTGCACTTCTAAAATGTTTATGGCTAATCAGGAAATCGACTGGGCAAATCGCGAACAGGCTTGCCAGATTGTGCGATATATCGCAAAACGCGCGATATTTTTTTCTATTTTGTAGTGTAAAATTCGAATTTGCGATATCTCTTATTTGTGCCCATGAAAAAATCTTACTTCACAATAACAGAAAAAAAAAGAAGAGCTGAATACAAAAATGATGAGCATATAGCGAAAGTGTACAAAAAATGTTGAAATTATTTATTAAACAGAACAAGAAATAATATTGCGAATGTAGATTAAATCTGAAGCACAGATTTCCGGTTGTTAAAAGTCTGCAGATAGGTTGAAAATCTGTAAAATGCAAAGAAACCTGCACTTATGCCAACCCTGGCTGGTATAGAAATTCGTTGATAATTGCGATACGACGTCCACAAGTTTCGGAAACATAAGAAAATCTCGAATAGAGGGATCCGTTTACGAGCACCCTTCAGCATCGACTTAGATGTTTGGGAGGTTTCAGGTTTGATCCTCGAAACCTTCCGCATCATCATCATGATCATCCTGTTTATAAATATTGAAGAATGCAATGGTTTTTAAAAGGCCGTTTAGACTCAAAAGTTCAACAAAAAAAAAAAAAAAAAAAAAAAAAAAAAAGTTAATAAAGGTAACCCCGGCCATCGATGGACTTGTCATTTTAACAAGTGGCTTTGGGAACTTTATACCGAAAAGAGTTTGAAAACACTTTTTAAACCACAAGTATGGATATCTATGGATTTGGAAAACATTTTGACCGAACATAACCTAATTTCCTTCCACAAAGAAGGCAACAGTCTAGTACAACATTTGTCAACATTTCAGTTGTGAGTGATTCCGGATATTTTTTCCATAACGTCTTTTGCGCCATGACTCAGACTATACTTATAGGGAATACGTTAATGTTTATAAAAGTTCTACACCTCCGAACTTGGGCTAAAATCTCTCGAATTTTCGGAGAACCAATTTACCTAGACACAGATCCGCCAATGCTGATCAAATTTCTATTTCATATCCACCATAAACAAATATTTCTATATTCACAACGAAGGTTCCAAAAAGGTGTTGGCAACATTTTTAGGTCACTCCAAAGCAGGTTCTAGTAAACGCCGGCCACTTATATATACACGGGCGTGTATACCTGATGACAACAATGATTCTAACAATGCCCAACTTAATAATGCCACCCACACTCCGCCAGCAATATTGATCCCACTATCCATTTTTGTTAGTCATCATTTGCAGCCAATTTTGGTCTACTTACCTCCTCATATAATACATGCAACGTGCGACCAGCACCAAGCGGAGGTAATTCCTCGAATTTATGTTACTAATATGTACCTCATTGCAAGCTTACCAGGGGAGGAATATTAAAACAAATTCGTGGGAATTATGCCAGCAAATTCATAAAACAACCGATACAACTAATGCGATGTCACAAGAGGGCAACATCCGGAACATGTTTCTCAAATTGGAGAGTGGAGACTTCTCGTCTCCTCGACTCCCACTGGCCACATGGATTTATGTGCGCACACATAATTAATGCAAAATCAATATGAAAATACTAATAGAGATATTAGTTTAGCACCATATGGTCGCACACAGAGAGACAGGACCAAGTTTTGTCTAGTGAAAAACGGAATTTCAAATTTGTTCACACGCTCTCGTTGTTGGTCGTGCTCGGGGAAAATGCCATGGCTGTTGGGGAAAAACAATTTTTTTTTATTCTTAAAAACAATAATAACATTATTGCTATCTAAACTGGATTCTAATTGCTGTGGGCTGATGTTTTTCAAGATTTTGTCTATATACCTACACCGTAAGAACTACACATTCTGTTGGGGCTTTTCGAATGCAAAATAAAAGTATCTTTCTATCTATCTACCCACTGGTGAGGAAAATGTTGTTTTAACTAAAAATGGAGTGATTGCGTAGAACGATTTAGCGTGTTTGCTGATTTTATTTTTTTTTTCAGTTGTTTGTGTTACTTTGGGTGGAAACCACGGTGGTAATGTTGAAGATGCTTTGTTGGATCTTGAGGTAATAATAAATGCGATGGTTGGAGTTTTTTTTTTTTTTTTTGTGAATAACTTGTTTTGTAACTGTTTGTTGAAGTGGAAGGAAAACGATTTCGGTGGGTGAGAGTTCATTGAATCTTTTTTGTCGACACAGGCATTTGTGGTGAAATAAAATGCAAACATTGGTGGTCAATGGAAATATTTGTTTGAGTTGAAATTATCCTATATTTCTTGTTATACCATGGTATTCACTTTGGGTGCCGAAATGATTGCTAATTTATTTAAAGAGGTGTGCCGTACGATTGCGTTAAATTTAGACGGAGTGAAAAAAAGCCAGTGGAGGTCACTTCGTTTCGATTTGTATGTGCGCATCCGCATCAGATTTCATTTGGATTTTATTTCCACAGACAGTGAGGCATGTGTGATTAAGACGACTTTAGAACGAAAATATGGATTTATTAGAGAGGTTCGTGTCTTTTATATGGGGATGAGTTTGAGTGATTATTTGTTGTAAGGAAGAAATTACGATACTCGGTTCAAGTTTTTTTTGCGTTCTACTTTAAGAGACGTACAAGAGCAATAGCGAAAAAGAATATTCATGTACATGACGTTGGCTTGTATT
This sequence comes from Cheilosia urbana, assembly GCA_946477585.1. Classification (NCBI taxonomy): domain Eukaryota; kingdom Metazoa; phylum Arthropoda; class Insecta; order Diptera; family Syrphidae; genus Cheilosia; species Cheilosia urbana. Next base: position 77,204,803 of record OX297855.1, read on the forward strand.
AAAGAATCCGCCTTTGACTGTACTCTTACCCAGCTGACATATATCACAATATATATTTTTTTTCAACCAAGGGCAGGTGAAAATCTTCCAAAGACACTATGAGAATAGCAAACGCGTGCTCATAGTAGTGTCAGATTTTTACTGACTTAAAACACCACCCTTCTAAGAATTGTTAGATACTGCAACTAAGACATAACTTATCAAGCAATTTTTCTATAACGAAATAACAACTTTTGACAGGCTACTTTCCAATGAAAGATCCTGCATGCTCCGCAATTTAGACGCGGTTAATTTTATCTTGCCAAGTCGAACGGTTTCGTTCTTTGTAGCCGGCGCAATAAATTGTTCTCGTCCAAAATTTGTCGGACCGTGTTGTTGACATGTCCGATTAGTCGGTTTCTATGCTTTCTCGCGAAGCTTCTAGTTTAAGCTTCAATTGTTGGAGTTCCGAGATCCCTGTGGATATCGTCGTTTCTAATATACCATGGTGATTGTATAATTTCTCTAAGCACTTTATTTTGAAAAGTTTGTAGAATATTGACATTTGTTTTCTTGGTACAACCCCAGAGTTGTATACCGTAGGTCCACACCGGCTTTAGCACTTGCTTGTATAGAAGCAGTTTGTTTTCGGTACTGAGCTGGGAATATTTTTCGAGGAGCCAGTACATTTCTCTATATTTGATATCGAGTTCTTTACGTTTCATTTTCACGTGCGAATTCCATTTCAGCTTTGCGTCGAGTGTCATCCCCAGGTATTTGGCCTCGTTTGCAAAAGGGTATTCGGGCCAAGGTTAGGAAAATTGGCAAGTCATTAGTTTTCTTATACGTGAAATTCACGTGAACAGATTAAGTTTCGTTGAGGGTGATCCGCCAGTCCCTCGTCCATTGATTTACCCTATTCAGTGCGATTTGCAGTCTTGCGGGCGTTTCTTCAATTGCATTACCTACTGCTAGGATAGCGGTGTCGTCGGCGACCGTAGCAAGAGTAGTGCCATCTTATCTTGGTATATCGCGAGTATATAACAGATAGAGAAGCGGCCCAAGGACACTTCCTTGCGGCACGCCGGCCGAAATTTCTTTAAGCTCAGACTATTCGTTTCCATGTCTAACACGGAAGAGTCTATTCCCGAGATATGATTCTAAAATATCATATAGGCGTACGGGAAGAACTTGTCGTAATTTAAAATTTAACCACACCTTATCAAAGGCTTGTGAGACGTCAAGGAATACGCCTGAGCATATCTTTTTTCCTTCAAATGCTTTCTCAATTACGTCTGTAATTCTATGCACTTGGTCAATCGTCAAATGCTTGGTTCTGAACCCAAACTGGTGGTCCGGGATAAGATTATTGTATTCTATAACCGGTTGTAGGCGCGTGAGTAAAATCCTCTCGAAAACTTTGGATATGACTGGAAGAAGGAAAATCGGTCTATACGACTTTACTTCATTTGGCGGTTTTCCTGATTTTAAAACCATAATTCAGTTCACAATATATGAACTGACTCAGTTCCAATTTTTACAACAAAAATCTTCCATCGAAAGACGTATTTTTGTATTGATTTGATTCATGCTTAAGCAGAATTCTGGTCATGAAATCGCAATGCAACCGAGTTCGCGCAGAACGCGCGCCGTAAACACGGTTGGATTTACAGATACAAAAAATCTGACTAGTCTTGATTGTAGCGATAAGTATTTATGATTAAATATGAATCCTTAACTAGCGATTTTAATTATATCTTATATTATATAACGAAGAAAGGATATTATAACGAAATACAAATAAAACAGAATTAAAAAAAAAAAAAACAGACACAGGTCGGCTTCGACCAAAAAAAAAAAAAAAACAAACCCCCAAATCTGGGGGAAAGCCCCTAAGTTGCCAACGCTGTTACTCGCATAACTGGATATTCTTATTAGGGGATAATGTGCATTGCACACTAATTCACAATTCACAAAATAAAGTCGCGATCTACTAGCCCAGAAATGAAAAATTCGTTCGAACTTAACCTTTAAAAATGAAATAGAATCGTGGCTATCTGCGACTTAAGCAAGTTTTCATGTGAGTGAAGTGTCAGAAACTACAAATATTCGCTTGATCGCAGTTCGCAATTAGCTCTCGTGTGAATAGTCCTTTACTCTGATCGGTTGTCCAATCAGCAATAACCCAGAAACTCAGTGCTGCAATTATCCAACTCCGAAAAAAATATAGTTCCGGTGTTAGATGGCCTTTATCAGTCACCAGAAGTCAAACTACATGCCCAAACTACCACACTTTTTTTTTGGTTCGCTAAAATTTCAAATTGTGTCATTTGTTATTAAGCCAGTTTTATTTGCTCACATGATCTATATACCAAATGAGCAGTTGGATCTCGTAATATGGTTGTAAACAGTGGAAATCAATGATCTATACAGATCATGTATGTAAAATAAAAAACACCTATTACTGCATTCTTTAGAAAAATTCAATTCAAAAACAAAACATTGACTTTGAACTTCTTTTTGTTTAACAAAATGTCTAACAACGGTCAAAAACAATAACTAATGACCAAACATCAAGGAATATCTCTACATATTTTATATCTCTCGACAAAGTTGTAATAAATTTTATGATTAAAGCCTTATCACACATTCCCACGTCAATCGAATATGAAAAAAAATACAAAAAAACTTTGTTAATCTATTTTAAGTTTAATATCTTTCCCAGAGAAGGTATCTAATCGACGTCCGATAAAATATAATATTGTCAAACCCAATACACCTGCTCAAATAAGTCGAAGGCAAAGAAAAACGTTTCTTCATCGTTGCCTTGACTCTCGAGTTGTATTTTTTTTATTTTTATTTCAATTGCCCTCCAGCTTAGTAAACGAAACTAAAATCAGTCATAAATGATGTACTTTTAAGACAGGCTAATAATATTTACGTGGATCGTGGGCATGACCTCTCGGGCTATAATTGAAGTCATTTGAAACGTGCCTTTTGTTTCAAAGTGTCCCTCGGAATAGGAAATGTGTTTTTTTACTTTTAAATTTTTAATAGAGCCGCTGACCTTTTTCAAAATAGACATTGAAGACGATAAGTTTCGGCAATGCCACAGACTATTATAATATAACATGTGACGTGTGACATCCCTGTCTATTTTTAAATCGAAAGAAAAGCGTTCCTTTTCCTATTTCCAGGCTGACCTCAATTGAACTCAATTAATCTCACTTAATTACGAAAACCGCCACTGAGAGGGAGAAAATTGTTTACGCATAAGAACTCACCATCTCGATAACGATAAGTAAACAATGGGGAATCGGAATAGGGAATAGCCCAATGCCCAACTCGAGAGGAAGACTTGGTGAAACTCGAAAGCAATTAATTGAAAATTGAAAATCCAAAGAAATTTATATCAAACTTCGTTATTGAGGGCGGCAAAGCCAACCAGATGGCTATTATCGAAAATTTGATTGTGAAATGAAATTCCAGTTCCTTTTTACGATGCGGCCTCTTGGGGGGGAAGGCGACATTAGTGCGCCGCTTTTTGGAGTATCATTTCGTTTTTGCTAGGATGTGGGCTAAATCCAGCTTATACCATAAGCAGATTGCCATGGTGCTAAGTACTTTCAGCGATGTGGAATTTGCAATCAAAACAATCTCCGGACACTGAGTCATTGACAGTGTGTTTTACCAAAGCGCTGTAACAACACGAGTGTACTCTGTAAACGACTGTGATGTTGCAAAACTAGCCAGAATTTTGTTTACAGTCGCAGCACGTTTGGGTGGATATTATTCATCTATCGGCGGTAGTTTTTGTAAAAGCTTTTGCTGCGTGAGCATACCGTGAGAAATTTTGTAAATACAAGGTGGAGATGTTTAACCCATTTTCGGGCGAGTGATGAAAGAAGATGAGGTTTTCAGTTTTGTAGCAACAATTGAACAAATCAATTTGGTGAATGCAAGATGTACTGAAGGCCGATGGGCTTTGTGTGGAAATTGCTGGGGTATTTAAGATATTTATTCGATTTCGTAACAATGTGGATGTTTTGGTATTGATGTGCGTTGGTTTTTTTTTTTTGAATGAATGTGGCCTCCAAAGCGTCAGGTGTTTTAAAGTTGCTTAGCATACGCACAGTAAACTTGAAGTTTTAAGTTTTGCTCAAAAGTCATTCAGCTTCTATTTTGGACACAACCATCATTTTTTGAAGCATGTTGTGCCTGATAATTTGAGCAATTTAAGCTGTCTATATATTATTGGGAATTGTTTCTAAATGCATCATTATTTTAGCTGCAATTGGACGGAAATGTTAGACGAAAGCCGCCTTTCGAATTCACATTTACTAATGCCAGTTTACAGACAAAATGTTTTTAACACTTACAAACTCCATTCCTGAGTGAAATTGAAATGATTCCTTGAACTATATAGGTTTAAAAGTGAGCTGGTCAGTTAGAAACAACTAAAGGTCTATTAAGTGACGAGGATATAAGCGTCAGCAAAAAGGTTTTCTCTCATTAATCATAAAAACAACCTCATTAGACTTGAACGCACGCGAATATTTCGAGTTTCCAATCAGAAACACAAAAATGCATATGCCAAAACATAACTTCGTGATAAAAAATTGCTTGATAAATCATAATTTGCAGTACAAAAGAAATTTGTGGGAGGTGGTTTTAGTGAGTAAAAATCTCAGACTACTATGAGCACGTGCCGAGTGTTCACAAAGTGTCTTTTAGAAATTTTCCACCTACCACGGAGGAAAAAAAAAAGATTAACACGCACATTTATCTCGTGATGGAAAGCCACCAATTTAGCTGACAAGTGTCCATTACAAGGTCGCTCTTGCCATCCCTTACCGTGCATCCATCCCTAGATGCCTAAACGCACACGGACATTTGACTTATAACAAACTTCCCCATAGTCCTGACTCCTGAAGAATGAATATACATATTTCTTCTTTGCCATAGTGGAACTCCTTCTAGGGATCGCGATGGGCTCTTATGGTGCCTAGTGCGGTATGAGAACTTACTGTCTCATACCCCTTTTTACCTAACCTAACCTAACCAGGTGTTATTACAACCAGAAAAACAACTTAGTTCTGCAATTTTTAATCAAAGTGATGGTAAAAAGTGTAAGCGCACACATCTTTACAAAATGCAAAAAATGTGTGCGCAAACAAAAAAATTATGTAATTGAAGTGCACATCTTCTAAACTGACTTTTTTTTTTAAATATTGTTTTCTGGAAACTGTTACCGCATATACGTAGTAACCAAACGCACAAATGTGTGCGCATAGCAATAAATAAGGCAATTAAATTGCAACACTTCTAAAACGACTACTAGTCGTTGCCATTTTTGTTCAGAAACTGTTCCCTATGTAAGCGCACACGTAATAACAAATCTAATAAAAATTACCAAATTTATCAATATCCAACAACAGGCGAATACCCGTGGCCGTGGCAACATTTTCAGTATGCGCCTTCAATTTCCCTACCATCTATTTGTTCCGACTAATTTCACAATACCCCACCGACTGGTGCCAGCTCTTGCCATAATTGTTTACGTACTGTACTGCCTGCATCATAGTAGCGTGTGTACATAGGCACGGCTCTGTGTTACTAATTTCCGGTAACGAAAAAAAAAAAGAAAAAAAAGTGAAGACTCACCGAATGAAAACAACAACAAACCACTCCTTGTTACGTGGGTCATCATCATCAACATCACAGTGTACAATTGTACATATACAATATACATCCATCTGTTCCTCTTTCCGATGCACCTACCACACGACTCTGAATGCACATTTGCATGGCGTGTAACGTGTAAGTGCACAAATGAGGATTCGATATCTGCCCCCTTTTTCACTGGATCTGTTAAATTAGCACACTGCTGCGTTCCACCTCATTTTCAAGTGGCCCAAGATAAACGCGCGTATACATACACACTCACGTATATTTCCTTGTTACATTCACATCCCAGGGGCATTCGACCGATGAAATGAATACAGGCCGCCACTAGAAAAGTTACCATACTGGACTTTGGCCACTCTCCACATCTTCATCATCATTAACATCATTATCATCAACAGAAGCGCTCTAAGCCGGCAGCGTTTAGAATGTCAGATTGATAGGAGTTGTTTTCAGTTTCTTTGATTGCAAATTCACTGCTCGGATATGAAAATCGCCGAAGAAGAAAGAAAAGTGAACTGGAACTAGTTAACCTTAAAAAAAAACGTTACTAATGGATTTTCCACATGACATTCATTTGTATAGGCAGACTTTTGTGAAATGGATTGGGGATGGGGGCGAGTCAGTCAATTGAATCGGACGGATGGATTCTTGACTGAGAAAGTTTTCAAAAGACCCTAGGTAATTAATATTTGGAACACCTATCGGAGGGGACAGTACTGTCAGTCATTATCATGCAGCCCATCAATGTCTATCAGCCGTATCCATGCAATTGCTCCAGTCAAAGTGGACAGTAGCGCACCGCACACGTATAGAAAAAAAAAAAACTTTGGCCAGCTGTAAACATTTTTCAAGTGAAAAGTTTTCTTCGACGAATGGATGGCCGTATGTAACCTTCTTTTGGCGTAACTAATGACCATCGCCGGCCGTCCATGTGTTGGAGTATATCTACCCAACATTTAGGCGCACGCCAAATGGTACGTTCAGCAGGCTTTCTCGGCTGATGAATGAATTGAATTTGATTATCGTCTTTAGTCGACTAACGTCAGAGATCCATCCAGGGAGGGTTTGATATACCTAAAAGTTTGCACGAACCAACTCGGAATCAAAAGCGATGAGCACCATATCTGAATGAATGCATTTCTGATGCGCACTCATGTGTGCAAGACTTGTACAGACACTGATATCTATCGCTACATTAATGATGAGTTTAACTTCGTTGCTGTGTAGTTATGTGGAATGAAGTCAGATAGGAGTATATGAGGAGGTGGGCGTCAAAGCCGGTTTATTGGATTGGTAACTTATGTATATATAAATATATATGTAGGAACAATAGAAATAGACGTTTATGTTTGAAGTGGGGTCAGTGAAGAATGCGACCTCCATTTGTGAACGAGAAGTGCGTTCTTCGATAGAGTGTAATTAAAACAGTCACGCATTGTAATGAAAAATTGTTGGAATGCGAGTCAATTTGATTGAATACTCTGAAAATAATTCATTTCGCGTAAGCGAACGCGATTTACCAAAACGCACACTTGTATGTGCGCACACCGCTCTAATTGGCTGAAATGGCTTTTTGATTATCTACGTTGTACAAACGTATGCCCAATAGATGGAAGTGAGGAAAGGTTCAATCACCCGTGTGATGATTTTCGTGCGCAAAGGAATTCGAGTGGACTGCGAATTTATGACAAGCGAAATGATACGGATGGCTTTTTCCCTCCTAAATAAAAAATGTCTGCCACGAAATAGTAAAATAATAAAAATAAATATTTTGGCGCATCAGGTCCGGAGGGACCCTAGACCTAGCTTCTCACAACCATTCGTTTTTGTGTGAGAGAATAGTAGGTGGAGATTATTATCCATCCAGGTAAGTCAACTAAGCGCCGCTCTACTGCTCCTGAATGCGACTATGCCATACGCACATTACCAGTTCGATACTCACTGCAACTGCTTTTGGAACACATTACTCGTGTGCGCGTACGAAGTCATTATATAAGTAGATGGCTATTTTGTTGTAATGCCTTCTTTTTACCAACTTGGGAAAATTGCGCACATTAAACTAGCTAATCAGAACTCGCAATTTTAAAAACGGATTTTAGCTCAAACCCACCTATACAAACCAATTTATCGGCTTTTCAAAGCGACCTACTTATTTGCAGCTACAGCCGATTTGTTCAACTAATATCCGGGAGAGATTTTGACTCCTAACTATCAAGAGCCGTTCCCTGGGAAAGTTTTCATATTAAAGCATTTAGCATAAGCTCCAGGCAGTTGACATGATACAGATTGTTTCCTAAAATGCTTGTAAAATTTAAGTGATTGTACTTCCTTCCGAGCCGTATGTTAAAAATGGCCGCAAGGACTCCGCATGCATCGCACCAGAGAATGACTACGTTATAGCGGCCTATACAGGTTCTAATTACGGACCTACAGGCTGATTTAGTTTGGAGTGTAAGAAAGCGCCCCGATATCTCGCTGTTTTGAAGACCTTTCGATCCTTATATCCATACTTGGAGTTTTAAGGGCTATTTTGACCACAATGTAGGTCACATTTGTTGATAAAACTGAACGCCTTCAAAAGCGCACGCGAATTAAGCAAACGCACACTTATGTGCGCGAAAAATATTAACGCAAACATTTTATTTTTATCAAAGTTATCAACCATTACCAGCAAAAAAAAAAACAAAAGAAGAGAAAAAAACACCCAACTCTTATAATTTGTGCCATACAAGAGCACGTAAGTCGGAAAAATACAAAGTGGAACCACTGCGTTGACACTTTTTGGTACAAAAATTGACGAGTGGATTACCCCTAATGACTTCATTTAACAGGATTACCTTCGAATTGGTTCGAGCACTCTGAACCACCAGTTCAACACAGAAACACAACTTTCAACCTGTCAACTGTCTCCACAAACGACTCAATTAAACACGATTTAAAATAATAATTACAATCCCAATCTTGTCCATGTTCAGTTCATGTTCACTGAGATACGCATATTATAAAATTGCTTACAACAGTCCACATCTAGTTGTTATTAGATAATAATTACACGCGCAGATTGAAACTTAAGACTCCTTTAGTGCGGTTGAAAGCCAGACGCAACTTCATTCGAAATCGGCCATGCATCAGAGAATCGACTGCGACTTGTCGCCAGGCACTATGCCAAAAGGGAATTATCTCGCAAGTTGCATAATGCGTCTATCCAACAGTCAGCCACTCGATGCCAATCATCGGGCTTTGATGGCAACCAAGCAGACAGTCCCAGTCAGAAATTGGTAACAAAAATATTGTATTTCACAGCGCGCAGATATACACAACAAGCCCATGGGTATCTATTGAGAGGGAATTTCCTCATTCGTCAAAAGTAAATGATTTTCCCGCATCGAAAAGGGAAAAAACGACAGCCGACTGACTGAAGTCAGATAGCCCACAGTTTCATAACTTTCACAATATGCCACACCGACACCAGCTCAGTCGGCGTAAATGCGTGTGGCAACTGGTAAGTGGGAAAACTATACGTCCAAAGAAATTCGTTAAAAAGGAGGAAAAAATAAATAAAGGCATAAAATAATATTGTTAAAAAAAAAAAGCGAAAAACTCCAACATGCCCCGAAGTCGTTGACCATTTCGATTGGATAAAGTAATGAAATTGCATGATCTGATGCGCCATCTGACGGTGGTGTGGGGCAAAAAGTGATTGGTGGTCAACTTATTGCATGACGTCGTCGCCGGAAGGTTTCGAATTTGTTGTTCCTCTTTATGCGAGCCGAAACAAAGAGCTATTTATACGTGAAGAGAATGCGGTGATAATGGCTGCAATTGGTAATATTTTCTGTTTCGTTTTAGGCGGTGAATTTGTTTTATTCCCAGTTGAAGTGGTCAGAGGGTTTTTTTTTTTTTTTTTTTTTTTAATTTGCATTTGGCATAGTTTTTTGCACAGTTTGGCATAGTGTGCGGAAAAAGTTCGCATACATTATTTAATCAAGCAGCAGATTCACACAGAAGTTTAAGAAAAAATAGAGTGCACGACTGGGTCGAACGAAACTTTCTCGCTCATCAAAAGTTTGGTTGAGTCAATTGGTAGGCAGGGTTGCCAGAAATTAGTTCGCTTTAAGCGCCCAAACCTTTAAAAAATGTAGCCCAATATCGTTGCTCAGAAAGAAGCCCAAAAATCGTTGAAAATTTTGGTATTTTTCAGACTTATTCTCACCGGGGTTTTTTTTTTTTTTTTTTTTTTTTGACTTCCGCGCCTTGGATTTTATTTGACTTTTTTTTCTGCTATTGGCTTTTGTGACTTGTGTCAAACCAAAAGGCCTGCAAAATGAATTGGTGTGCGTGCAACTTGAACGACTGTTCGATGACACTTATTGACTACAAGAGTGCTACCAAGTTTTAAAGTGCGGGTTTGTTCGAAAATATTTCGTTTTTTAGTTTTGTGAAAGAATAAAACAAACAAAAATATTTGTAAAACGATATGTAACCCAAAATTGTGTTGGGCGCTCATGGAAGAAATTTCTATCGTTTTTTAAGTAAAAATATAGCCCAAAATACGACAAAGCGCCCAATCTGGCAACCCTGTTGGTAGGTCCTTAGAAAGTTTAGAAGCAACGGTGCATCAAATGTAAGAATAGGTAGTATGCACGAAAATTCACTTTTAGGTAATTCAAAAATGGTTGAAGTGAGTATTATTTGCTAAAAATAAGTATTGCGTTGCTGTTATTGCATTTTTAATGGCTGTTGAAACTTTAATTTTAAAGTGCAGTATTGAGTTACAAAAATATATATGAAGGGTTTGTTATTAAGTTAGAAATGACCATATTACCTCAGACATTAATTTTGGTTACAATAGTACCGTTTTTGAGATATGTCCAATATCAAAAGTACCGTTATTCGATTATTTAGCCAAAAACTGGGTATGCAGTCATGGTAACCCCATCTACTAAGGCCCAAATATCAATTTTTAGAGCCGTTTTCGAAATCGAACAAATCGAACTGGTATGAACATTTTATATGGGTAGTACCATTAATATTAAGGTTACCGTGGAAACAAACAAAAGGCCCCGGACTGTAAGCTCCCAAACTCAGAATCCGAAGCGTAAACAAAATCCGCGCAATCGCTTAGGCTGTAGGCCTCGGGAAGAACGGCCAGGCGGGCAGAATCTTCAAGTTTTCTTAATTTTTTGGAAAATGCAAAAACAAAACAAATTAAATAAAGGTAGATTTAAGGCCGAAAGGCAATCATTTTTAGGATATTGTTAAGTTCAGAGTGCTCACTAAAAGCCAGTAAGCTGTAATAAGATAAATGTTAGCTTTAACTTAGATTTAATCGTTCTTATCTAGTATGTAAGTTTAATTAAAGATACCTACAAATAAAAATGAATTTAAAATTAATTTTGCGATCCACTTTTTTGAGTCCCTCTATCATCGTGATGTCACTATTGATTAACATCTCGAGTTCGAAATTTTGTACGAAAACAATATATATTTCTCTTCTCGAGAAAGTTATTAAAAAAAATCAAAATTGTGCTTTAATGAATACTTGCGGAGTACGTGGAGTAGTTCATTTGCAACAAAATGAAATCATCAAAAAGGGTGTTTTTGGTACTTTATACAATGTCAAAGTCGAAAAATTAAATTGTGCTTTAATGCGTCCATTTACTGACTGAAAACCGTTTACTCCAATCGACTATCCCTTAAACCCTACAAGCCTCATCGGGGCGACCATAGTAGTTAGTGTACTCACATTGCCTTTCCACAATGTAAACCATTTAACGACATGCTACTTTAAGAATCGTTTGACAATTGGCTTGAATAAATAAACGACATTTCGCCTAACCAAAGTCTTTGGATTTAGGCGGAAAAAAATCAGATGATGATATTCTCTATATTTTCCTAAATTCCTTCCCTAATTTATACTCTTTAAATTTTTCACTTGAAGGCTATATAATCCATTTACCTCATGTGATGGCAAACATTACTAATCACCCCCCAAATAGGCAGACTACCTAATTGTTTTCTGTTATGATAATGAACATAGTGCTGACGCAATTGAATCGCATTACCAATATTTCAGCATTCGATGCTAAGTATTTAAACAAATAATTCGAAAATGTTTTCTTTTATATTTTGTTTGTTGTTAACAAACAGAAAACACAAAGAAAAGTTGCAGTCTCTCTGCTGGGGATCATTTATATTTAAATTATATAGCTTTTAGTTTTTTTTTTTTTCGAGAGAAAACACCCGAAAAGTGGGCGTAAAGAAACACGTAAGACAATATTGATAAAACTTATGGTGAATAATTGTTTGGATCGATATTCTGTTACTGTTAATAGTTACGTTTTGTTCTTTAACAATACTTTTCAGTCGAAGAGGGGATTTCAAAAATGTTTGTAAATTGAAAACTTAGAAATGTATAAAACAACCATTCGTTTTGTGTGAGTTTTCATTTTTGGAACGAATGGAAGGGATCTACAATTTTATGCCGACTCCAAACGGCTAATTGAGAAGCTCTTTCAAGACAGTCATACTGTCGGATGTTTGTCAGACGTTCGCGAGAGGTGGCGCAGTGAAAAAAAACCATTTGTTGGAATTTTGGGTTTTTGCGGAATTCGAACCTCGACCCCTAGCGTAGTAGTCCAACAAACTAGCCACTAAGCCACTGCGCCCACACAAAGACAACTACATACTACAGCTAAAATAATCTGACAGGATGGAAAGTTCCGTTGATTAATTTGCTTTTAACTGGAACTAGGCGGTAGATCACATTAAAATATATATTATGTATATTACATTTTTACGACGGCACGCAACATGTGATGATGATACCCATTCCAAGTAGGAATGATTCCATCAAATCAAATCATTTACCATGGGTCAACTCATAATACCCCAGTTATGGAAGCGGGTGCGCCAACTATTTATGTAGAGTCATACATAAATTTGAAGCAAAAAGAAAGACCCACCAACTGCTAATGGAGTAGGTACAGACATACCAACACGACAGCTACATCCAACGTTGCATTAAGTGCTTTGATTGTAATAGTTTTGTTTTGTTTCCATTCTTTTTTTTTTACAATTTGCAAACAAAACAAGTGAAAAATGAACATTGCCCACAAGTCCAAGCAATTACACAATAACAATAAAAACACATAAAACTGCCTACAGTAATAAAACAATAATAATGACAAGAACAACAAAAAACAAACAAAAAATGAAACAACTTCAATGGAATTGTTGTAATTCTTTTTATATCCACACTATGATTCATTTCATGACATTTGGTTTTTTGAATAATTAAATTTTGATTTTCTCTCTCTTCCTCAACTGGAGAGCTAATACGAATACATCCGCACTGAGTGCCCGAGTGGTCATTAATTCTGCACGAATATTTAATTATTACTAATAAATTATTACACTTTTTATGTGTTTGGTCTTTGTTGTATTTGCCAAAAGTGTGGAAAGTGAAATTTAAATTTGAGGTGATAAAGAAAATCGAAACTCTAATATTATGCACGATGAAGGCAAAACCATTTTAAGTCCTCCAGACGCGGTGAGATAGAATCGAGTGATAGATAGAGATACAGAAAGTAGGTAAAATATCATTTTATATTGATTATCTATTTAGGTTAATGGCGAAATTTTGTTATTGGAAACTGAATAAATGTTTACTTTGATCTTGACGCTGCAAAGTTAACAAAGTTAACAGGTGTGATTGATCTCTGTGAATGAGAAACTTGTTTTGATGAAGTTTGTGAAATTAAAATGGGAAATACGTGGAATACTAAAGAAAACTTTAATGAGAATATATTGCTTAAGAACACTACCTATATGGAATGATGAAGGCTGTTAATAAAGAGTTTTCCAATAAGAGGTGTTATTTTGGTATTCAAAGAAAAATGACATTTTTTGAGATAAATGATCGGATGTTTATTTCATAATAAAGAGGAAGGTATGCCGTTAGTAATGAAAAAATACATCAGCCAAATGACCTTTCACAATAACACCTCTTATTGAATAACCCTTTAGTACACTCCTGAAAGTATTTCGTTGGTATACCTAATGCGAACCTGCATTGAAAACTATCAATGTTTGGTGCATAAGCCAACAGGTTTATAGCTACTTCTCCAAGAGGTTTAGTCACGTTAAATGAATGTCCTTGAACCGGAGAGAGGCCAATACCGTCGACGATGACTATCATTGAAGTTTAATTTCATAATTGGCTCGGTTCCGGTCAAAGCCATCAGTTGGTCAGAAATTTAACTGAAGGAGAAACTACAAAGTAATGCCAAGAAGCCCTCCCTCTCAAGGCCATTGAGCTCTACTCGAGGAATACCTAAGTCTCCATGAGGCTACTCAGGGTCAGCTTATATGGAGTATTTCAGAACCGCAATGGGAGGAACCATGAAAGTTGGTCACAGAAAAGTATCAAACTGGCTGCAGAAGATCGCACAAATGCGGCGCTAATCACTGGCGTTTGACTAGTCGGTGCAGGGAAATAATTCCCTGGGAACTAAGTCCACAGCCGTCTAAAAATAATCAGAGAAAAATCGCGGCGAGAATATTGCAAACTGTTTTTTTTTTTAATTTTTATTCTGTGTGACAAATTACTCCTTTCAAAATTCAATAAAATAAAATCTCCGCAATTTTCGAAAGGCGTAGTATTTTGTGAAACAGAGTAAAAAATAAAAAAATTCAATTTGCAGGACTCTGAAAATAATCAAAGAAAATTCGACGCGATTATTAAAACATGGGAACATGGGAACTATGTCCAGTTCAGGAAAGTGGTTTTGCTTCCCACTATATAGGTGGTTCCACTGGGGGCTTATTTCCTTTTTTTTTTTTTTTTAAATCGTATTTATATCCTTAGAATGCAATTGAGGTCGAACACAAAAGGACTTCAGCAAGCTGCTCTAATTCTGGTTTACATCGGTTGATGTGTTTACATCGGTTGATACTTTACATCAGTTGATGCTTTATATCAGCTGATGCCTCACATATATGCAGGGAAACAACAAAACTTCACCCTCGAATATCCTCTTTATTCCACTGATCCAAATTTGATTGCTTTCGATTTTTGTTCTGCTGTTTTATCCGGCTTTATTCAATAAACTCTCTCATCATATATAATCCTCTTCGCTGCAACACCATCTATCCGAGAGTAACGCAAAATGTGGCGAAGAATCCGTAAAAACCCCACCTCAAGCCTCCGACCCGTGGTGCATGACTATGCAGCGCATATAGTATTAACACACAAGTGCGGCAAAGCACCAGGGCACACACTGTACTGTGTAAAACTTCGAATAGATAAAATTCCTCAGCAAAATGAATGCGAAAAAAAAACAAAAACGACAAAGGCACAGGTAATTAGTATACCATACCTAGTATTGCATTTCCATTTCCAAACCGTAATTCTTTTTAACGTATGTGTGCACACATTTTCTTTTTCTTTTTGTTAGATGCAATATTTTATTACCACCAGAACCGGCATTAATGTGGCAGAAATAGTGTGCGCTTAAAACAAATATTACCTACATTCATGAGGAAGAAGTAGATACAGATACGGATGGGGTACACAAAAAAAAAAAAAAAAATTAAACCAAAACCAGATATTATGCAAAACACTTGAAGAGATACTTTTTTCCTGTTTGTTGCTGTTTCGTTTCGCGGTTCTTAAACGTGAAATGTGAATTTTTGCGTGTATGCACCGGGAGATGTATTAAATCATTGTTAGCACGAGATTCGGTGGAAAAAGTTAACAACAACCAGGAAAAAAGAAAAAAAACGGAAAAGATGGTGGAACTATAAATCGCGGAGTGTGGGACTTTTTCCGTTGGGAAACGGACAAAACCCCACCGCGCTACAATGGATACGTGCTGCTTGATCCACTTCAAAAATGGAAGGTGTGTATCTGCTATTTATGCATCCGGTCTTACGCTGATCGTAAATAGTTAGATACCTTTTGTTGAATCTTCGGTGTTTTTTTTTTTTTTTTTTTTCTTCCTTAAGGTAAAAAATCGACTACAAATCAGGACCACAGAGTGTGATGATCGAGGAAGAGAATGTCTGCAGTTTGTTTACTTTTGTCTGACGATCACGACGTTTTCATCACTGAGAACTGGGTTATGAACGATCTAAGCCCGAATGTTTTTCAATGTATATTTAACGACCTTCAATTTTAGCAAGCAAACCCTTTCCTTGTGATGGAGTAGTAAAACGAAATAAAAAAACATTTTCAAAAACACTACGCTTACCTTGGGAATATGCAAAGCATGGCAATAAATTTTGGTTTCTTTTTATTTTTAAAAGCTTTACTCAATTTTAATTGCCACCGCAGTTGTCTGTCGACAGGCTGGCAGAAAAAAATATCAAAGACCAACAAGGTACTTAAATTCGAGTCGATCTTCAATATAAACATGTCGTTAACTTAAAGATCAGCTATATGTACTTTTAGTCGGTTAAACAAATGTTGCGGCAACTTTCTATCCGTAGATCGTAGTTTTACGCGATCGGCTATTGATCACAGAGGGTAATAAAAATCAGATCCTATCTGTAGTCGAGTGATAATTAAACTGGTAAATACTTCCGATACAAAAGTGAGGTACCTATACAAACAGAATCGTTAAATACGCGCAGTAGCTATCGGCAAAGGCAGATTAATTACGTTCGTGTAAAAGTGTGCCTGTGCCGACTTGATGACCTCAAGAGTGTAATTTGCGTCTGATTATTCGCCTGAGTAGATGCTAAGTTAGTCATAAATTGAAATTTGTGCTTTGAATCTGACAAAACAATGATCACATGGGCGTTGAAGAGGCGAAAGCAAACTTCAATTGTGTCGTGAAAGAGCTGAAACCTCTGTACATGATCTACACGATCGTTGGTGATCAATGAGATCGCATCGTGTGGATACCTGTATGGTATAGTTATTTATTTTGTGACTGATCAGACGATCGCAAATATACCTAAAAGTTGACGATTCCAACTTAAATTCACCAAATTATGGTCTAGTTTCAGACAAGAACCAAACGCCAGAACTTCTCGCAATCATTGGGGTGTATTTTTTTATTATCTCATAATTTTGTTACGTGTCGGACAGAGCTTCAGTTTTACGAAGTACCATATGGAGTACCTTTGTATGTCTGGCACAGCGAATGGAATAAACTGTAAATTTCGCACATTTTTCAGACCTTCAACTTCGAAAATCTCGCTCAGTAGCAAAGGGTTTTTCAATAAAAGGTGTTACTGTTAATGGCCCGCTATCCTGTATGCGTGCTCATTTTGGCCATTTGGCTGATGTTTTTTTTTTTTCATTATAACGGCATACCTTCCTCCTTATTATGAAATAAACATCCAATCATTTATCTCAAAAAATTGAATTTTTCTTTGAATACCAAAATAACACCTCTTATTGGAAAACCCTTTACAATACTCTAAAAGTAGTCGTGCATTTTCCATCACAAAAACAGTCGCACGACCAACTTAAAATTGTTCACTTTGACGACATTTATATCATTTGCTTTTCGCGAAGGAAAAGTCGTGTCGAATTTTTCTTTACTCTGATCTGAAGTGATTGCGCAGATTTCCTTAGCTGTCGGTCTGAATAGAAGTGAAGAAGTAATCCCGGTGCCCGGACAACCAGTGCTGAAAGGTGATGACCATAGATTGAAAAAACCAACCATTCTCGAAAATTAATAGACAACAAATTCTCCACGTTTATAGAACTTCAACTATTGGGAAGTACAACTTTATGAGAAGCATTTCCAGTCAGTTAAGGATGAACCATAATTGAACCGTATGTGAGAGTAAGCCAACTTAAATCAGCTTAAGGAAACCTTGGATAATAGAAAATAATAGAAAAAGACAATTCATTGAATTTTTCTACATATCTGACATTAACTTAAGTCCACATAATCCAATTGTAGTTGACGCTTAATACTCTCAGATTTTTGTCAGACTTTCACGAAAGTTTGGGCAGGAGATGAAAGGGTTAGATTTTTCTGAGGTTTTGAATGTCGATAAGTTGAAGTGCAGCTGACCTACTACACCCACCACGTGCCGATGGTTCCAGGTGTTTATCTAGCCCTCTTTTTGGATGGTATATGATAAAGGGCAGTTACTGCAAAGTATAGTTTACAAAAGTTTTGAACACTTTTTAAGCCCTGGGCTTTCCAAACTACTTAGATGGTCCAGAAAAGGACAAGAGACTGTGGGC
Organism: Cheilosia urbana; assembly: GCA_946477585.1. Lineage (NCBI taxonomy): Eukaryota > Metazoa > Arthropoda > Insecta > Diptera > Syrphidae > Cheilosia > Cheilosia urbana. Next base: position 77,222,681 of record OX297855.1, read on the forward strand.
TTGTGTGCTGAGGGCTTGATGTGCATTTTTAAACGGTGTCATGTTATATTTGGCTTGAGTTGAAAAAAGGGCGAGATAACGACCGACAACTTAGCTTTGGCACCAATTTCGGTCCTCCTGATAGCAAAATGATCTAGCAGGCTTCAATTTGTCTCAACCTGATCAATCCTATAGCAAAACTCAGCCATGCTGCTTCCATAAGCGCCTGTTTCATTGGGACTCCACTAACAAAGAGGCTGCAATCTTCAGCGAGGTAATAACAAGTTACACTATAAAGTAAAGCTACGTGCAAGTTTCCATACGATTAAGAAACAGCAGCGCACTTCACTCCGTCACGCGCGTGACATCAATGTCCCGACTAAGTGAAATAAATCCTTGATCCTTTGGCTAGTACGTGGTATATCTTGATTTTCGATTTTAAATTCCAGTTTATCAGTTGCAATGCGAAGCCTTGATTTCGTTATCATCGGAATTTGTTGTTATGCCAATTTTTAAAAGTATTTAGTATTTATGTCGAGAAAAGAGACAGACTGTGTTGATAGGGAGGGTTTCAAACTTTTTTCCTCATGTGATTTTAGTTATTAGACCGAATGATCGAATGCCTCAAGATAGATAAAGCCGTCTGGATAAAACTAAAAACAAACGCGGCAAGCATTTCCCTCTTCAACGCTCATTATGTCTAAAAAATCGGTAAAATTTCTTTACCTTCACCTTCTTCCGTCATTGTTGAGAACCCGAAAGTTCAAAAAATATACGATTGGTTGAATAGGAGAAGGCGGGGAAATGAAGGAGCGGCTTTCGGCAATTTTTGCTGCGACATCATTGACAAGGGCAATCGGATTGGAGTCACCTTGGTTGTAGTCATGTAAGCCTGACATCTTTAGTTTCGCAAAGAGGCAGGCCTACATACAGAAGCCGCAAAAACCAACCCATAAGAACTATATGAATCAAAAACAAACTGAACAATGACATATTCAAGTTGGCGATGATATTTCTACCAATGATTTGAATACCACACAGCATACGTTCCACATGTTGTCAGAGGCACCCCCTCTATGCTTTTGATTTACAATTTCGATCACGTATCACCCACAAGTATCCGCTTCAATTGAATTGTATCAATCGTCGTAATTGGCATGCTATTGCCCTCAAAACTAGTTACCAACCTTCTCTTAAACATCGTTAATTCACCTTCACCGAGGCTCGTGAGATTGCCATTATTCACTGGTGATTGTATTTTTTTTTTTTTTTTTTAAATAAAATGTTTTTGCACAACAACAGATAGAGAGAGAGAGCGAGCGAGAGATCGTCGACACGAACAGTGGTTGAGGCCAACTGTTTTCCAGTGAAATTAAGATTTTCGTCTGAATACAAGACACACAATAGGAAAGGATACAACATGCCATTAAAGTCATCCTTCCATAACGACCATAGACTGGATTTCTTGTTTACTGCCAATTCTTTGAAAAAAAAAAAAAAAAAAAAAAAAATGTATATATAATATAAACCCCATATCTACGTATCCGCTTAATAACAATACAGGCAGAGTGTGTATAACTGAAAATGGATAAAAGAAGAACAATAACGAATCCTGTCTGGTGTGTAGAGATGTTTTTTTTTTTTTTTTTTTTCTGACAATTTTCTCGTGATTTTAATTTGTTGTCTCTTTTCAAGACGTGCGTTGTGGCGTGACTTCCTTCAGCCGCTACAAGCCGCTACGTAGTTAATTGCAAATTGCATTTTTTTTTACATATTTATATTCCTACATACAGTAGGAAAAGTGATACACATTATATCCGCTGGTGTGTGATGAGGGTAATTTAATCCTTTTTCAATTGTGAACAGAAGACGTGGTGCATTATTTTTTAGCTGGCACTTTTTTTCATATGTATATTTTTTATTTAAAACTGCAACACTTGCGTGGATTTTTTAAACAATTTTCCTGTTAAAAATTAAATAAATGATGTCACGATTGCGTGCCATTGTCAGTGGTTTTGTTATTCAATCACATCACCGCTGTGATTAAGCACATGCCATAATAAACTATCGCCTGTCGTAAATTTGTTCGATGCTTCGTCGTGTCATCTGTCACTGGTTCTTTGTTTGCAATTTTTTTTTTTTTTTTATATATATATATTTTTGGAATGAGTTTTGTTTCAGGCGCGATTGTCATTTGGTTGAGGCTATAAATTGAACGTTTTAAAGTTGAATGAGTTTACGCAATCTTTGGGTTAGCTTAACCTCCTAACTATAGACTGAGGCGGAAAATGTGATGCAAGGGGTCATTTGGGATTGGAGTTAATTATTTTTTTTTATGTTTTTTGCTTCATCTTTTCGTTTAGCTTAGTTAGTGAATGTTCGAAATAGTAGATGATCAATCAAAATTAGTTACGAATTAATTGAATGTATCTACCTACTTCTGCGCATACGGGTTGGTGATGTAAATAATTTTGTACTTGCACAAGTTTTAACTAAAATTAAGTGGTAATATCTAAGCTTGGTTGGGGGTTGGTAAGTAAAATTCGGAACGACAACTGATAAAGCTCGATGAACTTTCAAGGCTATGTTGGAAAATCAACCCTATTCTCACCGCCTTTTATCGTATAGGTACAAGCGAGAATAATTATGTGTAGTGCTTATTCGCATCTATTGAACTCCTTTAACAGTGGTGTACGGCCGGGGGAGTAACCTAATAGCTGTGTCGCATAAACTCCGTCAGTTATCGCTTCCACAGAAAATATTTTCAAACTGAAAGATAGAAAACTGCGACGGCACATGAATTTACTGAGGAACTTAACTAAAACTAGGTTAGTCGTGCACGACAATGACGCTTTTAGTGTATTTGGCTTTTTACGCTTTTCAATCGAACAGTTTGCTAGAGCAAATGGAATTGATATATAAAAATATAATCAACTGCAGTGAGAATTTAATTAATTGTGCGCCAGGCTAAAAATTTGGTTAGTCGTGCGGACGACCACGACCGTTATCAATTAAATTTGCATTTGATTTCAGGAATCTGGGAATTTTGGAATAAAAACAAATAGTACATCAATATTTACTAGTTCCGCTTGTGGTCGAAAATCTAACCAACATTTTATAATGATGTAGTTACATAATACTAAAAATAGTACCACAATTTTCGATAAATATGGTGCTTTTTTTTATAGGGAAGCGAAAAAGCCACATCTACATATCACAAAAAATACTCCCCCTTGAAAATAGTTTTGCTCATGATTTAATATTTTTAAATGTCACAATGAAAACAATTTTGTCGAAAAATGTTCGTTTCCATAGTAACATCATTGAAACCAACAGTCGCCTCTCAATTAAAATTAAGTACACAATTGCTTACTTTTAGGGGTAGGTAAATTACATCCCTTCGAAAATAGGCTCTAATCTAAGATGATATGTATGCATGTATGTATGTATTTGAATAAATTACTATGGCAATATGGCGGCGACAAATGAATGTCACCAAAATGCGTTCAGTATTCAGTTAACTGATAAGCATTTTGTATGGGGATTTCTTAACTTCATTTTACCAGTCTTAATGGCGACATACATATACCCACGATTTTTTGTTTGTGCACGTCTATGGCACAGTACCTTTCGAATGATATAAGTTTCATTCTACTCATTTCATAAATAAATACAAAAAAAAAAAAAAAAAAAATTACGGAAACTTCGGATGCTCACGTATTAATATAATGATGATACTGTGACCTCTTGCCACAGATTAGTCGTGCCGGACTATGGCCGTTTTCAAGGTATGAATGTGGGGCTTGCTCATATATCAACGAAACTCAGTTATATTTAACATTTTATAGAAGGCCCCAGCTACACGCAGTTTGGTTTTGATTTAAAAAGCGGATCATTTTTAAACGAAAATAGATCGAACCTTAATTAAACTTATCACAATTTTTGTAAGCCTCTGGTATGATCTCCAGTAGTCGTGCACGACCATAAGTTTTCACACATTTTGGTTTCGTTTTCACCGAGATGTTTACTTTTTAACAGAGTGTTCCAACTGCAGTGATAGTTAAATTTATTGTAAGTCTTTGAATAACCGCTTAGTCGTGCAGTACTATGTTTGTTTTTAAGGAGTAGATCATTTGACAGTGATGATAACTAAATTTATTGTGAGTTCTTGCCAATAAACTGCACGATCCAAGTCGGTTTAAACTTTTGCTAAACCGACTTGGATCAAACCGCTGTAATCATTAATTTCATTATAAAACATTTTCTAAAAGCTCAAGCAGTTGTGCACGACTTACACTAATTTTGGAACAGAAACAGTGGATTGTTTTAAGGTACCTACTTTTTAAAAACTTAAATAAATTATTTTAATGTGTGTTCAAGCCCGGCTTTGACTTGTTTATCAATCAGTTTCTCCGTAAATGTTTTTTTTTTTTAATATTCCAAGTTCCAACATATAAAACTGGATAACATAGTCTATTTTCGGGTCAGTTAACATAAAGTCAACTGAACATGACGTTGCTTTCGCGGCAAAGTGCCATAAGTCAAAATTTGTCATTTTTGAGTTAAGAAATGATCACAAAAAAATATTTATTTCTTCTGCCTAAACGGCTTGATTCTACTTTTTCTACTTTCGACGTTCTAAAAATCGTCGTTTCGATTTTCCACTAACAACCCTACAGTTTTTTGTACCTCAATGCCATTTCTTTCAGTTGTACGTCGCGAGTGGTTGCTTGTTTTGGCCAAATGGCGTATTGCGAAAAACGTCAAGCTACATAAGAACAAACGGGTAAGTTTCTGGTGCCACTTCGACATTTTTTTTATTATATTATAATTTGATTTCAGACCAAAACGACACTTTTGCAAGTTATTAGGCAGCTTCCACACCGGATGGAACAAAACGCCTTATTTTGTTTTCTTGCTTTGTTTTGCCTTATTCAGTGTGGGCGCGTTTATTTAAATGCGTGTATTTAAATTTCAGAAACACACAGAAAAACAGTTTTGTTTGTCTAAGGCGTTTTCTTCCATCCGGTGTGGAAGCACCCTAAGACAATAAAAACTTAAACAACTATCAGTTTTTTCGCAAAACCTCGTTTTTTTTTTTTTTTTGCCTTTTTTATGCAAATTTATATACTATATGAAAGAGGGAGAAAAATACTTTAGGCATAATGTAAACGCACTTTGTATATTGTTTTTAATTAACTAGGAAACAATTTGTTTAGTGTGACGCAAAACTTTAAACATCGCTCCTGAAAATCATACATTTTGGACTTATGTAACTTTGCGGTGAAAGCGACGATTGATCGCGCGATTTTTTTAGTTTTATTTTCTCAAATTCTCAAAACCTAAAATTTTATAAGCTTTTTTCTCAAACGAAAGAGATTTTGTTAATACATTTTCTCATATCCTCAAAAGAAAATATAAAACTCTAGTTTTTGAGAATTTAAGAAAATAAAATTAAAATGTTTGGTTAGATTATATTTTTGGTTTGCTCCAAACTGTTAGTCTAATTTTCTAAATTATTAAGAACAATTATTGTTGGTATGTGTAGTGGAAAAAGGGGTTGGATGCCTTGGATTTCACAATATATTGCTAACTATTATCTATGCGAAAACTTGGGACTTATGTCCCATCTTCGGCAAAACAATTTTGGGACTTATGTCCCGATGGTGTGGGACATAAGTCCCAAATCGAATTTGGGATTTATGTCTCACTCAAGTGGGTCATAAGTCCCAAAATTAAAAATTGGGACTTATGTCTCGGGGACTTATGTCCCTGCGCCGGACGAAAGTGGGAAATTTTCAAGCACAGTACTACCTTATTTTTGCTCTACCACTGGATAGTTTTGAGCCCACCACAATGCAGAGGAAGACCTTAAGGGGCTTAATGGAAAGGTACACAACTGGGGCTAAAAAGGGAACTATCTGAATAGGCATACAATTTGACAATAAAGCTCAGTTTTTCCAATCAGCTATAGCAGCGTAGCAGCATCAGAATGATATACATTCCTACTCTAAGGGAATATTCCTAAGGCAAGTATTTACAAGACTATTCGAGGTGAATAGGTACAGCATTTATAACCATCTTTGTCCAAGCCCGTATGGAGCAACGACTGAAGCCCTAGGGTTCAATTCTTACAACATTGAGTTGTATCTTCCGAGGCATAGGCCCTACCAACGACAATCATCTCATCCCAGGTTTTGGCGCAACAAGTTGTAAACTACGGTTCAATGGAAGCAGGCTCAAGTAACTCCAAGAATGGCTACCCATGACCTGAACCAGTCGGATGATGAAATATTGGTGTTGCCTATACCCATAGGTTAAATGGCGACACACTTGAGCCAATTAAAGTCCATTACGTGACCACATAGCCTGTCATATGCTTCACGGATATAATTTATCATTTTAAGGTTCACCTTTAGGTGAAGCTATTTTCTTTGAATTTTTGTTTCCATTTAACACTCTCCCATGAAAATGTTTGCAAATAATGAGCCAAATCCCCTCGCAATTACCTTCTCTTTTAGCATTCATTTCAACAACCACTAATATCCACTCTAAGTATGATTAATATGATTTTAAATAAAATCACGCACGAAACTCATTTCTAATTACATTTCTCCACACAAAACTGTATTCGATCACAAGTTGTGCGCCAAACAAAATTGCAATATTTGTACACCGAATCCGGATTAAAATTTATACTCGAAATGAAATTACAGCCGCATCAGGTCATGGTTTACTTTTTCCATCAACCGCCTGGCCTTAAAAAAAACTGCTCACTCCATTTGTGCGATTACCTCATAGGTGGTAAATACATGTATCTAAAAATGGAAGGCAAACAAATAGCGAACGCAATCGTGACGACGGATGACCAAAAACTTAAGAATAGCGACTTTTCGCAAGCGCGAGACACTCGTGCGAGTATTTCCCCATACTGAGCTGATTTGGTGGCGGGTACCACTTTCACCGGCTATTTCGCGATTGCCTGCGAGGGCTGAATAAAAACATCACGGACAATTAATACATTCAAATTAATATTAATTGCGAGAATTAAAAAAAAAATTATACCACATCGACTTTAGGTAGTGGCTGTCCCCACCAGCAACTTGTTCATGTTCTAGATAACCTTGGGATGGCTGTGCCGCGCCGAGAGAGACGTTGTAAGTCGTGTTTAGTTGCGAACGCAGAGTGGACTCAATCGATGAGATTGTCGCACTCGCCGACGATTTATTTTCACAACTGTTTTCTTTTTCTTTTTCTTTTTTTTGGGGGGGACAATGAAAATCTCTGTGGGAGATATAATTACCTTGTTGGCGGGACAAAGTATATTTTTTTGATTGTAATGGGTTGATGACATGCAGTCAGGTGCGACTAAATTGTTTCGATTCGAATGCGATTGCGATTACGAGTTGGCTATGGTTTGGCAACATTCGAGGTGATTGTCAGGGGGGTCAAGGTGAGTTTGTGGTTATACGAAAGGGCGGATAAGAGCCCTTTTTTGGGGACACATTGCTGGCTTGCGAAAAACAACTCACGCTCAAGGTGGTCCGTGGTGAGTTCATGCTCTAGATTGATTCAGGGCACGGGGATTAATCTGTCGCGAAAGAGCGAAGCGATTAACACTTCAATTGAAGAGTGAGTTGCCTTGAAAGTAAGTGGATGGCTTGTAGATGGCTTGTACGATAAAGTTGCAGCAGATAAAACAGAGACTGTTGCGACATGCATTTCGGTTGACTCGGAGATAGCAGGGAAAGTCAATCGCAAGCATTTACAAGACTCAATTGCTTTCTGCCGGTCATATTTTTTCTACAAATTGACGATTATTTGCCTTGATCTGGGTCGAAAAGTACTGAGCCGATATGGATGATATTCGCACAATGAAAGTGAGAAGATATCAGAAGAAAGCTATGATGGGTTTCTATGTAAACCAAATAATGCATCCGAGCACAGGTGGGGGAGATGCACAGCTTTACGAGTGAGTCCTAGCAAGACAAAAGCTTTGTATACCAGCGCTGACTAGTTAGAGTTAACATTACAATTTTTGTCAAATAACTCAGTAATTACCATCGAATAAAGGACATTTTTCACAACAACCGATCTCATGAAGGTGACTGAAATTTTTACACTCTGTGTACTACTGAACGGATCGTGTTCAGAAATGTCATCCACGAGGAGTTTGGTATGATAAAGCCATTCCCAGATATGTGTCCTTTGTTGCATCCTCTAATGACAATCAAATTAATATATTTAGCAAAGATCAGCCGTCACAGAAAAACCGATCGAGTTACAAAAGCAGTTGTGATCCCAACGATCGTATTTTTTAGGAGTCATCTGATCAGGCCTTTACTTTTGTGATCCTGGCGATCTGCAAACGTATATGACTTTGATTTTAAATTGATCGAATATTGCTGATCAATTTGGACAATTGTTAACCTCAAAGAAGTCGAGTACTTCAAAGACTAAACTGGAACTCCCATGTAACAAAATCAAAAAAGCAACCAGTGCGTTCTATGTATATGGTAAGACATGGGGAATCTCCACAAAGATCACTTAGAAGATCTACACAATAATGGTCAGACCCATTATTACTTGTGCCTAGTATGATGAAACAAAGTCACACAGAAAACCGCCATCGTAAGGTCAACAAAATGTAGCGTCTAGTATGTCTAGGCTTTTCTGGAGGTATAAGGACCTGTCCTACAGCTGCTATAGTAGCCCTAATAGGACTAACTGGAGGGGTGTTAGTGTCATAAGAAAAGTGTCAATACGCAGCTCAACAAACCTGTTACAAATTAAGGAGATAGACATCGGTGATCACTCGGATCGTATGACCCTTCATTCAGGAATTACATAACTTGACATGATCTGCGCGATCACAGACCGCCTCACTAAAAACTATGTTTTAATAGAAGATTCTTCACGGAGATCACTCATAGAGAGGTGTGGGCTAGCAGTAGCCCACCAAACTGCAGAAAAGGCATAAAGTGATATACGGATGGTTCCAAAATGGACTCAGGGGTCGGAGCCGGCATATTCCGACCAAACCAAACAGTCTCGGTATCAATGGTAGAAAGCCCAAGCGTATTTTAAGCAGAGCTCAATGCCATTAAAAAATGCGCAAGATCGGAAATAAACATCCGATCATTTATCTCAAAAAATGGCGTTGTTCTTTGAATACCAAACACCTCTTATTGGAAAACCCTTTATATACCTACTGATAGTCAAGCAGCTATAAATGCCCTTAGCTCATCCACAATTGACTCAAAATCAGTCTTGCACTGTTTCAATACCATCTAAACACTATGCACCAGAAACAAAACCAAAATATGAAGGATTCATGACCACGAGGGAATTGAAGGAAACGAAAAAGCCGATAAATTGGCCAGAAGAGGTGCGGAAATACCTTTCACAGGACCTGAACCTTACTGTGCAATCTCTAAAACAGCGGCAAACCGTGCTATAAAAACCTGCGAACACAATAACTGTTTTTCACATTTTGAGAGAACCTATAAATAAAAAATAAATAGTTGGCGCAACAGGTCTGGAGAGACCCTAGGCCTAGCTTCTCACAACCATTCGTTTTGTGTGAGTTTTTCATTTTTGGAACGAATGGAAGGGATCTACAGTTTTATGCCGACTCCATACGGCTAATTGAGAAGCTCTTACAAGACATTTATACTCTCGGATGTTTGTCAGACGTTCGCGAGAGGTAGCGCAGCGGAAAAAAACCCTAAGTCGGAATTGGGATTTTGCGGGATTCGAACCTGGGACTCCCGCATAGCAGTCTTACACACTAACCACTAAGCTACTGAGAGAACCTATAAGAAAGCTAAAAAAAAAGTTAATAAGCCTTTCAAAAACAATGCCAAAAAGATTCTAAATCTACGTAGGCACGATGTCAAAAACCTAGTAAACATGGCACCATATGATTTGCGATATCACCTTAACAAAATACATGTAGCCGACTCTTCGGAGTGCCGCCTATGTCTTGAATAAGGCGAAACAACTGAGCTTATGTGAATACTCGGCCGTTTGTGATATTAGAAGGAATTTCCTCTTCAGGGAAATAATAAGCCCAGAAGAATTAAAGACATCCTCTGCTGGAAGTGTTATCAGCTACATTAGTAGAAACCCTATGGCCTAAACAAATTTTGATCTGACCCTACGGCACAATAGCTCTACCTACGAGCCTCCTAAAAAAAAAAAAACACTATATACAAAACATGAAAAAAGTAAGCAATGAACTCTCGTCTCTGTCAAATGTTGCTTGGAAATATAGTTTTATTCTGAATAGAGCAATATCCTCCTTCAATCAATTGTCCTGATTATCTCTACATCATATCATATTACAATTTGCCAACGATTTTGTTTGGTTTAAGCGAAGCTTTAGTTTAGTGATCTTGTCGAACTACAAAGGTAGATCGTTTCGAATAACCGTCATTTCATTTAACTCATTGGATCTGTATACCTAACAAATCCATGGCAACGCCGTATGGAAAATATCCTTTTGAGATATTCAAAATGTCAATTGAGCATGGGAACAAGGACATCTCCGGACAGTTTTTGTTGCTAAACATTTCGGCAGTTCCATAGAGATCAATGTTATTCTTCAAGTGATCATATCATGACCACATCTTGTAAGTGATTTTTACAATTTCCCTTCAATTACGTGGACTAACCAAAGCATACGATTAGTGATCGTGTCAAACTAAAGTCTTATATATCGCTTTGATAAATTTTGTTAAAAAATTTCGATGATCAATAGAATCACTTTATTCGATCGATAATCGTCTTTAAAATCAGCAAAACCACTGGTTCTGCAACGGTTATTGGTTGTTGCTTAGCTAAGCTGACTTTTCTAATAAGTTCTAAGTCCTTTGATGCAGCTGTAAAGATATTAACTAAAGTAGTACACCTAACTTAAGGTCTCAAAGGTAATTTAGCAATTTAGTTCCTACAACACATGTTTTGCATCAGCAACATTTGGGCCCCCTTTACATTCATTATGAGGGAGCATTTTGTTAAAGAATCTTAAACTTTACTTCACCAGATGGAAAATGAAATAACCCCCCAAAATATGTATGGGGTTGGGGATTTATTTTATAAGAAATAAAAATTGGGCGCACGCGAATGAAATATGTATGGGGGGGGGGGGGGGGGGGGGGCATGATGCCCCCTGTAACCTACCTGCTTGCCTTTACTGTTGGATATCATAGTGGGTGCGCGGTTTTTTTCTTGCAGTTTTTGTTTAATTTTGAAATTGTCAATTTGTTTTATTTAAATAGAACGAAATATGTTTGAGGGGTTATTTTCATCGATTTAGGGAATAACTTCACAGTGCAATTAATTCCCAATTTTGTGGGGTTATTTCATTTTCCATTTGGGGGGTTATTTCGTTGGGGTGTTATTTCCTGGAACCTGTCATACATATCAATGATTGGTTTAATTTTGTGCATACTTTATTTGAGCTTGATGAAATTGTTCTCAAAATCACGTACCAGAATGCTTTCGCAACACATGCCGTCAAATCGTTTCCGGAAGAAGTGTGTACAGTCGGTAAAGCTGAACGTGTTGAAGTGCAATCTTGCGCGTTTCGAAATTTGCTCAGATTCAAACATCCAAAGTAAAAGATCACCAATTTAATTAGCAAGTCATTCTCTTCGCATGCGAAATTCACCCCTCAAAACCCTTTACGTCTGTTAAGTAAGGTTGGGTTTGCTAAGTATTTTTAAGTTTTATAGATACGAAAGGACGTTTAAATGAGAATATTGGAAATTACGTATGTGGAAGTGGCAATTACGCATTCCCATCTGGTGATAGGTTAATCGGGCAGTAATTTCTTTCTAAACAGGATAACGCTCTTTGTCATAAAAGCCCAACCGTGATTTAACTTTTACGGGATATTGAACCAGAAACACACAATTGGCCACTCCGAAGCGCAGATTTAATGTTATTGAATATGTATTATGTGAAATTAAAGGAAAAATAACAGTTTTTCCTAAAACGGATCAGAGAGATCGTTTTTTTTTTTTCGTAGTAACTAATCTATGGGGTGACGTTTCTGCAGAAATGCTGCAAAAACTATTCAAAAGGGTTCCAAGACAATTACAGAAAGTTATTGAGGCTGAGGCAGATGTTTTTTTTTTTATGAAATAATTTCATTTTGTTTCTTTTTTAATTTAAAAAATAAGTGGCGAAAAAAAAAAATAGTTGGCGCAACAGGTCCGGAGGGACCCTAGGCCTAGCTTCTCACAACCATTCGTTTTGTGTGAGTTTTTAATTTTTGGAACGAATGGAAGGGATCTACAATTTTATGCCGACTCCAAACGGCTAATTGAGAAGCTCTTTCAAGACATTTATACTCTCGGATATTTGTCAGATGTTCGCGAGAGGTAGCGCAGTGGAAAAAAAACCTTAGTTGGAATTTGGGTTTTTGCGGGATTCGAACCTGAGACCCCTCGCTTAGTAGTCCAACACACTAACACTAAGCCACTGCGACTACTATTCATAGTAAAATTTATTTGTCAAAATAATTATGCCAAAGTAAAAAGTTAACGTTGTTCATTGTAATAAATTTAATTTAAATTATTAAAAATAAAAATTGCCTATTTTCACCTGTTAATTATGTAAGCAAACTGTGTATTTTTTTTTTTCACTGCTTCCTAGAATTCGTAAAATTCAACTTTTAGTTTTGTCAAAATACTTCTACCGACGAATGTAGGTATAATAAACGAAAATTTGAAATTTTTATATAAAATTGCTTAGGGTTAAGTTCCGCCAGATTTAAACTGACTTTTGACTCGCTCTTCTAAATTGAACAGAAAAATCTTTAGTGGTCCGCTGGTATAGGTAAAATCACTAATAAACACGACTGGGTCGCACTTAACTTGCCCTCCTTTCCGCTTTTTATATACAGCTGAAGGATATTTGATTTTCAGAATTTTCCTGGAATTGTCGAACCCTCTTTATTGCGCTTCTGAATCACTACAATGTCATTTCTAAGGCCTAAAGATCGACATTTTTACGAAAACAATACACGCCCTTTCAGCAAGTACCAATTGACTGCCGTTCGGAGTGACTAAAGAATTTTCAATTTCGATACACCTTGGTCCCTGCCAGCAAGATCAAATTCCTCGCTACCGTAACTCAATTCCCTGCTCAACTCATCCAACATGTTCAATAATATGACTCAACCAACACCATCTGGTCATGGCACAGAAGCTACCTTCTCCAATTTTATTTTTTCTATTTAATCCTTGTTTTCGTTAGCAAAACAACAGATGCATCGATGACACGCAATCGCAATTTACCCAAACACGAGCGGCTATCCAAAACGTGCCGTCTGCGAAATTGATATCCATTTTCAAGTGTTGCCGTTTTAAATTAAAATAAAATAAAACACTATACCATCACTTTTCAAAAAAAATTCACTGAACTATTTTCAACTTCAATTAGCTTCGATTTATACTTCCACTTTATTCAGGATATTTCACTTGCTTATATCAGATAATTCACTAAAATTCAGTTTTGCGCGTATTCGTTGCGCGGCTGATGGAAACGGAAGTAGTGAACGCGAGAGACATAAACTCAAATCGTTGACTTCCGAAAACAAAACACAGAACGCATAAAACGAAAGAATTAATCAATTTGAAAAACACCTCGCGTCGTCCAAGCTCCGGTCCGGGTTGCACGGCAAATTAATCGATAATAACTTTTTTTTTTTTTCGTTTGTTTTCGTATTCGTGTTCGGCTTATAATGGGAGGGGGATTGACTGCGAACAATATATACTTTTTATTTAATTTTCCAAAGTACTCCAAAAATGCATATAGGGAATTTAGCAAATTTTCGAGTACAAGAAACAAAAAAAAAAAAAAAAAATGTGAAAACGAGGTAAACACAAATGCGCGAAGAAAGTTATGAAAGAAAGGAGAAGAAGATGTTCGTTAGCGCGGCACAAGTGTTTGTCAGAGATATATACTCCCGGCCGACGTTATACCGTACTCGCAAGACTCAAACCAACTGACTAACTTGACTCACTTGTTTTGAATTGTGGTCTACCCCCATATGGATACACATTGGCTGCGGAGAGAGATAGTACCTACCTACGTGCTACGTGAACGTCATACTCGTCGTTCGTCGAACACAACGGAAAAAGTATCCAAAGAGATACTTTTACAAATGGAATACTAAACAAATCGTAAACAGCTGTGAGCTGGCTGACTATGGAGACGGAGAGTATAACGAGCCGCAACAGATGAATGACGTTGTGGCCGAGAGAAAGAGAGCCGCATCCATACGATACGCTTAATTGCCTCACTGTACAGCACAAACCTATGTGTTCCAGTACTCGTACCTAATACCGTACGCCAGCGAGTAATGAATTGACTGTAAAGTGTTTAGCATGAGGCATCTCGAAGCTCGATGCCAACGCCGCGGAGCGCCATGGCGCAGCATTGTTAGCAGCCACACAAAAAATAAGAACCGAACACAATCTCTGGACTTGAAAATAAAAAGCGGGAACTGTGCACTGTGCTCCATGCTGTGGCGGAAGGAACACTTTTGCAAGAACAACTTCTTGGGAGTAGGTTGGTTATGTTTTCTGTTTTATGAATTTCACGTACGTTGGACGGTGCTGATGTAATAGATTCTGTTTCTCTTTTAAGTTTAATTATATTTTTGTGTATTGAGGTGATACGGAACTGGCTTTCCCACTTAGTAAAGGTTTTTTTTTTTGTTCATTCTAAGGAGTACGACTGCCGGCTCTGAGAGGGTTTTTCTAATGACATCCATGTGTCCGTGTCCCTGTCCATGTGGGATGTGAGTTGTTTATAATTTGATACTAGGTTCTGTGTGCTCTATTTAAGGGAGGTTGTTATGTTAAGTAATAATTATTGATTGTGTAATTAGAACATATTATTGTTTAGTAATATTTCTTTTATTGTTTGCATGCCTTTAATGGGACAAGCTTCCCTACATAGAAGCGTGCCTTTTGGAATTTGTTTTGCTTATTAGAGGCTGTTTGGGAAGAGACAAATTGCAGGTTAACATGAACAGACAGTTGGATACGTAAATAGATCAACGGCACCATGCCTCGGAAGAATGCGTTTGAACATACGTCTAGTTGTTTTTTTGTTTTTCTGCAAACTTCGTGGAGCTATTCACACGCAATGTGGTGGAAAAATAGCTCATAGTGAAATTAACCATTGGGGATCCCAAAAAGAGTTCTATATTAATTTGCGCTTGGGCGCGGGCAGGACATTTCCTAGCCCCAACTATTTACAGTCAAAATTGTATATTACTGACTCGATGGTAAACAAAAAAAAAAAAAATTCGAGCTCTGTCAGCGTTGCCACAATGTTACAAGTGTAACAAAAGTGTTACACTTTTCAATTATTTTATGATTTTGTTACAATGTTACTTTCTTTTTCGCTTTGTTACATTTTTTCCCATTAAAATGTTTTTTTTTTTTTCTCATTCAAAATATTAAAAAATTTGAACTGGCAGCACCTTTTTCTTTCGAGCAAACTTCTATCAATGTATTTGTTTGTTTACACAGAACAAAAGTTGTGCAAACGTTAAACTGCGAGTGGGAATGGGAGGGAACGAGAAAATACAACAATATTTTTCGGTCTCGCCGCGTCGCCGTTGACAATGTCTACCTACATTTCGTGGTAAATAAAGTTTGTGAAATAGAAATCGAAATCTACTTCGATGGTCAATAATTTTTTTTTTTTTTTGTTTATTTTATTTGTTAAACACAAAATGAACAGGTAGGGCAATGAAGAGCTTTTTTTTAAATGTGATAAAGAGTTCCTAGTAAAGATTTTTTTGAGTTGAAAAACGATGATTTTTTATTACAATTGTTTTCCAGTTTGTTACATTTTTTCCCCATTTGTTACACTTTTTGAACAAAATTGTTACACTTTCAAAAAAGCTTGCGGCAACACTGGCTCTGATATGTCTGAGCTAAAAAAGAAACACGAACTTTTTGTGCAACAGCGAAGCTACGTATGACTCATAACTTTGAAATAAGGGGAATGAAGGTACATTCTAGTCGTTTTGCCAAAAGCGATGGACGTGATCTGAAGACTATTCAATTTGGCCTTCATTACTTCATTATCGTAATAGATAACGAACAGTACGAAAGTACATGAAGTAAATTTTCGCTTTCGATTGATTTCTTTCGTTTTTCTTTTTGTTAAATGCGAAAGTGTTTTTCGTTTCGTATTTTACAGAATCCCAAATATATTTTAAGATATTTTAACATATGCTAACTATATTTTAAGTATAAAGTTAAAGAAAAATCGTGAAATGTTTTTTTTTTTGGCTATGTTGTTCACTTGGCCTCTGAGGAGCTGTTAAGGATCGATGTTCGGCCAACAATCTACTAAAGATCTAGGAACTAAAGTTATCAATCAATCTATGCGTTAAATAGAGCTACAAGGTCTAAACCTATTGCCAAGTCAGTCCAGTGGCTCCTTATTTTAAACCACTTTCTTAAATTTCTTGGCGTACTTGCTCTGCAATGTCTTTCGAAGATTTTTCCTTATAGCGAACCCCCAAACAAAACAAAAAAAAAAAAATTCTTGGCAGATCGCTTTAGATAGTTTTGAATAGAAAATTTGGCCACTGTCAGTTTGTACAATTTAACGCGGACGATAAAAACGATTATTACAGCAACAGCATTTGGAAAATATTGAACCGCCTTCATTTTCCACCAATAATAAAACGAACCCAGCAGATGACATTACCTAGCTCATAGAATTTATTTAAATTTTAGAATTTAAACATTTTAACAAATTTTAATCCCATCGAGATGTAGTGTTTCTGAGAGTCCGTTTTGGGGATATTTCGGTAAAATATTAGTTCCATTATCTAGTTGTGGGTATATTTAGAGCTCGATGTTCTAACTAGAAGAAGCAAAAAAACGCTCAGAAGATGTTCGAAGTCAAAACTGTACAAGACAGAGGGTCTTACTAATAATAATCATTTTCGACCCGCACCTTATAATATTTTGTAGGTCACAGTATGCAATTTGTAGTCGCAGTGGGTTAGTTTTAGTGTGTTGGACTACTAAGCGAGGGGTCTCAGGTTCGAATCCCGCAAAAACCCAAAATTCCAACTTGTGGTTTTTTCCACTGCGCTACCTCTCGCGAACGTCTGACAAACATCCGAGAGTATAAATGTCTTGAAAGAGCTTCTCATTTAGCCGTTTGGAGTCGGCATAAAACTGTCCCTTCCATTCGTTCCAAAAATGAAAAACAAACACAAAACGAATGGTTGTGAGAAGCTAGGCCTAGGGTCCCTCCGGACCTGTTGCTCTAACTATTTATTTTATTTAGTATGCAATTTTGTGTGGAAAGTTTTGCCATTTTGAGTTCGAAACATTAAGCCTGGACACTAAAAGTGATTATCATCTTAATGAGTACCTTCATTTCAGTTGCCAACAATCAGTCGGCGCTGTGTATAGTAAGCCATCAAAATTATAGGTAAAACCAGCCTCCAGATAAAGAAAATATGGGGGAAATAATTTGTATAATAAGGTGGCAGAAGATGCACATTCAATGAAAAGGGAAGATTACCTAAGAAGAAGAAAGATTACCAAGCAACTGGCTGGCGATTGTAAGAGCGAAACACAGGATCTTTGGTTGAAACAGTTTTTTTTTTTTTAGCGACAATCAAGATTCACGGATTTAATGGGTTACCAGTGAAGCTTTTCAAGTACGGATGGGTTATTTCAATAGGGTGAATTCACAAAGCCATTAATGCAGTATGAGAAGAAAGCAAACCTGATGACTGCGGACTATCAGTTTTCAGCTTTACATGTGTTGTTATCAGAATCAGAAAAAACAAAGATTTTTCGACTTTTGAAATGAAACTTCTTATGCGGCTTCCAACTCAAGGTCGCGTTAAACGTTTAACGCTAATAAAAGCATTGGATACTCAAAGGTGTGAGCGGGGGTGAGGGTGGCGCACATTGCACAAGCACGTTCATATGAAAAAAAAAAAAATGCGTGGTGTTTTCTCCCAAATAAGTGAAACGAAAGAGAAGTATGCGAGGTGAATGTGTATGTAATCAACAGCGACAATGTGTCTCTGAGGAAATGCGCAGATAGCTGTTGACGTGCGCTGATGGACGTATGGTGGTGTATATAGAAATTGAGTTCAACGTTTTTGTTTTAATGGTTGTTATAGTACCTACGTCGATACCTACAGTAAAGAATTCAAGAAGTAAAGACGATATAGGTGAATTATGTTGTTTGATTTATTGAAGTGAAACTTCTTATACGACTTCCAACAAGGTTGTGTTAAACGCTTAACGCTACTATAAGCATTGCATACTCAAAGGTGTGAGGCGCTCATGCTTCAGAGTATGCAATGGTGAGTGAGTTTATTGGCACCAAATGCTGGGAGAGGAATATTCTGTGGTGAAGATTAATTTCCAAAAATAATGACTAAATCGGCAATTAATGTCTTGTTGAAGTGAAACTTCTAATGCGACTTCCAACATTTTGTATCTTACTTAAGTTGTCATAATCCCATTGTAAATGTTATAGATTTGGATATTTCTCCACTCGAAAATGATAATTAAAAGATGAGATCATTGTGAATTGTAAGCAATGTTAATAAAGTTTGTCTTAAAGAAGAAATATGATTTCAATAAAAATCAATTTCTACCCCTTCCTATTTTAATTTCCACATTACGAAGTTTCACTTCTTTCGCGCGGAGGGACGTACCACGTACTATTTTTTAAAAACCAATTAATTGTGGAACCTCAAACCATCTTGGAAATATTTGCGAATGCTTTTTGGAATAGATTTGTTTTCAGAAGAAATATTTAGAATAGATGCCTTTTGAAAAATTCTCTTCAGTAGATAAAAGCAAATTTTCACTTTTGGCCTTCTCGGTGTTGTGTATAGGTTTCTTTATGTAGAAATTTATTAAAATAAATACATACTGTCCAAGTTTCAAAGTTATTATGTAAAAGCATTTTGAAAAAAAAAAAAAACAGAAATCATCAGAGTTTTCCTGCCATATTTTGATTTTTACAGTACGAAAATCGATTTTTTTTTTTTTGATAGATAATAGTGTGCTGGATTCGTCAGAAACGGGTCCGAGATTCCAGTCCATGAGCCTGAAAAAAATTAATTTTTTCACTGCTCCACCTTTTCGAAGACTAACACCCAAAAAACTCATATGCAAGAGATGGGTTCTTAGAAATTATGCGTCGAGTCCCCACATCGACCTATTGCGGTGCCAATATTTTGTTCAGATCGATCATAGGCTGCTAATCAAATACGAAAGACCAACTTCACCACATCTTCATCGACCTTAAAGCCGTAAATTGCGATTGGATTTATCGTAGTTGAGGAATTCTTCTACTCAACGTCTATGGTCAACATTACTCTACATCCCGATTCATCTTCGGCTGCTAATAGGAGCATTTTAATGAACATTTGACTCACTAATGTCAAGTAACGTACAAAGCATACAACTACAACAACCAGCTAAGATTTACGCTAGCTAGGTCGAAGTGGTTCGCCATGTCAAAGTGATGTTGACACTTTTCTGATATAGACGTTTTAATAACACTCCTACTGCGTAATATCACCTGCAAAAGGTTATAGTACCACTTGTATATGACCAAAATGTTGAAATATGCACCAAAATATACCAGTCTATATAGCTTAACCATAAATGCTTGCATACATCCAGGCGTATTCGAAGAAAGTCATTTCTTAATTGGTTTGCTTTGCTGACATAAAAAATATTGGAATGGGAGGGCGTATTCATACTTTTTAGAACCCTCATCCTTAAACGCAATGAGCAGGATGATACGCGGGTAGGATACCTAAAGGGATGAATAAAAATTCTTCCACGGATATTTGGTGTTATGCGAGCGCAGAACAGAGAAAAGGATACAACTGCAAGGGCTGCGTCTATATAAAGCGGATTGACGTTAACTTGGCACCCAAGAGAATCTTCGAATTCCAAGTTTGAGATTAGGGAGAAATAACATTCGTTTTAAACACAAAATCTGTGCTTGATGGATTGTAGGTAAAATTGCAAGTAACGTGTCCGCATTTTGAGAAGGTTGTTACGTCTTGTAGGGGTCGGAAGCTCTTTATGAATAAATAAATCATCATAAAAAATAAATAAATGCATAAATAAATAAATAAAGAAATAAATATATAAATAAATAAATAAATACATAAATAAATAAATACATAAATAAATAAATAAAGAAATAAATATATAAATAAATAAATACATACATAAATATATAA
Source organism: Cheilosia urbana (assembly GCA_946477585.1). Lineage (NCBI taxonomy): Eukaryota > Metazoa > Arthropoda > Insecta > Diptera > Syrphidae > Cheilosia > Cheilosia urbana. Next base: position 77,242,947 of record OX297855.1, read on the forward strand.
ATACATAAATAAATAAATACATAAATAAATAAACATATAAATTGTTGGCGCAACAGCTCCGTAGTGGACCCTATTCCTGGCTTCTCACAACCTTTCGTTTTGCGAGAGTTTTTTAATTTCGGGACGAATGCTTATTGAGCAGCTCTTTCATGACAGTTATACTCTCGGATATTTGTCAGACATTCGCGGGACGTGGCGCAGTGGAATAAACGTTAAGATGTAATTTATTTATTTTTTATCTCCTAAACGTCTATCGACTAAATAAATAAAATTTAATTAATACAACTTAACAATTATACCTGTCACATTACGCGGCTATAAACATGTAAATTTTCATCTTTGTATGTCATTGCAAAGTTATAAAACCGTAACCATGTCCACCATCCCGCAGAGATAGTAGAATTCCTATGCAAATTGAGTGCAAATTGAGTGCAAATTTAATTAATTAATTAAAAAACACACACACAAACGTGTCAATCAATTATTATTGACAAACAACACAGAAAGAAATAATAATTCTTAACCAAAAGTAATCGAAAGTTTTCTATTGTCTGATTCTAGTCGAAAGCCGCACTTCTACCACGGCGCGCCGCCCAAGTGAAAGTCATCGAAAATGTCAAGACGAAACTGAACCATGACTTACAACTGTTTGGCCTACTGAAAATTAGAAAATTTATTAATTCATTATGTCGCCCTGGTGATAATAAAATTCTCCTCTTTATGATTTATATTTTCACATGATTTTAATCGCAGCCAAAGCACAAAGACTGATCTAGCTGAGATGGAAAAGCGAGATACTCGGATGGCATAATAAAACAATTGTCGTATGTTCGTTCCCTATACACCAATCTGACGAACTGAACGTCATGAACGAACTACTCTAAGTGGACGACAGTTTTGTTTCACTTTCTTTTGCTTTTGTATTGAGAAAAGTATCGCGCAGAGCAATACTTGTTACATACGAACAGTCGAATACATATAGCAAAGGTTTTCACTTAACCATGGATGGTGTAGCTGTAGGTATTTATTTCGTTGATGAAAAGTACAAGTAATCATGTGTTTACACTGAAAACAGTCCAAGAGTTATATAGATGAGATGGAGACGACTTCTGGTTAATGTATATTGTACATATATACGCAGCTGTACCAATATGGTGGAGCTACTTGTGCGCACATTTATAATGAACAATTTCACATGGCGCACACAGTATAAATATGGCGAAGAAAGTGTTAGATTTCAGATTCGTTGAGTTGTTTGTTGTACAACAATTAGATTGAATTGACGATGGAACATGAATTAGTGATGTACTCTCCAGTAAGTAGACTTGGGTAATGCAATTTAATCATGCTGGCCGAGCATGACTTCAGCGAGGCCTGTGCACTCGTAAACACGGAGTCAATTTGAATTTTATGCTTTCATGTTTTATGGAGGATTATGTCTGACACCCGTATGTACAAGCATATGTGGTGAGATGGAATGTGGTTAGAATTGATGCTATAAGCAGTTGTGAAAAACAAATATATGTGAGGTATCTCATATCCGACAGTTCTCTGATGCCATAAATCAAGTGCTTATGGGGTGTAAATGTCAAAAGTTAATGGGCTCGTTAAAATCAATTTTATCGGTCCATTAATATTTGACGGATATACGCTGTGCTGTTGGCCACTATATTTGGGTAACGATAAGGTGATAAAGACTAAGTTAAACTTTCAACTAAATTGAGTACCCACCTATACGAAGACTATTTTTATTTAGGCGATAACTATTGGAAAGTTGGAGTTATTCCACACATTTAACTTGCGGGGACGAAAACGCGTCACTGTGTTTTATCATCGCATATATTTTATCATTGCATACGGTTTTATCATTGCATACATTTATGAGCTGGGGCATATTAATTTCAGCTTTTTGTTGATGTGAAAATAAAATTTCTCCATTTCGTCCTTGCACCGTACTCAGAAGAAATTTCAATAATTCAAACATCTTAAATGGTTCTGGGTGAGTATTAGTATACTATCTAGCTTGAAATTATGGTCTTGGACTTAGGGAAACTGCCTCCAATTTCTTATGTAAACTATTCGCCTCTGAAGTGTTACTGCTCTGCTGAATGTCATAGAAGATCTTCGGCAAGCACTCGACGAGGACAAGGTAAGCTTCCTTGTTCTCCTTGATTTTTCGAAGGCATTTGACACAGTGGTACATAGCAAACTTGCAGATAAACTTCATCGGGACTACAATTTTTCGCCTGAAGCCGTAAAGCTTTTATTATCCTATCTTTCAAACAGAATGCAAGCTGTAAAATTAGGAGATAGCCTATCTGACTTTCTTCCTACTAGTAATGGTGTCCCACAAGGTTCAATACTAGGTCCTTTATTGTTTTCCTTGTACGTAAATGAAATTCCATCTATCCTCAAAAACTGTTCGGCTCATATGTATGCTGATGATGTACAGATGTACTACAGCTGTAATCTTGGTCTCATCGAAAATGGTGCTTGTTGCGTGAACGAGGATCTTGGCAAAATAGCTTACTGGGCTCAACTTAATGGTCTCGCTATAAACCCATCTAAGTCTAAGTGCTTAGTTATATCCAAAAGTAAACTCGACTTATCTTATTTCCCTCGCATTATATTAAATAATGCATGTATTGAATATGTCGAAACGGCCAGGAACCTCGGAGTTGTCTTTTACCGTAACCTCACATGGGACCAGCACAATTCCGTTACTGTAGGAAAGGCATATGGTGTGCTACGCAGTCTCTGGGTATCCCAGCGGTATACCCCTTTAAGAACGCGAGCTATGCTTGTGAAGTCCTTAGTTTTACCGATATTGGCCTACGGCTGTGAAATTTTTAGTAGTTGCAGTTACGTATCCAAAAGAAAGCTCAATGTTGTTTTTAATAGCGCTACTCGTTATATTTTTGGGCTCCGTAGATACGATAGAGTGTCGAGTTTTTCTATTCGTCTTCTCAATATGCCGCTTCAGAGCTACTTTAAGCTTCGAACTTTAACGTTGCTTTCTAATATACTGCTTACCCACCAACCATCATACCTTTATGAAAGGTTTACGCGGGCTTCTTCGGTAAGGTCCGACCAATTAATTCAGCCTCGTTATGATTCCTTGACATCCGAACGCCAGTTTTTCATTAATGCTACTCGTCTTTGGAACTCTTTGCCGCGCCACATTAAAAGAATAGGTGATCCATTAAAACTTCAAATTGAATTAAGACACTATTTTTCAACTTCCTAAAATTTCTATCATGTCTTTCTTTAATTTTCCTCCTCCTTTTATTTCTGTCTTACAATATCTACCCCTTCTATCTTCTATCTTCACTGTCCCTTCTTCTTCTCTTTCTTCTTTTTTTTTTTTTTGCTAAGGTTTGAAAATTGTTCTGTTAATCCTTTTCTCCTTTTCTTAGATTTAAGCTCTATTATGTCAACTGTATAGCCTATCACTAGTTTATAAGATATTATATCTTAATGTGTATAGGTATCTCAAAATAAATAAATGAAATGAAATGAAATGAAGGTTCACTGGTCTAATTCGTGGATCAAATAGTTACAAGTATCTACCCCGACGCCTATACCCACACTTAAAAAATAAAAACCCATTTCATGTTTATAAAAATAACTTACGAAATGCAACCATCCTATGTGAACCTGTACAAATAATTATTCGGAGAAATATATATATATATATAAAAAACACAGGACACACCAAGAGCTTGTAACTACGTAAGTCACTTGTTGAACTTTGAAAACTCAACTGTGACTGCATAGCCAAAGGGCGTGTACAATTTGAATAGCGAACAAAAAATGTAAAGCCTTGTAAAGCTGCTTTGCCATCAGCATCTGAAAGGGATGTGAAATTTTCAGGGAACGGAGGGGGGCAACAATTATGCAACTTTTTCGCTTCGATTGCTACATCGCTTTCGTTTGACAACATCAACTCGGGGGAAATGTAAAAGAAAATACAAAATTATGGACTGCAGCTGCTGCTGTTTTGTGCTACGAGTGTCATGAGTTGTTTTAGCAAGTAGACCGTACAAAGAGCAACTCGTCTTTGACTGAGATTTTAACGATGCAAGGTAGAAAAAAAAAAAGGTACATTATACTTTTAGGTATGAAATCAGCAAATAATAGTTCTCACCACTCTCGTCGTATTTGATTGGAGAATGAAAAATAGAACTTCTCATTTAAAGGGATAAATGACAAACGTTTCTGATCAAATCAGAGGCCAGATTCTGTAAGGCGAAACGATCAAACGTTTTCGTGCGCAGGAATATTTTGCCCTATGTTACACAAGCAAATTTCTTCGTCCAAACGAAAGCGTTTTTCGTTTCGTTTTTTACAGAATCCCACCCCAGTTATTTATGCACGTTTTCAAATACAGTTTTGTGGTGATCAGTCCTCTAAAGGACTTTATTATTTATTCATTTCTTTACTTAATATAACACCTTAACTTGCTAGGCCCATTGGCTTAGTGGTTAGTGTGTTGGACTACTAAGCGAGGGGTCGAGGTTCGAATCCCGCAAAAACCCAAAATTCCAACTTAGGGGTTTTTTCACTGTGCCACCTCTCGCGAACGTCTGACAAACATCCGAGAGTATGACTGTCTTGAAAGAGCTTCTCAATTAGCCGTTTGGAGTCGGCATAAAACTGTAGATCCCCTCCATTCGTTCCAAAAATGAAAAACTCACACAAAACGAATGGTTGTGAGAAGCTAGGCCTAGGGTCCCTCCGGACCTGTTGCCCCAACTATTTATTTATTTATTTATCAACTTGCTTAACCGGGCATAGAAACGAAAGTTTTAATTTTATGTTATAGAAAATAGAGAGTAAACAAAATAACAAAATAACGAGCAGCGAGTAAATCACATTTTGAGTGTAAACGAAACCGATTTGAATGGCACATAAACTGTACACATATCTATCTTCATAATTTAGAGTAAATGGGTGACTTTTCGAAATATCGAGTAGCGAGTAATTAAATTTTTGGACCTAAGGGAAGCGACCGTTACTGATTTAAATCGATCGTAATCGTACAAACTCTAATTTTCGACCATAAATTATTGAACAATATAAAAATAAGTGAAATAACGAGTAGCGTGTAAGTTCCATATTGGCTCTAATTGAATCTCACGGAATGTTCTCAGTCGCACAAACACTTGAGACTTTCAAAGTAAATGACATAAATGGGAAGTTTAGTAAAATAACAAGTAGCGAGTAGGTCAACTCTTGCCTCTAAACAAATCGAATCACATTAATTTAAAACGTCCGCAATGGCACAAAATCTACGCACTTTCTCATCATAAATTATAAATAAGAAATAAGAAATTTTGAAGAAAAAAATTAGTATCGAGTAACTTCCCTACTGGCTTTACTGGATTTGAACGTAACTGATTTGAATCGATCCCAGAAAGTCGTGTTCACTTTTTCATCTTAAACCGCAAGCAAAGAAAAAGATAGTAATACCTATATGTCGAGTAGCGAGTACAATTCCCTTCTTGCCTCTAAATTATAGGAAGCTGTTAGAAGCCCCAAGGTATGACAGACATTTTTACGAAAAAAATAAACAATTTACCACTTTTCTAGTAAAACCCCTCATTTTATGAAAGCGAATAAGTACCCCGAGCATCACAGATACTTTCATTTTTAGCTGATAGATTTTTTCATCGTTTCCAAATGACTAGTAACGAGACGAAATTCTAGCTTAACCTAGAAAAATTAGCCTACTTACCTCGCCCACTAATTTTACTCCAAATTTGAGATAAGGTGTCATTAACGAGCAGAGAAAGTAAGTGAAATGATTTCTCAAAATAAAATCCTCACGTGCATTGCCACTATCATCATCTTACCGAATACCCAATGATTTATAATACCCCAAAAACGAGCCGGCCATTTATCAAATTAATTTCATACTCAGCTAATTTATCATAATCACCGGACTTCCGGTGGAGAAATCAATACACAATTCACGTTTGAAAATGCATTTTAATTGTTCTACAAATCAGAGTTGTATAATAATGACTTGTACACAATCGGAAAATCAAAATTTAATTTATAAGAATATGCTTAACGTTGCTTCGTGCACGATCGACACGATTATTATCACCGAGATCTATGACCGCTCAATAATCCCGAATTAAGAGATGACACCCGACAGGCATTCCTAGAAATGTACCCCTTGACTAGGGGTACCTAACCCTTGACATGATTGCATCTACAGTTTTTTCAAACTAACAACAGTGTATCTGAAGAGTTGTGTTTTACAAGACGCACTTACTGATCTACATCGGAGCAAGATCGGTGTCGGTATTTCTGGGGGGATAGTTGCTTGTCAGGCGGCAGTACATACCATGCAATTTGATTTAAAATTAAAAGATTTCGTGATCGTATTTAATTTAAGTAAGAGGGGCAGTTTACCAGATAGGAGTTGATCGCTTTAAGTGCTGCTGGGCTGTCGACGCAGGGGGTAATTTACATTGATCGTAGTTCCCTCGATAGGACAGTTTAAGCCGCTTTCTTAGCCCCGTAGATCTCCGCCTGGAAAACGCTACAGTGATTTGCAGATGATTGACTGATACCTAACTCTTCCGAGGAGACTCCTTCCTGATCCTGTTCCATTCTCTGTCTTTGATCCATCTGTGAAAATGGGTATGCAGACAGACTTTAAATTTCCTGTCAAAGTCATACTTTGGTTTCTTGTAGTCCGCGATTGGCATAAGTCCGCTTGATCAAAGATGTCAGGTATACGCGAGTGACCGAATAATTCGGGCTTCCAAATTTTGTTTTCTCTTAGTCTGAGAGCACCTTTGGCTGCGACGCTCTTAGTATAAAGTTCTATAGGCGGTAGGTGCAGCAGCGTTTCTAGGCCTTGTTATGGTGTAGATTTTAGATCCTCTGTACCTTGTTTAAATTCTTGAGGTAGGATTTAGTGTTATTCGCCTCCCGCCAAGTGACCGAGCTATAGGTCAGAATTGGTCTTATACACTCGCGGTGTACATCCAGTGCACTATGTTCGGTTGTAAGTACCACTTCTTCCCGAAAACTTTCGTGCAGGCGTTAAAAGCGTTTAGTCCTTTCTTTATTCTTTCCTCCGTAGGTATTCTGTTTCCAGTTTAATTTGGGATTGAACCCAGGTATTTGGCCTCGAGTGAGAGATTACGACGAATGCCTTTTAATTTTGGTGGCTCCCATTTTGGTACCTTATATCTTTTGGTGAACAGGATGAGTTCAGTCTTGTTGGGGTTGACCGATAGACCGTTGCTCTCCGTCCACTTCGATAGTTCTGATAGCGCTGATTCTTAACTTCACTGATGTTGAGACGATATTTTCCTGAGACCAGTATAACTATGTCATCTGCGTAGGCAGCACGTTGATACCCTTGTTGACGAGTAATTGGAGAAGTTTGTTTATTGAGATGTTCCATAGGAGGGATGATAGAAAAGAAACATGTTTCTTATAATGTGATGGAAATTTCGTAATCCTAACAGCTTATAATAAAAAAAAACTAGTAGAGGAGATAAAACTTGCCTTGTGGCGTTCCTCGATTAACCGATTTCTTCATCAAGCTGTCCCCAAGACGGTTTTTAATGATTCCGCTGTTAAGCATTTTTTTAAACCCAGTTAGTCAGGTAGTGAGCCAAACCGAGTTCCTCAAGTGAGGATATAATGGGTTCCGTGTTTAGGTTATTGAAAGCACTTTCTATGTCTAGAAAGGCTGCCTCTTTCAGATTTAAGGACTTCTCAATGGGTCAGTGCTGTTTCCACAGATCTGCCTTTAGGATATGACTGTTGCCATTAACTTCGTGATCGTACCTATGATCATATTCACCGTAGCTTGTCATTTTCGTTTGCATCTATGTATATTATAATGGGATGAGTTATTTTGGATACATTTTGTCAGCTCAAAGTCATTTATCTTAGGTTGTCTTGTTCGGGCGGCAATTTATTATCAGTTCCAAATAGATGCGATCATACAAAACGATCACTGACACACATTCAGCAATTTATAACCAGTTCTGAATGCATTAAATGCTGCCATACAGTACATGCTCTAACATTTTTAAAGAAACGATCGCACTCAGTAATTAGAAACCGATCAGTTGAGATGAGGATGGCACGATCCTCGATCACTAAAACTTTGATCAGTTCATCAATATTTCGAAATGCAATAGTATGCTCGCACCTATTACAACTTTAGTAAAAAGAAAAGAAAAATCTCGAGTAATAATCAGCTGAGGATCGATTTATCGATTGATCCTGTGCTAAAATTCATAACTCTCTCTATAAGTACAAATTTCATTTTCCCCACTAAAATAATCCACCATCTTTTCAAGTTCAACGACTGACCACATAAGTATCTAAGCACCGAGCGTTCAAAGTCAAACAAAATTACAAATTAACCGACAGCAAAGTTCCTACTTCCGTCGGGCCACTTGATTGAAATATACTCGCGAATGGCCGTTCAAATTGGCTACCCAAATGTTTGTGTCAATAACATTAGCCACACTCAATGACAAGTACCTACTTCATATAGAAAAAAAAAAAAAACACAACTAGAGGTCAAGATGGTTTCAATATCTACTAGGATACAGTGAACTCATTTTCATATGTAGGCTGACCCACCATTTTTCACAATCTACAACATACGTCTGCTATTGCAGTATGTTCACCGCAAGTAGTAGAACTGTACTAATTTAAATTGACAACTAGTGGTAGTGGAATACCTACCGGACGTGCATGAGTAATTACAAAAACAAACAAGAATACCAACCGCATATACGTTACAGAGCAAAAATAGTGAAAAACAGAACTCAATTGTTTGTTGAATTGAATTTTCCGGATTTTTTCTTTCTTTTGCGTTCCTAGCTCGATCGATCTTTCCGCTTGAATGAGAAAGAAAAACACACTTTATCTGTAAAACCAATAATTGCCGTAATTTAGAAGGACTTCTTTTTACGGATTGGATTTCTTCATTGTTGCATACAAGTTTTGATTGGCTTTTTTTTGAACTTACTTTGATGGAGTCGTCTCTGTGTATAAGTTTTAATTGGTCTTTCAAATTGGACTTACCTGAAAGGAAACAAAAATGATGAAATAATAAGTAGGTACTCTATTTTTTTGTGTTCTCAAAATAAAATAAAAAAAAAATAAATAAAGGATTTCCTTTAACAAATATTGACAAAGATAGAAACTCTGCAATTATAACTGAAAGTGAGGTATAATGAGTAAAGACGAATGAGAGGGAAATTGCATAACTGTATCTCAGTTTAAATTGCCGACTGTAAATATGCAATTTAGAATGTTTTGTTTTATGTTTAATTGTAGACAAAATTGATTTTAAAATGGCGTCGAGGACATTGATGACTAACAGCAACAGTATCTTTTTGAGTACTTCACACGACACCCTAGTTTATAATACGAGTATATCGATATACGAGTACAGTAACAGCCATTTAATTTGGGAATTCTTTGATCGAAAAACTCGTTTATTCGAAAGAAAAACAATTTCCGAATAAATGAGAGTTTTACTCATTAATTCGGAAAATTCTTTTATTCGGACTGACCTTATGTGATAGTTGTTTAATTAATACCACCGCAATATTTCAGTTCTATGCATTGTAAGAAAAATTAGTTTTCAATATTTCCAATTTATTAGACTTTTTCTGTAATGATTTTATATTAAAATTTAATAATTGTTTCATTAAAATGCTCAGTTTATTACTATAAGTTTTCGCATGATTATTTAGGACTAGCGGATCCCCACCCGCTTTGCTACTTGTTGAAATTTTAGTTTACTTCAAAAACATAAACCATTTTCAGCTTTGTGATTTGATCACACGTATGTAAGTATGGCTGAGTTCATAAAAGTAAAAATGCGGCAACACTGCAATTTTTGCGTTCATTAATGTAAAAATACTGCATTATCTTTGCATGAGGGCAAATAAGCATTGCGTTCATATAAGCCAAATGACAGTCAAACTGCGATCAACTCTGCATTGAATTTTGTTTTGTTGCCTAGTTGCAGGAAAATGGCAGTAAGTAAAAAAAATGAAATTTAAAAGATTTATCCAAAATAAATGAATGTTTTTTTTTTTTTATTAAAAAGTTCAGTCCATCCGCTGAGTCCAATTTTGGCATACTCTTTCACACATATCGGCCGGTATCTCACGAATGAATGCATGGATGTTGGCTTCCAGTGCGTCAATCGAAGCGGGCTTGTCCCTATACACATTAGCCTTGACATACCCCCACAAAAAATAATCTAATAGTGTCAAATCGCACGATCTAGGCGGCCAATTGACCGGCCCGAAACGTGAAATTAACTGTTCACCAAACTCGCCTCGCAATTGCGCCATTGTTTCGCGTGCTGTGTGGCATGTGGCACCGTCTTGTTGAAACCACATATCATGCAAGTCAAGAACTTCCATTTCGGGCAAAAAAAAGTTTGTTATCATCGCTCGGTAGCGTTCACCATTGACAGTAACGCTGCGATTCGCATCATCTTTCAAGAAATATGGCCCAATAATGCCGCCGGCCCATAAACCGCACCAAACAGTGGCTTTTTCGGGATGCATTGGTAGCTGTTGCAATGCTTCTGGCTGATCTTCACTCCAAATGCGGCAATTTTGCTTATTTACGTACCCATTCAACCAAAAATGAGCCTCATCGCTGAACACAATTTTTCGATAAAAAAGCGGATCCTCGGCCAGCTTTCCAAGAGCCCATTCACCAAAAATTCGGCGTTGTGGTAGGTCGGCTGGCTTTAGTTCTTGCACAAGCTGTATCTTAAAAGGCTTTACGCACAAATCCTTCCGCAAAATTTTCCACGTAGTGCTGTAACAAAGGCCTAACTGCTGGGAACGGCGCCGAATCGACATTTCGCGGTCTTCTGTCACACTAGCTGATACGGCCGCAATATTTTCTTCACTACGCACAGTTCGTAAACGTGTTGGTGGTTTAATGTCCAACAAAGTAAATTTGGTGCGAAATTTGGTCACAATCTTCCGAATAGACTGCTCAGAAGGTCGAGAATGCCGATCGTAAAATGGAAGCAGCGCGCGATGAACATTTCGAACCGAGCACGAATTTTGATAGTAAAATTCAATAATTTGCAAGCGTTGTTCATTTGTAAGACGATCCATGGTTAAATTGCAAACCAAACTGAAGCTGTTTGACAGTGACACAAGGTACTAAACACACGTCAGCTGTCAAAACCAGTGTTGCCAAAACCAAACCAGCTAAAAAATCACCCGTTATATGATATAAATAAAACAATAAATATTTTAAATCAGTTGTTTCCGAATCGAAATAAATAACAAACTATTTCATTCTTTTCCCTACGCTTCGTTGGGTTTTTCCAACTTCCTCAGGGGGATGTTTTAGTCTTTTTTTGGAGTTTTACAATGGCTTATTTAAAAAAAAAAAAAAAAAGACGATATGAACAATTATTAACCACTACGACAAAATATTATGTACGTTAAACAATAAATAAACAATAAAACGACAAACAAGAAACTAATATCCTGATATCACAGACACGTTATTGCTACCAATAAATAGTTGGCGCAACACGTCCGTAGCGACCCTAGGCCTAGCGTCTCATAAATATTCGTTTTGTAATAACTTCTTAGTTTTTGAGAGCAATGAAAGGGATCTACAATTTGATGCCAAATGGGGTAATTGGGAAGCTCTTTAATGACAGGTATACTCTCGGACTTTTGTCAGACGTTCATTGAAAAAATACCTTAAGTTGGAATCTGTGTTTTTTTTTTTTTTTTTTTTTTTTTTTTCGCTTACCAAGTAGTTCAACACACTAGCCCCATTAAGCCACTGTACCGACTTCGTCTATTTCCTCAAAACATCCGTATATCCCGGCATCTAGCACAAGTCATTGAATTTGATGATTTTCATTGACGTTGATATTTGCAGCGAACGCCACAAGCGTTCGCTGTTTTGGCGATGAAATCTTAACCGACCTTACCTCAGTCTTCCACTTAAAGTTATAGCCAAAGACTAGTGATAACCACATCGAAATAAAAAACCAGAGTAAGGGTGCTTGAACGTATAGCAAAGTTTATTTAAAATGCGAAAATTTATAGCGAAAGTCGTGTAAGCTTTGTGGATCCAAACTGTATCCATGTGTAGATTTAAACTTTCCAAAAAATGTGTCAGCAAATTTGGTGCTTCAAAAAACGTGGAGAAAACTTGTAAAAAAAAAAAGTTGACTGACATTTTTGCTAGTCATCATTTAGTAAAACACTTCCAGGAACCTCTTCAACCATGGATATCTGACTGCCAAGAGTTCGGCTGTGAAAACAACTATGTTAACCACAATGCATATAGCATACAAAATGAACGCCCCTTTTATATGGTGCAACGATATAATTTCACGTTCATCACGTTTGCCCTTCTTCATTAATTTGTCCAACTGAATATATTTCCGAACTTTTCGGTCAATATAGCCGTTTGCTACCAATCTTTGGATTCTGGTATTAATTGCTTCGGTTAGGAATGAGTACTTCTGCATATCCAAACAGTAGTTGATGATCCAAATCGGATCCGGAATAAGAGCATAGTCTTCAAATGTCGAAGGATCCTTGTTATAACAACTGAAATGACTATCTGTTCCTATGGCTGCAAACTTTTCTTCGTTTGCAGGCAATGAGTTTAAAATGTCTGAATTAGGATCATTATTCAACACTAAATGGTCCGTCAATTCCATTTGAGGAGACCCTTGTAGGAATATGTAAAATTGAGGTTCCGCAATAAATTTGTATCCATGCTCTAATGCTTCGTCAATGGTTTGTGGAATCCTTTGGATGGGTCTGTTCTGAAGAAACCGAAAGATCGAACCTTCGTACGAACTGCTGATGATGAACATAGCAAAGAGCCATGCCATGATGTGTAGACGCGTCGAACAGTATCGAACTGCAATGCATCTATTTGCATACTTCCTCCACAAGAGCTGGCTTATCCATTTGGCGAATAATACTGTGCACAGGCTTAGCCAAGTAGGCCAATCAAATGGCAGGTATATGATATCTAAGGATCTGTATAACCTTGGTCGTCTAACTACTGCATATATGTAACCAGTGCTATAAGACTCTGTTGACGTAAAATGTCTTCGGAGCTGCACGTTGCTGACAGAGGCACCCAGTAATATGTCTCCGAGGCCGTCTTTTAGCTGCAAACAAAGATTAGTGGACTAGTCACAATAGAAGAAGTGTATGGGGCTTACCAGTTTAAAACTTCCAGTCATACTGTTGTTGGGATAAAATATACCTCTGCCCTCTGGCGACATCACCAGTTCGATTGAGAAGTTCATCATCGTAGCTAAAGTGTTTAAAATGTCCCCATTTATCCCATAGACGTCGGTATGATCAATGTATATGAATAGGGTCTGTTCGTAGACGATAGCTTTTATTGGGCACTGCCAAAGGTTATCCATTTTCTGGGGGAACATTTCCTTATTCCACTGAAAACTTCCGTTTATAAAGCGATTGTGTATCGTAGGCGTACTATCTCGACATTTTAGCTTCGTGAATGGATAGTAAGTGTAGAGGTTCACGGTTCCATTTCCATCTTCGATTAGCACGTTCACGTTAAGAATGTAAACCTTCCAACAAAAGTTGAGAATTTCCTTCAAAGTTTCTAACAAAACACCGGTCGGCAATACAACAAAGAAGTTTTGGTTACCGCCGGACGTGTCGCACTCTCGATTACGCTGTCGATCAACCAAGGTTCTGGAATCACTCAGTTTTGAATTATTTATTCACTTTCGAAATACACGCAATACCCACTTGAATGACTTTAGAGAATCCACAAAATACAGTCGATTGAAGGTACTACAAGACTCTGTAGAGGCCAAGTCCACTAGAAGCGCATCGTTCTTGGCCAAGAACCGATTGACTGTGTCATCGAAACCTCGTCTTATGGTGGCGTCTTCGACTTCAATACTTATGCGAAGGGCATGGTTTTGTAGTCCAGCAATGCTTGCCTGAAGGCAATCGGCCAAATTATCTTCAGTATGGACCAACATCTGACCCATGGTCGGATAGAGAATAGTGGGTAATACCAGAGCTATTTTCCAAAACCCAGCCATTGCTGCGGACTGTAAAGTGCAACTGATTCGACATGGACTCAAAGTCGACGTACAATAGTCGATTTGAGCTTCATGCTTATTTTCATTTCCAATGTAATTACAAGTGTCGCTATTGACAGAAGGATCCACGGAGGCAATCGCTGTTCAAACTTAAAAGGTTCTATTGATTTTTAAATAATAAGTACTTTTGAATAGGTACCTACTCGGGCCATCAGGTCTTACATTGTACGCGCTAAATGTCAGTCCCAATAGCACACATAAAATGACAACTGATGAACTAAATTGTAGAGTTCCATTGGTTTGAATAATTTGTATTTGTATATAATTTGATATTATCCACAATTTTGCACTTTGTTTCTCACTTTGTCTGTGGCCCACAAAGGCGGGAGCAGACATTTTTGTTTTAATTCTTAGTACAATGTCACGCGAGCTGCTTTTCCAGTGCTTCAATTAGTGTCGCGTACTATGAGAAAAGTATTCAGATTTGCCCTCAGACGTCTTCCTTTTTCGGATTTTAATAACTTACCCCCTTATTCAGCCCGAGTAACACTTATTGGACTCGAGTCTCTTGAGGTTAGGAGAAAGGTATCAAGAGTTGTTTTTCTCCACAGAATACTTATTGGGGAGATTCAATGTCCTGATATTTTAAGTCTTGTCGGTCTTAATGTTCCATTACTTAATTTGCGTAATAACAGATTCTTTTATATTCCTCGTTCTCGTACAAATTACGGAAGATCCTCCTCTTTAAATGGTTTAATGTTATTGTATAATGAATGTGCGGCTTTAATTGACATTAATATGACAATACCATTAAAAAGTCCATCTTGTTTAATTATTTCCAGTTTTAATTGTAAAATTTCCTTTTTCTTTTCTGAATTATCTTTATCTACTTAATTTTTCTTTAATTTTTGTCTCTCATTTCATTTGTACGATGCTAATAATTTCATATTTCTTCATGTCTAAAAAAAGCCTAGTACTTTGTTGACAAACAAATAAATAAATAAATGATAATTCGGAAGGACTAGATGGTATTCATGGAGACTTTTAGTGTGCAGTGCCAATACCATCAGGAGAACTGCTCCCTACACTTGTTGAAGTAGAACTTGCGAAGTAGAGTTTGCCGACGAGCAGAAAAAGGAATGATTGTCAAGGTTTTCCAAAAAGAACAGTCTTGAGGATTGCGAAAATTGTATAGAGTGAGGGTATAGGTTAAGTTGTATTAAATCCGAAATTTGTTCGGTGACTAATATGCATCAGGTTTATATGCTCTAGGTCCTCCTGTGTTGCGGGTTATTACTGAACAGGTCACTAATTATTTGATTTTTAAAACCCATGCGACAGTGTCAACAAACAGTTTTTTTTTTTTGCATGCCTCGCGTAGCTAAGCTATTGCCCATAAACTTGTACTTTTAATAAGATTCCAGAAATGGAATGGAGGAAGGCTGTCGAAGGATTTTTTATACTCCAACCACTGTTTGGTAATTATCGTCGTGTTTTGTGGCCTTACTATCGACAGAAAACTGCAGAAGTTGATGGATTCTTACAATAAAATTCAAACGCTGATGAAGCGGCTTTACCTATTTACCCTCAAAGTTATGGTCCTCAACTAAATGACATCAAATGTGAAAAGTGGCTCCTCGTCAGGAACGTTGACAACCGGCGAACAAAGCTATATAAACATGTTATGCAAAGAAGCTTGTTAATTTGTCTCGTGTTCGATTAAAAAGAACTCCCCATCGTGTTTATGACCGCCAAGTCAAAAAATACGTCAAGTGTCGCACAGTTTCATATAAAAAAACGCCACTCGTAGCAATTAACCGCCGATTGTACCTTAATACGAAGGTACAAGCATAGAAAGTGGAAAGAAGGAAGATTCAAGTTTTTAAGGATAGTTCATTAAAAAATCTAGGAACTTGGAAAAAGACGATTGAAATGTCTATTCTCGTAGGTATTTATAAGCCTGCTGATCTGATGATGTTTTTCTCACGAGTGTCACATTCGGAATCAACTGGATTAGACCCCGACACTTCGGCAAATTTCGCTTGAGTGACACTTATGTTGGCACAAAATCAATGAGTGAAAGAAGTTAGCATCGACCTTGCAACTTGCAAGTCTCAGTTAAAGCGTCTCCCTACAAGACACACCAATTCACTTCCAAAAATCGTTGCATATTCCAACATCGGATTTAAAAAATATCAAAGGAGTAACCGGTAAACTATTCTAATTCGAATTTCGCCCCAGGAATTGTGTCAGCAATTCGTTTTCATTTGCGCCATTCTATCTCCCGTTGGCTTCGTTTGTTTTTTTATCCCAGAATTCTCCGGCTAAAATCCAGTTACCACCATCGACTCGCACTACCGATTAAGTCTAATTTAATGCTTTTATCTTTGCGTAGCCGCCTCACCACCTTCGGAATATTACGAATGGCAAAAGGAACAACAAATAAGAGGAGTGAAAAAAAAAACACTCTAGTGGGGCTTTAGGTCTCTAGGCCTATCTCTCTAGCAAGAACATGGTTATGCGCTTAAGTGCACTTTACGGCAACATCGTTGAAGCGATGACGCCTTCCACGACAGTATCACCTATACTACAGCTGCTACTGCCAGTAGTTGTATGCCAGCCGCCAGTAACAAGAATCCATTTGGACGTAAGTATAGCTTCGAAGGTATATATCACGATATTTGCGAGCGCGACCGGTTCTAAAGGTAAAAACTTGAATTTTTGCCTTTTTCGTTGGTCATTTCAATTTGGACTCCAAAAATACCCACATAGATGCAGACCGAACCGACAGAGATACGTGCACGATCGTTCAATGGCCCCTTTTAGTTTACACAGTCCGGTCTACGGTTCTTGTCCGATTTCGAGAAGGTTTTACATCTCTTCTGTTTTGCTTTGTGCGAACTTTGTGCAAATGCATCGCATAGCTTGGCACTACAAAGTACAAGATGAGAACGTCAATCCATCGGGCGCATGAGGAGATGAAGTAAGATTTTGAAAGGCGGTTAGGTGGTTACTGGATTTTCGTAATCAATACAAAATTCTTCTGCTCATACAGATGTGTGTGTTTCGTGCCTACCGCAAAATTGCGCCGCGGGCCTTATTGAGTGCCTTTCGTTTTATTGCGTATAATGGATCGAAGATGCAAAGATGATGAGCGCGTCGTAGTGTGTTAAGTAATTCCAAAGCAGCGCTTAGGTACACATAGCCTGATGAGAAGTGTTGAGAAACGTTAGTCAGCAGTCAGACGCAGTCAATCACTTTTTGCCTTGGTGTGACCTTATAAGGTGCACAACACTGCAAGGTGGGTGAGTACAAGTTTTTGTTTTTCTACTTTGCCCAACACATTCAGCATATATGCTATCGATATCGGGGTGAATGGGACGCCAACTTCTTGATGATCGCTTCGACGTTTAATTGATTGAGAACAATATTGTGCCAGAGAGAGAGAGAGAGTGGCAGCAGAAGAAATAAACGACAAGTTGGCTGTGTGCAAGCGACTGATAGACCTTGACTTATTTTTACAAGAGGTATGGCACTTGTTTGTATACCGGCTTAAACGGACAAATGGTATACAGGCTTCGAGAGGTAACACTTAAAATTTTGTCAGATTTTTTCGATAGATACACGTGGTGATCGAAGCACCGAGATCAACCGACCATCGATCGATCGTTTTCACTCAAAATAATTTCACTTTTCCAGTCGACTTTCAAATAAGCAGTGATCCTTTGAAATCATCGATTTTGGCATGATCAGTGATCTTGACGAATTTTAGAAAAGAAAACGACATTCAAACGTAAACGAACACAATTCATTTTAATCCTGTGAACTCATCAGTAATGATATCAACACCTGCTCCAAATTATTCTCAAAAGAATTGAATTCTATCAACTAATGATCACTGATCGCGTTAAGTTTTTTTTTTATGAAAACTACTCTTACAACTTAAATTGATCGCTGGCACTTGGAGACCCAATTTCGTCGTTTAACACTTTCCCATCAGTTGAAAACGATTGAACGATTTTCGGTGCCTTTCAGGTCGCAAGACGACAACAAATCTGGGGCCTGAAACCCCATAGCTCTTCCAGGTCTGTATTTCCCCTCAACTTTTCAATCTTTGGTCAGAAATAATATTGTCAGTTCAGTGTAAAATATGCTAGTGCAGAGGCAACATATATGAATAATTTGAATGTTGCACCTTAAGCTAGGACCAAAAATAGGCACAATAGGCTCCTCTAAGAAGCCGCATTGCCAGAGCTCATTGAAGGCTCTCCCGCTCTGCAATCTAGGACCAAAAAACCTCATTAAAAATTAAAACCAAAAAAGCTCAAAAAGAGGGCACCAGACCAAACGTGTGGAAGAACAACTGCAGAAACTGTGAAAGTGCATATCAGATCAGACTCTCAAGGTATGAGCCTAAGCAAGGCAGATAATACCCAAGTTGTATTTTGTATTTTTTTTTTTTTTTTTTTTTTTTTTGTAATGCAATTCTTGGTAATCTGACTGGGACTTACTCTGGACCCATGGTGCAGTTTCTAACACTTTGAAATAACTACAAGTGTTTACTGCATAGAAATAGTTTTGGTCAAACATCTGTGAGTTTCAGTCCTTCTGAACTACAATTGGAGTGGTGAAGTGAAATAACGCCAAATTTAAAATTTGTGGTATTTTGGTCCTTTTTCGTTTGGCATTATTTCACGTCACAAATGGAGCTCCTGAAACTGTATGAACGACCCAATTTTTAACTGCATTGAATTTATTTTGGTCGAGTATCAGAGAGTTGGAGTCTTTCAAGATGTTTGTTCGAACGACGGAAACAGTTTTCTGCAACGGGTTTTTTTTCGACTTAATTTTCGATCGTGATACTTTGTACGAAAAACCAACATTGTTGACTGCAGCCTGTGATTTTGACGTAATTTTTGCGTATCTGGAAGTTGCAGCCTTTCTGAATTAGTAGAGGAGTTCCTAACATTTTGAACGATGGGCCAACATTTTTTACAGGAAAGGGAGTAATTTTGACTCAGTTTTTGGTCGAGTATCTAAGAGTTGGAGCCTCCCTAGACCTTTTTACGATCGACCAAAATTTCAAGCGCGTAATTTTTGACCGTGGTTCTGGAAGTTGCAGTTTTTCGTTTAAATCAGAAAAAACGTACGATCAAAAAGTTTTGACAACCAAAATGTTGGCCAATTTGTAGATCAAAAATTTGTTCAGTTCAATAGAGTATTTGCTTTTCATAATTTCTGATCAATTTAGTACTCAAACATTTCGGCACCAAAGTCGCAACGATCACAATCTACATGGTGCTTGCCTCAAATAGACAGTCCAATTTTTAGAACTTAAGGCAGGTCAAATGACTTTTACACGCTTTAGAACATTTTCGTACAAATCGGTCTCAAACTACGTCATCTGAGAAGTAGGTAGATATAGCTGTTTTCAAATGAGAAGTAAATGCGTAGGCAAGTGTCTCCTACCTCAGGAGGTGTACATCAATTTTCTAGTGGCAGTTTTCAAGGGACGTGAATGTGTTGGGAATATTTGGGGAAAAAATGTAAGGTACCCATTTCTTTGGCCCAAATCGACTGGCTATAGTCCAAAATTAAATTTTCTATTGTAAGCGACAAAGAGTCAAAACTTATAGCGGAAAAGAACGGGAAAACATCTCACTCATATAAAAATCTGAATCCGAATCGTCTGATACCCACCGTTGATATTTGAAGATTGGCTTACCTTTTAGTGTCACCACGATCTACAATAGATCATGCTTTCAATTGTAATGCAAAAAAGTGTAACCCAGGCTTGAACATTTCCATTACCTTTACCACATCGTTTGAAGTCCCCTACATTGCAAGTTGTATTTTTCGTGTGCCCAATGTACTTATGCGGGTGCGATCGCTTTAAGCGTACACAAGTGCAACAACTCGGTTGTGTAAATGTTGAACTTTCTTTTTTTCTTTTCTTTTCTTTTATGTAGGTTTTGTGTGTCTGTGGTGTCGTATTGTCGTTTATTTGTTTTTGGCTGGTTGAACGTTTACTGCCTTTTTCATTTTTGCATACCCACTCTGACGTAAGGCCTCCACTTGCCAAATGTGTCAACAATGTTGGAAAATATACAATTAAAATCGATTTAATGGATATTTGACTTTTGGCCGTCAGCTGGCTTAATGTGTGTGATGCCACGCTCACAGACTGTCATTAACGTGGAGCACTTAAATTGCGCAAAATTAGAAATTGATATTTGTGACGCGCGTTGAAAGCGTAATGAGGAAGTCGCAGTGATATGAGTTTAACGACAGTACCTTCAAGTGGTGTACCTATATGAGGTATGGCCAACATTGATCTACGAAGTTGTGCAGCCACACCCTACTAAAGCACTTGACTTTCGAGCGCCCATACCTATGCCCAAAAGTTCGCGTGAAAGTCGTTTACGTTGCATTATGCTTTTCATCTTTGTATGGAGATACTAGGTATCTATACCTCAAGACGTTATGCAACCAATGCGCGCATACGATATCTGTTTTGTTTTTCCGCCTTTTTATGTGTCAGTTTTGCACATTTGTTGTGCGCTTTTGTATCGGACAGGTATAGGTACACCACACCTGAAGGTTGATGGAGGCCGCCGCCGCCGGTTGATTTGTCTTCCGGAACTTCTCGTATACCTACGATCTTTGTAAAAGCCAAGACAATGCGCACACAGCTTATAATGCATGTGCGCTCCTTTGTTTTAATTACAATTTTCAAAGGTATAATCACTGCACTGTATCAGGCACAAGTTTGTTGAAAGCTTTATACATATAGGCGAGAAGATAGACCCAAATGAATGGCTTTAAATGGAAATTAAAATCATTCAGTTGGCTTTCTTTGTTGGGCTCTATTCAGCTGGTAGCACGGTAGTGAGTATTTATGTGCATCGCCGCATTGACGGAAGCAATGCAATTTATTTGTTGACGGGTTGGTAACATGTAATGGGCATGAAGATTGACTTTAGATAAGTGCTTTTGAAAGGGTGACGGATTTTTTTTTTTTTTTGTTTAGAAAGGCCCAGTGCCCTACATTTTTGATTGTAATCAATGTCAGTCGAATGGGGGTCTTAGATATAGTTCACCTGCATTTAGATACAGGCTGTTTTTAATGTTTAAGAGTTATTCGGAGTTGATGGATTGAAATGATTGGTAATGGTTGATGTACTGGATGGATCGGCTTTAGGTATTTGATCGGTTTCTTTCAAAGTGAGCATTAACATAGTGAAGGACAAGACTAAGTACCTGCTATCAACAAAAAAACAAGCATCTGTCCACCGCCTAAGACAAAACGTCCCTATTTAGAGGTAGTTAAGGAGTTCATCTACCTCGGTGCAAAAATGAGCTCCACGAATGACACCCTAATGGAGATCCAGCGGAGAATTACCCTAGAAAACCGCTGCTACTTCGGTTTGGCAAAACAATTGAGTTCAAAACTCCTAACTCGAAGGACGAAATGTGTGCTCTACAAGACCCTTATCTTGCCAGTCCTGCTTTATGGCGTCGAGTGCTGGACGATAAGCAGGAAGGGAGAGCTAATACTGGACTCCTTCGAAAGAAAAATTCTTCGGTGGAGTTTTCGTCCCGTGCGCGAGGAGGGCGAATGGAGGAGAAGATACAATCGCGAACTCTATGAACTGTATTAAGATGTGGATGTTGTCCAAAAAGCCAAAATACTTCGACTCCATTGGCTTGGCCACATCGAGCGAATGGACAATAACGCTACAGCTAAGAGGATCTTCGAATCATAGCCCCCAGGTTCGAGATGACAAGGAAGACCGAACTTCCGTTTGAAGGACCAAGCCATCGCGGATGCCAGAGCGCTTGGTCTGGACAACTGGAAGCAGCGTGCCCGGGATCGTAGAGGATGGAAGGCTGCAGTGTCTCAAGCAGAGATTCTCCATGGATCGGGATCCCGTTAAGAAAGTAGTGATTTGCGATTGTAGTCCGGAGAGGAACACTGCATCAACCAACCAGCCGAGTCTCTAACCTCTAAGTAACTGCCTCCAGGCTGAGATCGCTATCTAATTGCGCGCACTAACTTTGGGTCATCCTTCACTGCCTTGTTTTTCATGGTGCACTTACATTAATTGTTGTCCATGTGCTAACTTAGCGGAGTCATTTTGGGCTCATGTCGTAGAACCCGTCGCTGAAACTTTTCCGCCAGGTTAAGTTGAAGTGGCTGTCGGTTAGCCGATACACTTAGGCCATTATAAGGTCCCTTGTGATAACACATGAATCTCTGTACTTTATTCTTCCTACTCGTTGAACCTATTGTAGGTTCTAATGAAGGGTAGGAGATTTATCTGCCTTAGAAGAATCTTTTTTTAAAGTCATTCTCATCAGCGTCAGCTTTCTACCGCTTCAAAGAAAGACCATCTTTCGGTTCTATGTACCCCACGACTGCCATGATTAGGGTCTTATGTAAAATCTGCTAGGTTCTATTAGAGAGGGCTGGACGTTTTAAAAGCCTTCCTAAAGACTGTCAATAGAAACAGCAATTAGAAAGAGTTGGTCTAGGCTTGATGTTATTTCACGAGGTAACAGTGGAGACTAGTTATAGGTTATATCTGTCCATACATCGTTGGGTGGCAAATTTTAAGGTCCTTTCTCGGTCACAGCATAAATGTGCATACTTTATCTTTTCCAGTCGGTACCAACTTCGTTTCCTCATTTTTAAATGGGTACTTCCAAAATAGGTGCCACGTCTTTTCGAGAATGTCAGCAATCAGACTTCTGAGTCATTGTACTTTGTACCCCTGATTTTGGTTTTTGGGGGTTCGCATAATTCCTTCCAGAATACTGCTAAAAGAGTTAGAGGAAAGCGTGTAGCTTTTTCGATAACCAAGACAAGTTCGGTGGGAGTAAAGGGGCTGAAATTCGTCTTTAAAATCGATAGAGAGTTATGTGAACTCCTGAGTTTCTTCAAGATTTGTCGAGGTGTGGTGAAGACTTGGTCCATGGCTGAATTGTTTGATCTAAGTAAAACTGCAGTGACATCCGACGATGAGGTTACTGGAAAAAGGTTTTAGGCGGTATACCCTACACTCACATCGAATCTACAACCGTTGGTGCACAGAAGACAAGTCGCTGACCTATGCTTGTTCTATAGGTACTTCCATGGTAGATGTTCTGAGGAACTCAAAGACATTATCCCTCGAAATGCAAATTTTGGGCGCCCAACAAGACAGGCTGCTAATGCTCATGACCATACAGTACACTTGACAACCGCGAGGACATCAACTTTCCAAAACTCCTTCTGTTACAGGACAAGCAAACTTTGGAACTCGCTTCCTGGGGATATATTTCCAGAAGACTACAATTTGCAGCAATTTAAGTGCAGAACAAACATACATCTGCAGGCATCTCGGGGCGATGTTGAAGCTTTATAGGTTCGTCTTTCCCGGGAGAAGTATATATAAAAAAAAAAAAAAGTTGACAAAATCGTTCACGAGACACTCAGGAGACTTCCGTTGTGATACCTACTGGAGGTATGTCTAGCGTTGAGTGCAATGTATTCAATTTGGTTGAAGGCCGCCATAGGAGTTGTAGTGCAGGATTTTCGGACTGTTATAAAAGCAAAATGTCCTCCCTTCCGATTTCGGCGTAAAAGTAGCCAAAAATAGTCTTGACGTCGTACTTTGGTATATCTTCTAAAGGGAGATCACTAATTACTTCCTTGGTGGTTTCCTGCTGTACAACTAGAGCACTCAGATTCAGACACAACTATATGAGTCCATTGTTCTGAAAAGTAAGGCAAGACTCTAGGGCCTCTGTCGCCAACTGCCACCCATATCCTTTTCCAATCTCCAGTCAATGATAGGGAGGCTGTGAAACTTTAAGAATGAACAAGTATTCAAAAGTCCATTAAGTGCACCTACAGCGCGACGCCTCTGTCTCCCGCAGTCAAGCTTAACCTTTGCGCCAGTTTAATTAAAATCGAATTAAACATTTACACAGCTTCCATGTTGTTCATAAACAATTAGGTTCAAGGCCGATTCATATACACAATGAGTCTTTGGACAAAATGCACATTCCCATGGCACCTGCATCTGGGCGACCTTTTCTGTAATTTTCAGCCTCGCAACAAACCGTTTGATTAATTCTTTATGTGCCAGGTTACCGTATAGAAATTCCGGTTTTTGTTTTTTTTTGCGCTTAATTTGCATATATCCAAGTTGGCTTGACACTCACGGTTCACCAGAGCAACGGACAACCAGAGAATAAAACAATTAGAAGCGCGCATGCATGCAGCGATGCACAGCGACTTTTAACGTATTTTTGCTGACTTTTTGTCAAAAACTTGGCGTCCGATGTTGCACTGTAACTTCATCTGTATGGAAACTCAATTGCATGTTTCGCCATTAGCCTCATCTGGCGGCAAAGGGAGAGAGAATTAAATTAAAATCATCACCATTCACCATCGTCAGCTGCAGTACATCTGTGTCATCGGTTGACACATTTATGCAACACTTTCTTATGCAACATTGTGAATTTAATTTTAGTTTTTAGAACCAGAAGGCCGGCTTAATATGGGACGAGGGAGTTATTCATATCGCCGTGGAACGAGTACGAGTGTTGTTGGTTATTCTGGTCTTTTGTGAGCGCGCGAAAAATCAGGTTTTGTTTGAGATTCCATTTTCCAATTGGGTCACTTAACGTTGGCGAATTAACGTGCTTTGAATGTTGGACGCACTAGATCCAACGAGGTATATATACTGTGCAGCAATCAAATCAGCTGAGAGGGAGACAGAGAGAAGGCCATAATTGTCGGTGTAAGGTATATATGGCTGATGGTCATTAGCCTGGGTACCACTGACACGATCAACTGAAGGCCGTTCGATGCATATACAGCGTACCCTGAGCGGGGAATGTTGTTTTCTTTGTGCAGTATATAGAGGAAATTCTAGGGATTATGATAATCAGGTGTACAGACGTCTGGGAGTAACCATTTAAAGATGCAGTCCACGGAAATGCGACATGTGTAATAGAAGACACAATTTAAGCGAGAGACGTTGTTCCACCTCTTTCACGTATACATACCAGGCGAAAACTGTGTCAAACAGCAAATAAATTTCGTTCCCATGGCGTTATCGTCGCTAAGGTAATAGCAGACTCAAAGGAATTGAAGTTGCTCCTGTGTATGACATCGTGCATGAACTCAGATGACGCTTCACAGGTCGTGTGTTTAAAATTGTTGGCCAAAAGCCGATTTTGATTGAATAGTTATTCAACGCACTAATGACATTTCCACAGTCGCCATTGAACTCTTCACTACCACGCCAATGTCTATGCGTTGGTATTTCATAAACGGACGTTTTTGAGGTGACTATTCTATTGAAAAAACCCCTTAGCCACGATATGGTGGGTGAGTTTATTAGTAGACGGATACAACTTTTGATCTAGAGGCACTGTTTGCTCAATTGTTACACAGTACGCTTCTCCAGTTAAAATTGTAAACTGCTGCTTCCGGGTCAGTATCAATTTAAATTCAATTTGGCCATGAAAAACATGTCCAAAGATTCAGTAGGTATACCACACTTGATTAACTGAAAGAAAGCACGCTCCTAATGCTATGCAACATTCAACCTTGGTTGAAATATGGAAGCATAATTTCAGTCTACATGCATTTGTGCTCCATCTATTTTCAGATAGAGGTAGCTGAATTACTAAACAATTGCATATACTGAGGAAGGCCAAGGTTTGACTTGAGTTTGTGTTAAACTGTTGCATAGTTATAGGCAGCAGGTAAAACGATTTATTGTTAGCTGCAAATTCAGTGTTTCACTTTGCAAAACTGCACGTGGTACTCTTTTAAATTCGTCTTCCGGGACTACAACACTTGAATAGTGCCCCAAAATGCTTGCAGATGGGTGTTGGTTGCGTATGTAAATTGTGGTAAGCAATCCTCTAGAAATATGTCTTCAGGAAGCGAGTTCGAAAGGTAACTTCACTTGTAGCGAACAGAGTTTTGAATTAGGATGTTAGCCCGGTACCGGTTGCTGAGTTTACAACTGAAAGGCGTAGTCCATGATTTTCCATCTTGTAAGAATTTTTTCGTTTAGTTCCTCTGAATATCGTACTTCGGTTGACGACACAGAATGCGCGGGATTTCGTTTGGTACGGC
Source organism: Cheilosia urbana (assembly GCA_946477585.1). Taxonomy (NCBI): domain Eukaryota; kingdom Metazoa; phylum Arthropoda; class Insecta; order Diptera; family Syrphidae; genus Cheilosia; species Cheilosia urbana. The sequence continues at coordinate 77,269,196 of OX297855.1, forward strand.
TACTTAGAAAACGCGTTGGTTAGTCAACGACTGTAGAGTTTTTGTTTTAACTAAGGATCTCGAATTAGTCGAACTAATCGTCGCTGAATGCTGTCAAGTAGGTTAAGTAAATGTTTTGGGTTAGACCTCCATATATGTGGGCAAAAAGCAAGGCCTGGCCTAGTCTCAGCTCTATAGAGAATAAGAAGCAGTTTGAAATAGTTCTGTTAAATTATTCTAAAACAGACTGTGGCTGTCGTCCATCTGGTTTGACTTAAATGATCGCATAATATTCGCTTATAAACCTCACCACCTCAAGTTTTACTATCGCAGTCTTGCTGGATTTGCAAGTCTTTCGAACGCACTGATTACATAAGTAACTACCGAGCAGTCAGCTGGCATTTTCTGTCCTCATCCTGACGAGTTTAGCAGTGCTAATGCACCTTAAAACAGCTCGTCTCTGTATGTGATTTTGAAGTTGATGAAAAGATGGTCGAACTGGACCTCTTGGGTCTTTGAGATCTTTCAAAGTACAGCCACTCGGTCTATGAATGAGTTGCGTGGCTTTAATCATCACACGATGATGTAGATGAAATCTAGTTCTATACCTTTTGAAGTAGGCGGGATCGAGGCTTGATCGCCATGAGATAACTTTAATCAGTGATACATCTTTTGGGCCAAATCTAAAAAACACATTGGCATATGGTCTTAATCATTTTCTTCATGTGTAAAGCACATCTCGTGGGATAACTCATCAAGCCAAGTAGCCTTTTTGGTCTTAAGCTTGACATTTGATGTTCTTACTTCATTTTTAACTTGTATGGACTGATGTATTGGCTAATATTGTCAAGATTGACTGTTTTATTCTCTCTGGTAGCATGCTGTTACTCCGAATCTACTATAAGTGTTCCATCTACAGGTCTCTGTACAGGTACGGGATCGCTTTCTTAACCTTTTTGGCACGCTTTTCGTACATTATCCATAGGCAAGCCACAGCTCGCTTTATTCGATCCGAAGCTAAGTGTGCTCATTACAGTTCTTTCTGAGAAGACGAAGTGCGCACAGGCTTGTGAGAAGAAACTTTGAACAAAATACAAGTGCGCAACTGGAGGTAGTTTGCTACGAACCTTCCTAGCTTACTTACTTACTTAAGGTGGCGCTACAGTCCGGGGTGGACCTGGGCCTCAACCAATACGCCTCTCCAGTTAGCGCGATCTTTGGCTAACTGCCTTCAGTTGCGCACTCCTAGTTGGTTGAGGTCCCCTTCCACTTGCGCGCGCCACCTAAGACGAGGTCTTCCACTACTGCGTTGTCCCTCCGGGTTGGAATCGAAGACTCTCCGGGCCGGAGCGTTGGTGTCCATTCGCTCTACATGTCCTAACCATCTTAGACGACTAATGCGTACTTTTCTGACCAGGTCGATGTCGCCGTACAGCTCGTAGAGTTCGCTGTTAAATCTTCTCCTCCAAATCCCGTCAACGCAAACGGGACCAAAAATCACTCGAAGAATCTTGCGTTCGCAGCGACCAAGAAGATCCTCATCCGTTTTTGTTAGGGTCCATGCTTTCATAGAGCAGGACAGGGATGATGAGAGTCTTATATAGATCTCCTTAGTGCTTCTTGACCTTCCTAGCTGTAGAGTCTTGTTAATAGAGGCTTTCGTTCGCTCCGAACTATAGACGCGCTTAAGAAAAAGAATGAGTAGTCAATGCGTTATTCGTATGTTTTTATAAAAGCCTTGCAAAGCGTTGCTCTCTGCGCCCCGACACTGTTCGTTAAATCATCAGGGACACCGTAATCGTGTATCGTCACATTTACTCGGCAGTATTGATGGTATGGTAATTTTGCCCCTGGTGTCTTGCGAGCTATAGCCGGTAAGATTCTTATCAGCATACAGACCTAAACATTGACCGCTTGGAAGATTTTGACATCAAGTTCCATTGGCGCAATGTTGAGTCACAGACCGCCATGTTCGATTGAGAGTATTGAGACAGAAAAAGTCCGTTTCAAGAAGTTTTGCCGCGTAGACTCTTTGCCAATTATTCTGTCAATGGCCTCCTTGGATATATTGACATTAAAAATGTTGAACGGAACTTTTACATTAGATGTAAGACAACTGTTTAGATTCTTAGGTTAGGTTAGGTTAACGGGTTGGTAAAGCAGGGTAGACCCTACTATACCACACTTAGGTCCTTGTGGACCCATTGTAATGCCCTTTGTTGGGGGTTTATCGTTCGTGCTGTAGATAGTTAGAACATGTCTCTCCTTCATGTATTTACCCGACGTTGTCCAGCCATCCTGTTAACCTCAAGAACCTGTAAATATCAGAGAGTGTAACATCAGAAAGTTCTTCTAAGTCATGGAAGTAATAGCTTCCAAGTGTTCTTTTCCTCAAGTGACAGAGACTCGGGCAGTGACAGAGGAAGTGAGGTGTGTCCTCATGGATCTCTTCGTCCCCGCAGCCTCTACATATATCGTCATCTTTGCGATTTAGTTTCATCGTGTGGTTTCTTAGAAAGTTATGACCCGTTAAAGCCCCTACCAGCTTAGACAGCGATGACCTGTCAAACTGTAGACATTTGATGGTTCGGCCTCTTTCATATACTAGTCATAGCTTCCGAGATACTTCACAGGTAGTTAGTTCTTTCCACCTGTTATTGGTTTTCATACGAATCTTGTTCTCCACTCGTTCTCTGAGATTACAGAGTGGAGGCTTGATCGAGTGTAGTGCTCTATCATGATCCATTGCAGACCCTTCTCTCGGCAGTTCGTCAGCTATCTCATTGCCGGCTTTGTCACTGTGTCCAGGGACCCAGCAAAGATTGATAGCGTGCTGCGAGCAGAGAACCGTGAGCTCTTCGCGACAGCTATGAAGTATGAACTAGCTTGGTTTTTATTTCAATAGCAGAAATTGCCTTTATAGCCGCCTGGCTGTCAATGAAAATGGTAATATCTTTGCGTGGTATTGCCAACAATGACACCCTTCGGGCTGCTTCCGCGATTGCCAGAACCTCTGCTTGGAAGACACTGCTGCTGTCAGGAAGCCTGATGGAGCAGTATATATTTAATTCCTCACAGAATATACCGGCACCGGTTCCACAGTCCATCTTTGATCCATCTGTGTAGATGGATATCGATTTCCCCTTTGTGGGTTCATCTGAATTCCATTCATCTCTACTCGGAAAAGAGTAGGAGAATGGTCTATCAAAGTTCAGATATGGAGACATATAGTCAGAAATGACAACGTTCCCAACGTATTTACTTAGAATCTGTGCGTGGCCAAAATTGCATGGGTTCCAGGTATTAGTTTGACTAATCCTTAAGGCACTTTTGGCAGCAGATTCTTCCATGTAGAGGTCCAAAGGAGTCAGATTGAGGATTGCCTCCAGTCCAGCTGTGGGTGTAGTTCTCATCGCGCTGATTGTCCCTATACATGCTAGTCTTTGTATCTTTGTCATTGCCTTGAGATTGGTTGCCTTGCCCGCGGCTTGCCACCAAGCTATGCTGCCATATGTGAGTATTGGCCGCACGATTGCCGTGTACATCCACAGGATTGTTTTGGGGTTTGGTCCCCACCTCCTGCCGAAGATGCGGTTACATGCGTAGAAAGCATTATCTGCTTTCTTCACTCTTTCATTGACGTTCGGCTTCCAATTAAGTTTCCTATCGAGGATCATACCTAGATCCTCTCTAGTATTTTAGATTCTTACAACATATTCTGGGAACATCTTTTTGACAGCACACTTAGAACACATGTCTGTAGGTCTTCTCGAATAGCTTGAAAAAATGCTCAATCACATCGTGGTAGTTCTCATCTTTTGGACGAAAGTGCATATTTGGTTGCAGTTTTTTTTTTTTTTTTTTGTTAACCAGTGGCTCATCGATTGACAAGCTCGTAAGGCGATAGTTTCGGTTCTGATCAAGGGCCATCCACGCTCCTCTTCTACATATTAGACTGATGTTGGTAAAATTATCCTTGATGTAGATACTTATATATAAAATGACCGTTTATGTACGGAAAGCTCAAGTGAGGATTTCTAGAGAACATGAAATACCCTACAAAGGCTTGCAAAAAAAACCTCGCACAGGTTAAAGAGCTTTGGTCACGTAATTTTGTGAGCTTTTTCGGCCTCTTTTTTGTGTTACCAAATAACCTACAAAGAAATTTGCCTCAAAGGACAATAGACTCACTACTCGGGTCGATATGCCTCACAATTGCTATCATTGCAGTCTTTTATACTGGGATATCCTACAAAGCCCTCGGGTTTGGATAAAAAGTCATAAATCATTGCAAGCCTTATGGAATACTCACTGCGCCACTGCGCCACTTTGGGCAGTATAATCTGTCAAGTCGTACATACCTGTAAATAAATAAAAATAAAAACACATTACTCACACATCTATATACGGTCCAAAGGTATTATTATTATTTATTTATTTATTTTTTTTTAATTTATTTTAAAAACCAAAATAATCCGCCTTCACATTTGCTCTCCTATCAAAGAGGCGCAGTCTCAAACAAGAGGTTTTAACTTGCCAGCTGGTAACCAACCGAACCAATATATACACATATTGCCAGGCTCTTGTTATACGTACGACGAGTATATGCAAACAGAAAGCCAACCCGTGCGGAAGACCGGATTACACAGGATTACCAGTTTGCTCTTGTGCTTGCCTTTTGACCTGGATTTTTCCAACTCTCTCGATAGGGATTGTGCTGTTGATGCATGTGAGTAGGAACATCCATACACATATAGCAAGTCATTAAGAGAAACCTTGGAATAAGTGCGAGCACTGTGCTTAATTATTTCCTATTTCATGCTGAATCCTACCAGCATACGACAAGTAAAACAATGCCAATTGATATACATATATAGAGGCAGCTCGAGTTCCCCATTTCGTCGATTTAAATTAAGGGAATACCAGAAAGGAGGCGGAAAAATCATACTAACAACAAACACATCGCATCGGTTAAGCGGAGGAACCACGAGAAGACAACTTAATGGCCCACATTAGGTGCGCGCGATTCTGAGTGTGTAATTTCCCTAGAGAACATCAGACAAAGAAAAGATACAACTCCTCAAATATGAGAGTGGTGGAATGCACCATAAACAACTGCTCAATGAGTATCACCAGGCATTCTTGTTATATACAGGAAGGAGTGCATCGGGCGGGGAGGAAGCAGTAGAGGTATACGGCGATATGGAACATGTCCGCATTGTCACTGCAAAACAATAGTTAATGACACTTTTAGTTGCCTTTTCGTTTTGTTTTGTTGGCGTCGTAATTTAGCCACCTCCGGGGGTGCGTGTGCGGAATGCGGTTGGAATAAAATGGTTTCGCCTGGGGGTGTTTGGATGGGATGGAGAAAGGGTTTATTGACCATACGGGTGAGCGCTTATACTCGCCTACGGTGTGTTTGGTGCAAGGTAGGAAATAAACACTCCTCCCAGAGGGGCCGCAGTCCGCAATGTTTAAAGGGGGTGTAAATGGCCAGAGAGTTAAAACCCAGGATTTTGTAATTGCAGTTGATGGTGGTGATTTAAATTTTGTGGTAGATGCAGGTATTATTGAACATTTTTGGTTTCGGAACATTCGGCACAAGGTTGTAGGAAAAATAAACTGATTTAAAAATGACATCGAATGGAATATGACTGAGGAGGAGAGCGGCCTTCGAAAGGACATAACGAAAGAGTTTCTTAAAACTTATGGAACAGCCTTATCTTCTTTTTAGGAAGTGGTGGCTTTTGGTTGGTTGGCGAGGACGAGTTTTCCGCTCTCCACTGAGGCCTCTGATGGGCCCGTTTGGGTCTTTGCTTTTCGGACGTTGATAAGGGCGTTTGTATTCCAACAGATCAAAGATTCGCAAACCACAGGAGACGCTGCCACGGTGGGAGTTGAATTTCCGAGCCTAATGTAACAAATCCAACCAAAGAAAATCGGCAAAACTACCAAACACAACGTGTAAAACTAACTATAAACTAAAAGTTCAAAACAAATCAAATCCCCAGTCCCAGTGGTATACGTAATAAGCAATTTTGGTCGTCAATTATAAGACTTGTTACTTCAATGACCATAAGCTGTCAGCTCTTTACATCAAGTCAGCCTGCGGGCTGCGCAATTCGTTGCTAGCTCTAACATTCCAAATTAAATCGTGGTCAGCCTCTGTCGCAATCGCAATCGCACAGAAGGTTCGAATCCCGCAACGACCCGAAATTCCCACTTAAGTTTTTTTTTTTTGTTTCTTGTCACTGTGCCAGCTCTCGCGAACGTTTGACAAACATCCGAGAGTAAAACTTTCTTGGTAGAGCTTCTCAATTAGCAGTTTGGAATCGGCATAAAATTGAAGATCCCTTAGGTTAGGTTAGGGGATCTTCTTTGTGATCCCTTCCATTCGTTCCAAAAATAAAAAATTCACACAAAACGAATGGTTCTGAGAAGCTAGGCCTAGGGTCCCTACGGACCTGTTACGCCAACTATTTATTTATTATTAATCCCACAGAAGTCAGATCCTTCCTCAAAAAAACCCCTGGGCTTAAAGGATATGGTGTAGCCAAAATCCCACTCACATAGTTTAAAACGATTTTATTATTACACTGCGTAAGCATTTGCGCCTAGCCTTTTTTTTTCTGGACTCTTTCCGAGGGGGTCGACATCCGCATTTGTATAGCCCGTTCCTAAAAAAGGCGGTTCTTTTGTTTTCCACTAATAAAAGCCACATACTGCATTAACGCCATTCTTTCAAAGGTCAGACAAACGTGGTGACCTGAACTTGGACAGATTAGGAAAGATTTTAAACTAGCTGTTCCCGCTCGGCTTCGCCCGTGATACAACTGATTCTATAGTCTAGACTCTAGAGTCTGTGTAAGCCCCAGGGGGCAGATTCCGTATATCAATGATCGTCTAAACGATATCGTTTTGGAAACTGTAATCACCATTAGAAGTTTTAATCTGCTCGAATTTTTTTGAATATCGTCAGCTTTCAGTACATTTGTGGGAAATGAACTGGATTAACCTCTCAGACTTGTAATTTTAGCACTTAGTTGCTAGTTTTGGGTTCTATCGTTTCGACGATAATCGTCTGAAAAGTTACGGAATGAGTGCCCAGCTTTATCAGTTCACTCCCCAAGGCCAGCGTGTCCATATAAGTCTTCACTTTAAGAATAAAGTTAAATTGAAAAAAAAAAAAAATATTTATTTCCTATCTTTTAAACTACAACCAACCATATAGGTACATCCACAAAATTTCATTGAAATCAGTTGAATCAGCCATCTATCGGGTCCAAAACTATTCTACCTTTCAAGTTGCAAGCAACCATACACACCTACAAAATTTCATTGAAATCGGTTGATTGGTTTTGTAGATCGACAACAGCGCCACCTATCGCCTGTCACTTTTCCAGTAAAAATGTATGGAAAATTACTTTTTATGAATTTTTCATTTTACTTTTAGAATTTGCAATTTTCTCGACTCATATAAACCTTCCTCAGACGGAGACAGACACAACAAAGAAAAGATAGCTCAAATTGGACAATCCGTTCTTGAGTGATGGGCGTTCTTACGGGTGAAACTTTGTTTTATACATATAGATAAAGAAAATGTCTCAATGACGGGCAATACGTAACAGGTGGGCCAAAAGAAGTCATCCGATGTTGTTTGGCTCTCATTTTCTTTTTCTAAATAAAAAACTTCGATTCTGTTTTGGAAGTGAAACTTCTAATGCGACTTCCAACATTTCGTATCTTACTTAAGTTGGCATGCCATTGTAAATGTTATAGATTTGGATATCTCTCCACTCGAAAATGATAATTAAAAGATGCGATTAATTGTGAATATTCAATTTCACTAAAAATCAATTTCTACCCCTTCCCATTTTCATTTCCACATTACGAAGTTTCACTTCTTCCGCATACGGAGGGACTCCACGCACTTTTTTTTTGATTATGTTTATTTGAACATTTAGAATTTTATTGGTCAAGTCGAGAAGATGATATCGGCCGTCATAATTGATTGCCATACGGGCTCGTTTTATGGCATTTTTCATCACTTCGGCGAGAACTTCGTGCGACAGATTCTCGCACTCGTGTCGAATGTTGTCCTTGAGGGCTTCTAGGGTCTCGGGCTTGTTCACGTAAACACGGGACTTCAAAAAAACCGCAACAAAAAAAGTCTGAAACGGTTAAATAGGGCAATCTTGCGGGCCAGGGCAAATCGCCAAAACGAGAGATGAGGCGACCCGGGAACGCCGCCTTCAGAATATCGGTTGTGGCTCGCGCAGTGTGTGCCGTAGCTCCGTCCTGTTGGAACTACATGTCTTCCAGTCCTAATTCGTCCAATTGCGGCAGAAAAAAAATCGGTTAAAATTGCCCTATAGCGCGCGCCGTCCTCTGTTGTCGTTTGACCAATGGCGTTCTCGAAAAACAAAAATGGCCCGATGACTCCTCCAGCGTGAACAGCGCACCATGCAGTAACTTTGAGTGGGTGTAATGGCTCATCGTGCATTACTCGTGGATTTTCGGTGACCCAGAAGCGATAGTTTTGCTTGTTCACGTACCCGCTGAGGTGGAAATGAGCCTCATCGCCCATTATGATTTTGGTCGAAAAATCGAAAAATCGAAATTTTTCCGCCTTCTTGGGGAGTGTGTCGCTCCATGGATTGTTCACTTACATTCTACATCTGTCTTGTCCACAATTGTCAAAACAGATTTGACATTGGCGGACATTTGCAAAAATAAGAGCATCTTCCAATAGGGTGATCTCTTTTGGCCCACCTTGTACAAGCGATCCACTGAAGATTTGATGTCTTATCTTCGGAAAATGAAGACATCTCGTGTTTGTTTTATAATTTTTTGTTCGCCATAGCCACACGGCGATGATCTGTACTAGTTCAACGGAGTATCTCGAGTGTTACTCATTGATGCCAGATTTTTTCTTGCCAAAATTCCCCTTTTTGGGGGAAATATTCGAAAAATTGTCATATCATGGACTCCGCTTATTCAGAACGATTTGTCATTGACATTTTTTATTTTGTTTAGTCGGTCATAGCGAAAAATCCGTCAGAAAAATGTTTCCCTACGAAAACAATTACAACAAACCAACCCCCACTGATTTGATTCCATCAGAAAAAAAATTCCTGACAGATGGAACAGTAAAGAAATGAAACATTTCAGTGGAATGATTCGGTGTTCTTTTGTGGAATTGACTGAGAAGTTGATCAGAAAAAGTTTTTCGTACGGAAAAGATTGAGTTGAACCAGCAAGTTTAAGTGGTACAAAAAAGCAAAAGAATTTTTTTACGGTTTGGATTTACGTATTGCTTAAACTGGGGCTGGGGTGGTTTTGTTAAATTTTTCGGTCGAACTGTTGACGTGAAATGAATGGCGGAATTGGCAGTGATCCCGCCTGCGGCATCTGAGTTTGATGTCGTCTAACCAATCGTGGGTAACATGATCCAAATAAGTTCGTTTGTAAACTAATCCAAGGGCCCCTTTATAGAACTTGCTAAAGGCCCCGCGCTGGGTTACTCCGGCACTTTTTGGAACTTAGCCTAATAGACCGGAATTCAAAATAAAAAATTATATAAAAAAAAAACGACTAAAACACGTCAAGCCAATTAACACCAATTTATATTTTCAATTTTGAAAATTCATTGCTTCATTTTTGCAAAGAAAATCAAATCGCACTTCAATTCGTGGAAAAATACTGGGCGCACCCACACCTGCATATTTAACGATCAAAATTTTCCTCAATACTTCTCCCTCAACTTTGTTTGAATGCACTTAATGCTCGTACAGCTGGCTGGAACTGGAACGCTGCTACAGATCGATTGAGAGCAAACAGAAGAACAAAAAATAAATAAAGACACTCACGCACGCACTTCTTACCCCATACAACGAAAATTACTTTCACATAGAGTGTGGATTATAATTAGAATTCCAGAGTAGGAGAGCCCATTTGATTGATTTTTTTTTTCTTCACCCAAAGAATAATAAATGGGAAATTGTTGAAAAAAAAAAAAAAAAAATTGGTGGGCTGTCAACGCTGATTGTTTATTACGTAAGACGGTAGTCAATAAAAGTGAGAACGAGAAAAGAAGGTTCTAACAGGTCAAAATAAGATGCGACCCACACATTGCATCCGCACGAGATTTTTCAAACGAGGAGTGCTCGTACAAAACCATGATATCTGATTTTAATGGATGTATCTAATGAGGTCAGATATTGGGGGGATATCAATCACTCAATTTGTATATATGGTTGAGTGCATACGTATAATTGGATCATTGTTAAAAGGATTATTGTTTTGATGGAGTAATGATAATAAAGGCTTGATTTAGGGATCCCTACCCTAGCCATATTTATTATATGTATGTGTTTGTGTATGTATATTAGGGAAGGAAGTGCAGGGAATGTGTTCTTGTGGAGGTATTTTTTTTTTTTTTTTTTTTTTTGTAGTTGTGGTCGATGCGAGGTGTACATTAAAATTATATGAGACTTTCAACGGGTCGCTGATTACCGAACGAACCCATCTCACAACAAATTATAAATTTGGACCATTGGAATGCTCATTTTGAGACATAGTAGGTATATCAAATATCAAAATCTAAGCTTGCGGTAGTTCAAATTTGTGACAGTAGGAATTATATGATGAACCATATGCATGAAGGGTTGCGAAGCAATTTTGTATCCTGTCGCGTGCGGAAAGAAATCTATGCGAACAATACAAGAAGAAACGCCGCTACACCTCAATGACTTATGCGAAAAACAATATGTGAATTTTTAGGGTATAGAGGTTAATCTTCCGAAGCTGGAAGGAGTAGAATTGCTCCTATCAGCCAGCGCGAAGTATCTAGGGGTCATCCTGGACAGGAAACTAAACTGGAATCTAAATGTGGGAGGAAAGAATAAAAAAGGCATATAATACTACTCTCTTTACTTGCAAGAAAATGGTTGGTAAGACTTGGGGTCTGAAACCTGCTATGATGCATTGGCTATATATGGTGGTAGTCAGACCCATACTCCAGCGGCGTCGCGTGAATTATTTAGATGGGTGTGCAAATTCTTTAAAATTATACATTTTTTAGAAATATCAATTAATTGCCTGAAAATACGTCCCATTTATTGTTTTCTCAATCATTGTTTTGCTGTTTTTGATATCTTATTTTGTTTTCAAAATAAAATATAGAAAAATAAAACTTTCGCATACAAAATGAAAAGCACCGCACGAAACTGCAACCCCAATCCCCAACCACTTAAACGAAAAGCTAAGTTCAACCATTCATTCATCGACTTTCGTGCACAGCTTTTATTTGCACGAGTATCGATGTAATACATTGTATATTTGACTTATGACGCTTTACGGAAACAGAACAGAACAGATGCAAAAGAAGAGAAAATGAATACAGCCCGTGCACAGAAAACCTTCGCACGAGTTCACTACAAGTTCATCAAAGTAAAGCGATTTATGTACGGCGGCGTGCTGGTGACGAATGACGATGGGGATGAATACTGGAGAAATCTTGTAGGGATAGGGAGGGATATAGTTTGGAGTTGGATGAATTTATTTGATGAAATCAACAGAATGGTGCACAGCGAGTTTTTGTACGAGTTCATTTTTTTTTTTTTTTTTTTTCTCAGCGATGAAGGAATTTTGAAAGAAGAATTATGAAGGATCAATATGACTAGGTAGGTATGGAGTATGGTGTAGGCTGTAGCTGTTGCCTGTGTTATGGAGGTTTTATGGGTTATGGAATTGTGCATATCATTATTTGTGTGTTATTATTATTACACAGTGTTTGATGAGGGACTTATTTCCGTTAGATCAGGGTGTGCAATGCACACCTTGCACACCCTGACGAGACGCCACTGCCATACTCATATATCGCGCACTAGTGTGTTGGGGGACCATCAAAAGGTAAACAATAGAGGGCCTCATGCGTAGCTATAACGGGTGCACTCCGGAGTACTACTACAGCAGCGCTAGACATTTTTCTGCATCTTATTCCATTAGATTTACACATTAAACAACTAGCGGGAAATATATATAAATACCTTAAGGCTCAATGCTCTAGGCTACTTCAAGGATGGCAATTTCGGACACTGTTCTATATTATCAGAAATCAGATACAAACGTATGAAATTTTCCCTTTGGTTGATCTCGATATTCCCTACAATGTATCTTATCCAGAAAGGGGTGAGTGGCAATTAGACAAGATCACCAAACACTGTGAAATAGCAATTTACACAGACGGCTCGAAAACAGGGGAAGGCACTGGTTCTGGCATCGACTCTGTAGACCCACAACTCAGTGTCTATACGACTACCGGATACTAGCAGTGTCTTTCAATCAGAAGTTGTAGCCGTTCTGAAGGCGGCAGAGCTTTTGCAGATCAGATCTATATCTGGAAGGGATATTGACATCTATATCGATAGCCAGGCTGCACTCAAGGCACTGGAATCCCCTAACATCAACTCCGAAATAGTCAGGGACTGTCGCACAATGCTCAAGGCATTATGCAGTCAGAACCAAGTAAGACTTTGTTGGGTGCCAGGACATTGCGGTATAGCAGGAAATGAGGAAGCTGACGGGCTTGCGAGAAAAGGAGGGGACCTAGGTACAGAAGAGGAAGCATGACCCAAACCACCTGTAGGTATACTAAAAGGTAAAATCAAAAACCAAACCGAAATGAAGGCTGATCTAAGTCTAAGGTGGTCAAACATCACCGAACATAAAGTGTCCAAGGCACTTTGGCCACAACACAACATCAAAAAATCTAGGGAAATTCTAAAATTAGGTAGGGAACAAATCAGAACATTGGTTGGAATCCTGTGAGGGCACTGTCTTCCAAAAAAACATGCAAAAAGACTAAGATTGACAGATACGGACACTTGTAGATTCTGCGACGACCTGCAAGCCGATGAAGAAATCACACACATACTGTGTGAATGCGAAGCAATATCTCGCAACCGAAGTTTTTGAGTAGGTACTTTTTTCAACAACTGGAGGAGATGGACCACACAAATTTCATAGAGCTACTCAATTTCTGTAAGGAATCTCCTCTTTTTCAAGGGAAAATGTTTAGGTTTTGTTCACTGTTGCTTAATGCAATTAGTTCCCCAGGGCTTGCGATGGGCCCTTATGGTGCATAGTGCCGTACGAGATCTTACTATCTCATACCCCTTTTTTACCTAACCTAACCTAACCTAGGGTATAGAGGACTCTTTGATAGTTGTAGGATGAGAAATGTACTTTTATTCCACATCAGTGGTCGAAAATAGCTCTCGCAAATGAATGATTTTTAGAAGACAGTCGTATATGGACCTATACTTTACTATATCCCCTTGTAAGTCCTAGGGCCTCTACAACGTTTACGCGCCATCATGCGGTGCTTCCTTCTCGACTGATCTACGCCATGTTCTTCTAGGACTCTCTCAACCGTTTGTCCAGCAATGCATATACGAGTATGAGTGGATGAGTTTCAGTCCCGCACTCTGATCATTTTTGTTTTTGCCGAGTTAATTTTCACATTTGCTGTAATTTGGTGAAGGTCCATTATTCTGTCGAATTCCTCCATTTCCCATCGATAAAGTCGCATTTAGCACATCGCTGATCACTTATAAAAACAATATTGGTGAAAGGATGCAGCCTTGCCGAACCCCACTTTGGACTTCGAATTCCTCAGACAGCTTTCCTCTGTGCAAGACATGTGGAGTGTGGACCCATCGTACGTAGCCTTAATAATTGCTATTAATTTACCGGGAATACCTGTCCTGCGCAAAGCACGCCAGGTAAAATCCGGATTGACACTATCGCTTTTTCGCTTTTCCACGAGCTGAAATTAATATGCCCCAGCTCATAAATGTATGCAATGATAAAAACGTATGCAATGATAAAATGTATGCAATGATAAAACACAGTGACGCATTTCCGTCACCGCAAGTTAAATGTGTGGAATTACTCCACCAGATTCCAACAACGCGCTCTTAGATGTTTACACATCAATAATTAGTTAGCGCAACAGGTGCAGTACCCTAAGCGCCGTTTTATTCACTCGAAGTTGAACGCAACTTGGGGATTTTTATATATCAAACTCCCCAAGTTGTGTTCAACTTCGAGTGAATAAAACGGCCCTAAGTACCCTAGACCTAGCTCCGCGCAACCATTCGACTAGTGGACATTTTTTTTTTTTTTTTGGGACGAATGGAAAAGACCTACAATTTTATGAGAACAACTGGATTACAAAGAGCCTGTCCCACTTGGAGAACCAAAGAATCGGAATGATCACAAAATTTCGTATACTTACAGAGGTGGAAAATGATTCAATCGCATCTGGAGGCTTAGAGCCTAGGTTCCGAAGACCTATAGCACCAGCAAAATTACGTGACGTCTTTCAAAAGGGAGGTGTAGGTATTAGAATACTTACGAAGGCACTTTATATGTAAGTGATCGCATTCAAGCGAGTCGAAGCTGTGATTTTTTCCAAATAAAAAAGCGAAAGAGCTGCCTGTCGATTTTTATTTTCTACGGATCTGCTAAGTTTGGAGGCCCTACGTGTAGGCAAGTCAGCGACAACAGGGTGATTTGAGGGTCCTTAAAGCGAAACAAGCAACAAAAATGAATATTGGCGCACAAATGGTCTATAGTAGGCCCTAGACTTATTCTTTTCGCACAAGCAACATCCAATCCTAATTTTGAGTTTCTAATTTTCTTTTCTGCGACGGCCCTATATTTTTGTGCCGTATACAAACTTCTCAATTGATAATTGAGAAGCTTTTCCGGGACAGTTGTAGATTTTTTGCGAAAACGCTTTAAATGCGATTTATATTTTTTAGGGGCTCAACCTCAAACTCCTCACTAAATAGTTCAATGCGCTATAGCCACAGAGCCAATTTATAAATAAATTTAACTTCAACGGATGGACATCAAAGTTCTGAGTCCCGACCCAGAGAATCTTCAGTAACCAACACGAAACGTGCGCAACTGGATTCAACTAGCTCTGGTTCTAGGCGGCTAGAGAAGCAAGTTGGTTTAGCCCCCAAAAGTGATCTACTTAATTTCCAGCAGAATAGATATTTACAGCAGTTAAGGTATCACGCAGGTAGGAAAGTATAACATTGGTCAAGGGCTTATGGCTGGAAGGACAAATAAGAACAAAAATTGTAGTACCAAAGCAGAAGTAGGCCACATCTCTGATACCAGTTTCCAATTAATTAACCCTCTTCATGTTCAAGATTCCCAGACAGCAATACTTTTACTAGTCCCGTCATTTTCTAACATATTTCTTATATGAATAGAAATAGAAACGACTCCCATCCGTGGAGACAACGACAATCAAAGCAGATTTTATTAGCAAAGATGGTCCCCCTGCTCTTTGCATAAATACAAAGGAAGACCTTCCACAGGGCAGACATTTATTTTCGGCTGGTCTCCGTATCAAATAAAAAAAAACCCACCCACTCGGAAGAAGACATTCCCATCCATAGTACGTAGTTTTATGACACAGACGTGCTGGTAGACAGCCATTTGTAGATATAATCAAGTAGGAGACATTTATTTAAAAGTATTCCTCTCCGTGATTTGAATAAAGTCACGTTGTTTTTGCGTTTTTGCGATGCCGAAATTGCTACGCGTATCTCATGGGCTGGCGCTGTTTACTGTCGAAAATGATATGTGATTGTAGAGCCCAATTGCCCCACAGAGGCCGCCACCATAAACGTTGTTGTAATAACTCTAAGTCGTCATTTTGCGGCCAGAATTTCTCCCCCGAGCAAATTGAATTCTTTAAATTTAATTCCCGCAACAGAGAACAGAGAAAATTCAAATAAATTTCCCTACCCGAAAACCATCAGCATTCCAAGACCCTTGGGGGTGCGAAACTTCTGCATTGTGTTTGTGTATAGTGTATGCTCGATTGGATGCCGCCTGCAGCAATAACTCAACCAGCCATCATGTGGATTGCTGCTGTGCTGTTGAAATATGCGCACATATAGGTGCATTTTGAGGGTAGAGCAAGTCTAATCAAATGACGTCAATGAAAGCGGCGCTGCACAGAAAAGGCAATAAAAACTGCTCCGTTACAGCCCACCCAGCCCCCAAAGTGAAGGAAACTATAAAAAGTATAACCTTCACCCCAGATGGTCGTTGGGAGATACTTTTTGCCTTGCCACACTCATGCATCATATATGTGGGTATGGGTCGACGAATATAATGCACAATTTCAAGGGTACACACAGCAGCTCGCCTGGTATGGTATGTTGAAACGGAACTAAGACCGACCGGCCGACGCACCAAGGCAATTTATTTCAATCCACAGATTCGTTAAATTGAATTTCTTTTTCGAAAGTAGGTGCTCACAGATTGGACGGAATTGTTTAAAGTTTTACAGTGACCTCTATGAGGAGGTTAGAGTTCGTTGGCTTCGCTTTTGGATCAGACTGTTGCTGGCGCTGTCATTTATATGATGACACAGAGATGAGTCATAAGCTCTTTGCAGAATTAAAACATCACGGGTGTCTCGCCAACTGTGTTAATGTCATCGTCATTGCTCGCCACGCAAGGGTGGCGATGGTAATGAGAATCTGACATGAAAGTTTTATTCCTCCCAGTTGGGTTAAGTATGTTAGTTGAGTGCGGCGGACAGACAGTTTTCTCGCTGACGGATAGACAACAAGTTGGCATAATACAGACAGGGAACGGTTTTTTTTGTCCCTTTTTATTCTGTGCAGTTGCTTACGAGGAAGAAATTTGGGGGGGGAAGAACGTCCCAAATGGGTGACTTCATCGGGTGGTTGTGACGCCAAAGACAGAGGAGGGTGCGGTCTCTGGTCTGGGTAGACGAATTTTTCAATTTCGACTATGCACAGAACTAATAAGCATTTAAATTGGTACTTAGAGGAGTTTATTAAATTGGGGCAGACATCTTCAAAGCCGTCACGCCCATGGAAACATGTATAGATGTGGATCCGGGTGCGCATTTCGCATAAAGTCGTTTGCCATTAGAATAACAAAACTGAAGATGGGGGATGCTTTTTTGAGGGGAGAGCCACAATGGTGCTCTGTGTTTGAGACTATAATCGGACCCAGTATATTTACAACGATCAGATGAAAATAATAAAATAATACCGGCCTGAGAAATCGTGAAAGACGAGTGTCGGTCTACCTTGAAATTTTTTGTATTTTATACCTAATTATTGCCACTCAAAAGCTAATAACCTTGTTGACAAGTTATCCTAAGTCCTAATATCTGGGAGTAGTCCTCGATAGAAAGCTTCTCCACCTCTCTCATATGCTTCGGTTGTATGGTGAAACAGGCTTTCGCGTAAACGTGTTACTGCCTCTTTTGCAAAACTTCAAAGAACGGCTTGTCTTGGCTGCACAGGGCCTTCCCTAGCATTCCGGGCCATGCTCTAGATGCTATGATGAACCTATGATGAACCTACCCCCTGGTGGCTTTTGGTACCACGCGCATTGGAACTTTTGGAGAACTTGTGCGAGAATTATCCTTTGACCCCTGTCTCATATGCCGTCTGACGCAATGACACCAGAAATCCTACTGCGACAAAACTATACTACGTCAACTTTCCTCAGGCAACGGAATAGCTTAGGCCAGACTCTGAGCCAGGGAAAGAATGCCATCGTATTTTTACGGATGGCTCCAAAACCGGACACGGCTCTGGTTCTGAAGTCTTCGTGGAAAGCGAGACCATTAGACTTCACTACCCCTTAGGTAACCATGCGTCTGTCTTCCAAGCGGAGATTTTCGCTATCCTTTGGCTATGCGCTATATTGTGACAAACAGGTGGAGGGCTAGAAGCATATGCGTTTGCAGTGAATTAAAAGCGCTGCTTAACCCTCTTACGTCATCTAGGTTAGTGCTCGAGCTCAAGCTTTCTCTGAACTTGGTCGGAGGGCTAAATACAGAGAATCTTGTTTGGGTCCCAGGTCACACTGGTATCCATTGAAATGAGATCGCTGATGAGCTTGCCAGGTTGGGTGCAGAAGAAGCTTCTCAGGACCTGAACCTGTGTTGCGTCTGCCTGCATCTGTGGTTAGGTCATCCGTTGATGTTTGGGTTTCTCGTGAACACGAGTGTCGGTGGCGTGACTGTGCTGGGTGTAGACAGACCAAACTACTGCGTCCGGACATCTGCAAAAGATCAGCGTCGTTTCTTCTGTTAAACTCGTTCCAGATGTGACTCAGGAGAATCGACTGCGGACTGCTTGTGGGCGTTCTTTCGGGCCACCAAATGTATTGCGCTCGAGCGTCACCACTATCTGGAAAGGACGACGACATAGCGAAACACTTCCTCTGTACCTGTCCTGCCTTTGCTCGCATCAGGTGGCGGATCTTTAGGGCTGACCTTGTGAGTGCCGAATTTCTAAGCTCTTCATCACTGAAGCTCCTTCTCATCTTTCTTCGAAGGGCCGGAAAACTAAGTATAGAAATGTGAGGTGTCTGTGGATCAGTAATTGTGTCTGAGTGCTCCATCGGATAGTAACAACCTCCGACAAAAAAAAAAGTCCTAAATCCTGAAGCCCCTTTGGGCTTACCAACTAAAATGGTTGTCACAAACTACAAGCATCTCTTTCTCTAGACGCTACTGAAGAAGAATTATTAAGGAAAGATATGGGAAAGACAGATCCAGTCGATATTGGATTGCAGATCGTCACATCTGGAACGAGTTTGACATAGCGTGCTACCCCAAACTGTTACCTATGAAGTACAAGAGATTCTTCTGCACGTCGATTGTACCTATTGAACCCATTTAGAATGTCTGCCTAAATTTAATAAACACTGGTGTACCCCAAGGTTCCCCAATCGCAACCGCTTTCGTTCAAGTTTTTATGGTCCAATATTTTTTTTTCACCTTGAGCCCTATTTGGTCTTTACACATGCGGTGTTTTCAAGATGGGAATAAGAGAAGAATTGTACTAACATATATGACAAAACCACAAGATGGGGTGAGGTCCCCATTTTTTTGACGTAAGGTACTCGTATGCTTGTCCGAAATGGTCAATAAAATGACAGCTGCCGATTGTAGATTGTAGTTGGTGGATCGAAAGTCTTTGTGAAAGAAAAGGTTGTGAAAGTCAACGGTCAAAGTAAGGTTTCTTTACGCAGGCTTTTGTCAAAGTTTGTCAATCAAAGCGTCAACCGTCTTGTTCCAATCCAGAATGAGCTCTCAACTTTTTACCGTCACGTCTTCTGATATAGCTATTTTCACCGAGTCTGCAATGTTCAGTTTGGAAATGAGTTTTAAATATTTTTAGGTTATAAAAAAAATCGTTAAAGCCTTGCGAGGTGTGGTAGTTTGGAATTTACGTAGATGATTAGCCCACAAAGTTCCCTAAGGCAATAATACAAAAAAAGTTGCCTATGAATTCGCAGTGGTTATGGTGTGCTGGACTACGAGGGGTCTCAGGTGCGATCCCCGGAAATTCGAACCTGCTGCAACATCAATTTATAGATATATTTTTTTACGATGAAGTCTTCTATTCGGTATTATCCATAGCAGAACTAGTTAACTAAATTACGTATCAGAGTTCAAACAACGACATCAGCCCTAAAACGGCCAACAATTCGTCAAAGGTTTTAAAACTCAACATCCTAATAAGAGAATTGCCCTCAGAGCTGCCAAAGTCTTTTCTCTGCGGTCACATCAAATAGATGTGACCTCGAATTTCTTATATATGGCAAACCTCTCCATTAGTCGTCAGGCAGGCGTCTTACGTGAATTTTCCACCAAACAAAAATCGACTCGAAATGTGTCCAACTATTTGCTAAGCTACTCAATTCGCCTCGCGTTTGTTTATACGAAACGCTTCTGTAAACAATATAGATACCCGTCCTTCTCTCATCTCTGATAGTGTTTACCTTTCAATTAATTGGCCATTCGTGCCACGTTTGGATTACAATACAAATCTCAATTTAGCAAGGTCACACCTCAGCGTCGTACAAGTTGGTTTCCTCGTTATTGCCCGCCATTGTGGGGCACATTTTCTATTTCGTTGGTACGGTAGCTACACTGACTGAGGTAGGCATAGAGTGTTTGTCAATTAGTCATACCAATCTGTCAACAACATGAACAGATTTTAGCTCCCTAGCTATAAATGCAGTTGATATGAGCCACCCCTCTACCTTGGATTACATTAATTCGCCGAAGATTGATTTGTTAATTGAGGTAGCTGAAGATATATATATATAGTTATACCTATATCAAAGCTGGAGAAGTGTAGCTGGTCATTTGTCTTGTCTGGCATTGTCTGCGGGATGTACATGTACAAGGTGAAATCGATTAATTTTTCATGCCATTTGGCAACAGTTTCAAGGGAAATTCACAAAGAAAGCTGCACATCTCACGCATTTATTACAAACAAGTATCTAACTGCACGTGATAATTGCTGGATGTACATTGTGTACACATTTTGTAACTGGTACGTGAAGAAGAAATACAGTTTTTAATCCCCCGCATGAGCGCGCAGTCCAACCAGACGTTGATACCCATTTATCAACAAATGTATCTATCAAAGGATGGCTTCTCAGTTTATAAACAAAAACCGCACACACGTAGCCCCATCAAGATGTGAGTTAAAAATAAAATCAAAACTAATGCAAAAACCAGTGCGCTCCAGATGTGCGGAGGAGGGCGGCAACGCGAAGATGCCAGACCGAACCACAAGTACAAGTGTGTATAGTGTATCCATATTTGCCACTTGGCCTTTGGAGTGTCTAATAACGATTGCCAGCGATGAAGAGCGAAGATGAAAGAAATTCAGGCAGGCAGGCAGCAGTGGCCGCCGTGAAGGTCACCGCACATCTGGGTCTCAAAGGTATACTCATGCTGTGAGTACGTGCGAATTGAGATCTTGTATCTAGATATTTGAAATGGCTCATAAACTGTGTTTGGGGCTACTGGAGCGATGGTCGTTGTCTAGATGTCTGATTGACAGGTTTACTTGTGGTTGAATAGGGTCGGATTGGTGGTCGCTTTGAACGAGCGTTTTTATTTACGTTCGCTTATTTGAACGGTGGACATGCCCGGTGGGGCGTATTGTGTATTTGAAAAAATGTTTTGCATTTCGGGAATTGGCAAAGGGATCGACGAAATGATGACTTCAAGGAGAACCAAACGCTGTTGGGTTACTTTTGATTGTCAATGCTACCAAGGGAAAGATGATGATGCGAAGCATTTTTTGCTTTTGTCGGGCAATAACGTTCGCAGCGGGTGATGGACTTACATGTAGTAAAACTGAAATCATTTGTATACAGGCTCTAGGTATATCGACAAGTCAAAAGCTTTACTGCAAAAGCCGGATATTCACAGAATTGTTACTCC
The DNA here is from genome assembly GCA_946477585.1 of Cheilosia urbana. Lineage (NCBI taxonomy): Eukaryota > Metazoa > Arthropoda > Insecta > Diptera > Syrphidae > Cheilosia > Cheilosia urbana. The sequence continues at coordinate 77,290,509 of OX297855.1, forward strand.
CGCATTGTGGATATCACTCTTGGACAGACAGCTACGTCAAATGTTACCCAAACCAATTTTTTTTCTTCAATTTCCTGTATTTAACGTTTTCTTCGACGGGTATTCTCTCGAACAAATACCTTTAGGTGAACGAAAACAAAGTGTTTCCGTTTTTCACGAATGGAGATGCCATGATGTGCTGTTAAAATACTTTATTACTGCCCCTTCCTTTTTACCGCTTCTGCAGGGCCAACCTCAGTCTCATTATCAGAGATAAAAGGCAGGGAAAGAATTGTCACCCTTCGTATGTGGTCCTTGGACATTGATGACATGCTTCAAAAGCCAAACAATCTATGTTTCAACATACGATGACTTGGTCATCATGATGAGCGAAAACAAGACAAACGAAGTAAAATCACGCGCATAGAAAGCACTTAAGAAAATCGTAGACTGGAATATCTCTTCAGTAATCCCAGTATAGGGCCGTCATAGTTCTTCACAAAAAGAAGAAAGCTTAAAGTTTCAAATTTCACTAAATATCACGGTCGTCGAGAATTCCGAAAAAGTCTTACAAACAAATGAGTTTCAGTTGCACACTGATTTAACATTCTTCAATCAATCAGCCTCAGGAGGACTGGTTGATTCCGGAAATCGTTTAGAAACTCCATTTACAGGACCTGAACCTTTCTGTTGCATACATTAATCAGCCATACCTACACTTTTCCATAAGAAAATGGGAATATACAAAATGTATCTCCCAAACATTCCAGATCTAAAATAGGCCAAACAATCTATCCAGCCCCAGCCCTTCAACAAAATTGCCAGCAGGACAAAATGGCAAAATCTAAGTAGACGTAATGTAAGGGCCACTGTGTTATGAAGAAGACAAAACCGCGCATCACATAATATCTAAAAGCCCGGTGCTTTGCAAAATTAGAAACCAGACTTGTTAAGCACTTCTTCTGCAAAAGGATTTTTCAATAAAGACGGGTCGATGTTAAAATTGTATAAAACAATCCGTGTGTGTGGTTATAACGAAATTCTCTTTTTTATTTAAAAGAAAAAAAAAAAGGAAAAAGTCCGATGCCATTAAGTAAAAATTTCCCAACAGAAATTGTCAGGGTCAACCCCGAAAATAGCGAGAATCGTTGTTACTCTTCGCTTCCCAAATCAGTCATTAAGTATATAGTCCATATCGTTCAGTCTGTCTCAAAAAAAAATTAGTTGGCATTGACGTTGATGGTGCAATGGCCAACATAATTTTTAGAAAAATGCGGACCAATGACGTCGTCGGCCCATTTCGGCAATTTTGCTTGCTAATACCCTATTCCCACCGCACTGAAAATCGTGTTTTCGTCGAATATTCGAAGATGCATTCACACCGAACACCATCTAGTTTTCGTTTAAAGTTCTAATCAGCTGTGGAACACTAGTCGTAAAAAAAATGAATTCAGAGCGTTTGAAAATAATTTTAGCCCATCAATTAAGTGTGACAAATAATTTAAGTTGTGAGTTGTGACATTTGCTCGATCAGTTGTGAAAGTTGTGTTTTTTTCATCAACCGAACGACTGGAAGTTGTGTTCGTGGTGTTTTCGTGGGAAAACGACTTTAAACGACTCGTTTTGAAAACTGAAATATCTATGGGAAAACTTCTGTTTTCGATTGAAGTTTTCAAGTGTTTTTTTTCTAAAACCCGGTTTTCGGTTCCATTTATTATACGTTCAAGCCATCTTCAACGTTTTATGCGTACTTTTCCGACCAACTCGTTGTAGAATTCGCTGTTAAAGTTTCTTCCCCAAAGTCGGTCAATGAAAACGGGACCGAAAATCACTCGAAAATTTTACTTTCGAAGCTTTTCGAAGATATCTATCCGCCTTTGCTAAGGTAAATGCTTCTGCACCATAAGGCAGGACCGGCATGATGACGCTCTTATATAGAGTCTTTTTATAGTTCTTCTCGAAAAAAGCCTTTTACGAGCGATACCACTTTACTTCAATTTAAGTAGATTAACGTCAATTTTTGAGAAACAAATTAAAATCTGCTCGCTAGTTCGCACTATTGTTAATTTTTTTTATATCTACCTCACTTTGGAAAACTCTTATTTAATCCCATTGAATTTTAATAAAAAGAAAAACCTTAGATCTACTTAAAAAAAAATATATTTAAAAACTGTTTCAAACTCTTTCATGTAAGCCCAGATCAGATTTCAAAAGAATAAATTGCATCAAACTTCCTATTAAACACAAAATTTATTCCAATTTCTGCATTCTGACGTTGATTGTTATTTTCCTTTTAATTTTCTGTCAAAGAGATGATACTTTTGGTTTGGTTTTGGTTCTATGTTCCTTTCTACACTTATGAATTTTGAGACTATTATGTATTAATTTAAATATAAAAACCAAATAATATTTGTATTTTATAAAAAAAAAAAAAACTGTGTTCTCATAGTCAAAATAAACTGATCTTGCAGTTATATAACTAAAAAGATAAATGTAGTAGGTATATCTATTACGAATAAAACTTTATTTTAATAAAGAAAAAAACTTGTTAGATCTTAAAACTGTTTTTTTTATATATGTTTTATATAATAATTATTAATTTCTTGAATCTACTTTCTGGGTCAAATCTACTTGGCTTTTTTTGGAAGTGGTAACGCTAGGCCTTACTAATCAATTGCCTTCTTCCCAAAGAAAATGACAAGAGTTATTCTTCGTTTAATTTCTCCCAAGATGTTGTTGTCAGACGGTGTCACCTTACTTACTTACTTAAAGTGGCGCTACTGTCCGGGGTGGACCTGGGCCTCAACCAAAACGCCTCTCCAGTTAGCACGATCTTTGGCTAACTGCCTCCAGTTGCGCACTCCAAGTTGGTTGAAGTCCCCTTCCACTTGCGCGCGCCACTTAAGGCAAGGTCTTCCTCTACTGCGTTGTCCCTCCGGGTTGGAATCGAAGACCCTCCGGGCCGGAGCGTTGGTGTCCATTCGCTCTACATGTCCTAACCATCGTAGACGACAAATGCGTACTTTTCTGACCAGGTCGATGTCGCTGTACAGCTCGTAGAGTTCGCTGTTAAATCTTCTCCTTCAAATCCCGTCAGCACAAACGGGACCAAAAATCACTCGAAGAAGTTTGCGTTCGAAGCGACCAAGAAGATCCTCATCTGTTTTTGCTAGGGTCCATGCTTCTGCGCCATAGAGCAGGACAGGGATGATGAGAGTCTTATATAGAATCTCCTTAGTGCTTCTTGACAAGGCCTTACTTATCAATTGCCGTCTTAGGCCAAAGAAACAGCGGTTGTCAAGTGTGATTCTTCGCTTGATTTCTGATGTGATGTTATTATCAGAGTTTATAGCGGAGCCAAGGTAGAAAAAGTCCCTAACTACCTCAAAGTTATAGCTGTCTATCGTGACGTTCTGTCCGATTCTTCGATGTTGTGTGTCCCTTCTTGTTGACAGCATATATTTTGTTTTACCCTCATTCACCACTAAACCTATTTTTTGCCGCTTCTGTACTAATAGTTGCAAACGCACCAGTGACAGCTCGCTGTGTTCTGCCAACAATGTCAATGTCGTCAGCGTATGCAAGCAGTTGCACAGACTTTTGGAAAATTGTGCCTTTGGTGTTGGCTTGCGAGTTTCGCACAATTTTCTCAAGAATCATGTTGGAAAAGTTACGTGACAGCGCGTCACCTTGTCTAGATCCTTTTTTGACATCACAGGTCTCGGCAAGATTGTTTTCGACCTTTATGGAGCAGCGAGCATTCTCCATCGTCATTCTGCACAATCTGACAAGTTTGGCAGGGATGCCAAAACTAGACATGGCTCTGTATAGCTCGTCTATATAAATGATGTCATATACGGCCTTAAAATCGATAAAAAGATGGTGAGTATCGATCAGGACTTCTTGGGTTTTCTCCAGGATCTGCCGTGGTGTGAATATTTGATCGGTCGTGGACTTACCGGGCCTAAAACCGCTCTGAAAGGGACGTATCAGATCGTTGACGAATGGTTTCAGGCGTTCACACAGTACAGCAGACATGATCTAATACGCAGTGTTAAGGAGACTGATGCCTCTATAGTTGGCGCAGTTTAGAGAGTCTCCTTTCTTGTGGATCGGGCAAACGATGACGATGTCACTACTAAACGAATTTGTGCACCTTCAGTATTGATACTTACAAACGTACCAGTGACAGATCGCTGTGTTCTGAAAATGGTGTTGATTTCGTCACTTCGTCAGCGAATGCATGTGGTTACACAGCCTTTTGGAAAATTGTGCCCCTGTTGCTGTTGGCTTGCGAGTTTTGGGCAGTTTTCTCAAGTATGATGTTGATAAAGTCACATGACAGTACGCCACCCTGGTTGAAGGTCTCGGTGGGTTTGTTTTCAACCTTTAATGGTCCACCGACCATAAGTCTTTAATTTACGACAGAAAAAAGTTGAAGGACATTCAATCTACCATCGTTTTTAGCACGAGGTACTTGCTACTCGCCACAAAAACGCACGTGGGGACCAACTTTTTCATTCAAAACCTTTGCTACCTCCAACTAGTGTTAAAAAAACGTCAGGATTTGGCATAACGCGTCAGGCTTTTAAGGTCGCTGTCAGACCTGACGCTTTATCAGGCTTTTTCATAATTATTTTTTGATTAATTTGCATCAATTTAATTTTAACGAAAAAATGATCATAGAAGTTCAATTTTTGCTGAATGCGTCCAAACATTTATCTTCGTTCACTAAAAGAGACAATACTATTAACAAAGTGACAGCTTTCATATGCGGCCATTCAATGCCCGACTTAAAAACCTACCGTCCGATTTGTTGCTTTGGTAACCTAACGTAAGTCACAAAATAAGTATATTTTTTATTAATTAATAAAAATATTGAATTGAATACCATTTCCTTTATAAAATATTTAGTGAAAAAATGCAATGCATTGTTGTCAGGCTATTTGCTATATAATCAGACTTTTCTCTCCTAGCTGTCTGGCTTTTCGAATTTTTCTGACGGTGACCCTACCTACCTCCAACCCTGATAGGTGTGGATAGAAGGTTAACCACGTTAGTGAAGTAGACTCAAAAAGTTTATTATGTTACATATATATTGTAGATGAGCGATGGGTTGCCTCTGAATGAACCAATAATTCTTCAAATTAAGACACTTATTAGTAGACTAGCAAACAAATTAGCATATCCCCTCCCCCTCAACTACTTCCACAAGACGAACAGCAGACCCATATGACATCAACCAAGTAGAAAATTGTCTAAAAGTGCTGACGTAAATATATCTAACTAAAAGACGTCGTCTGTGCCAACTTATCTGCTGATCCTTAATGAAAATACTTGAAACACGTTCTGCCGCTCAAATTGAAACCCTAATCAGGACAATCTTACATCATTCCACCCATCAAAACACCCATTCCCTGCAAAAACAAAAAAAAAAAACAAAAATCGATTAAAGCTCTCCTTGAAAAGTTGTTCAGTTCTGTAAGAACAGCTGAAAGAATGCCATCGCATAATAATCATTATCCCCCGATGCCAAAGGGAGCTCTATATAAAACCAACCCACCCCCACACACAGCACAATCATTTTGCCTTCAAGGGCCAATAGTCAGAGAAAAGCCATCACGAAAACGCGACACAGGGAAGATCACAAAACAGGCAAATCGTATGATAAATCAGAGAAAGGATACGAAAATCACGTATTACACTCCAAGGACAAATAAAAACAAAACAAAACTCGATCCATAACGAGATATCGATGTTGAACTGAACCTTTTGCGTGGCGGCTAACAAGGATCGCTTTCCAAAAGAAACACTGAACAAAAAACAAAAAAGAAAAGTCCAAACTCCCCAAAAAGGATATTGATTTTCTTTCCATATCCTCGCTAGGTACGTGTGTATGGAAACGCTCGTACGATTCAATTCAGCCAGACAAAGTGTCGTCTGTCGTCTGTGTTTTTGTGTTTTTGTGTTTTAATCTTTTTCGTCATCGTTGTTGTTTTTGTTCCCCAATTTCGCTTTAGGGTTGCCATTTGCGAGGGATTGAGCCCGCACTTTCAGCTGTGTACATATAGTATATATTATTTTGAAAGGGAACTTCGAAAAGGACGAGAAGTAAATAACTTTAGACGACTCACCAATAAACATCATTCGACGTCAACATTTTTGTTGAAGTGTACACCACCAACAACAACCACACAACTGGGAAACGCAGCAGGGGGTTGATGACTTTTCCTCGGTGGTTTTCTACGGGGATGGGGGTTGCGAAGTAGTACGGTGGGCTCTGTGTTGTAGGTGATTTTTCACTTTCACCGCTAACGTAGTCCAACAGTTATATCAGACGGGCTCGGGATGGCAATTGTCTACCGGGGGGTTGGTTGTTATATCAAAACACACAGAGAGAAACACGCACAAATACAATACAATACAATACAAACGCAAGTCGCGGCGCGACGCACACACAGCACTAGGGCGGATCGAAATAAAATGGACGGCGGATTTTGGAACTTTTTCACTTGTAATCTTGAATTTTTCAATCGCACTTCATATGTTCCGATGATGAATGCGAGCAATATTTTGTGCGAAATTCACTTGAAGAACTTTCACTTTCACAACACAAAATGGCTTCCGCGTCGACAATGTAGCCAGACAGAGGCTTACATAAACACCGGGTGGCTTGTAAGTAGACCGTTTTTCTTTTTCACTAAAATAAATAATAATCACAGCTCGCAGTAGGTTATAGCATTTTTAAAAAGTCCAAGGACATGTGCAATTGGCGGGTAATTTGTTTTATTTGATAAAGAACAAAAGTGGGAAAAAATAAAATAAAATAAAAGGCTATGTCCCTTTAGTTCGGAATTGTTGGGAGGAAACCAGGAATTGTCTCTTCCGTCATTTTCACGAGAAAATCGCTTGAGAACTAAAGTTTCTCGCAACAGCCAGCCATCGTACGAAGGGTAAGTTTTTCCACAAAACAGCAGTTTCACAGTAGCATACTCGTATTTCGTATAGAGCTCTATTCGATTCCATCCCCTAAATGTGTGAATTTCATTCTCTCTTCCGTTAGGGTGTACACTGTACAGAGATATTGTTAGTGGCTGAGAGAGAATACAACGGCGGTAGCTGGTAGGTACAGTGTACAGATGTACGGTAAAAGAACAAAATACGCAGCTGTAATGTCGTCGTCGTCGTACGGCGAAGGGACATGGAAAAATACGCACGCACATATACATAGATGCTGATGGTGGTGGGTGGCAGTTAGACACTTCCGTTTTTCCTCCTCTCGGTTGTTATCCTTTTTTTCGTCAGGATATGTGAACTCGTACTCGAGCTGGTAAAACTGTAGAAAACACTTTGCGGTGTATGAGGGTGAGGGAGGTCGATCGACCATCGACGGACACCCCTCTGTCTGATGGTTTATGACCATGATACATGAATGTGGTTGATAGTGTTGCCAGATAGGAGGAAAATACTTGGCAATTGTGCGTGGATATTTGTGGACTTTTCTGTTAAATGGGATTATTGTGAGGATATTGGTTTCAATTGGGCATTTGTGTGGAAAGTTGTGTCGTCTTTGTTTTTAACAATTTTATACAAAACTCTAATGCAGCTCGTATGCACGAGTCTCTCAATTCTGTCCAAGATCGCTGTGCACCGTGTTGCTCAACAAGTGTAGCGGTTTAGTCCTCGAGCTCGTTTTGTTCGTTGTAAGGCATCGCGTTGGGCAACGATTTCGCTTTTTTTTTTAGCGTTATATGAATAACAAGGCTCCTTCGATGTATGAAGACTATGCTCGTGTTACCGAAATGGAAATATCCCCCCCAACGAAATAAGCCCTGAAATTGGGCTTCTGCATTTCATGGTCTTCATAAATCGAAGGATCCTTGTTATGTGAACGTTGACAACAAACTGCGAAATCGTTGCCCAACTTAATGGAAAATGAAAGGACCCCACAAATCCAAGATGAATTAAGTCCCCAAAATGGTATTAAATAACCCCTCAAACATAGTTCGTAATAAATAAATTAACAATTTGAAAATTAAACAAAAAATACAAGTACAAAACCTCGCACCCACGAAAACAAGTCCCCAAAATGTATTTCATATAAAACAAATTCCCACCTCCCATTCAAATTTTGGGGTGTTATTTCAGTTTCCATATGGAGGGTTATTTCCAGAGACAATACTGAGACCCCCAACTCCCAATCCTCTTGCCGCTGGCCGCTGGCAGCAAAAGTGCACTTATTCCTAACATAAAATACTATTCACACGTAACGAATAATTTCAAATTTAACGGACAAAATTCTATGAACGCTGGCAGCAACTTTGCCAACACCGGAAGTCACCGGAATTTGTTGGTATTTTTTGAGGGTGTGTTGAAGTTTCGTGACATTTGCCAATACGAATTTCTATGTATCAATACTAGCGCACTAAATTGTGTACACTCCGTAAAAATAAAGTTTGTAGGCAAGGTAACGGGAAATCGGTCGAAATTGGGGGTCTCAGTATTGTCTCTGGTTATTTCGTTGGGGGTGCCAAAAGAACTTTAAAAACGAAGACTTTACGTTTTTTTAAGTTCTAAAAGAATTTTTGAAGCATAGCGGCAACATTTTGTTTTGGTGTATAGTTCTACTAGGAATGTTACCGATTTGCAAGAAAAAATCGTTAAGTACCTACCTACTTTAAAAACTTAGACTTTACTTTTTAGTAGATACTTTAAAAACGTATACTACGTAGACTTTACGAAAAGAACATTTTATGTTGGTATATCTACTGTGCTGCTAAGAATTTTTATATATTTGCAGGTCAACCCACCCAGTATTTACTATTTTACTGAAAACATTTGTTACATTGGACTAGGAGTTGTAGACAGAAGATCTTTTATGAAAATAAGACAGACAATTCGAGAACAAGACAGAGCCTTTGGGAATACCAGCCTACCATTAAAAACAACTTGAATAGCTGCAAACGGCAAGAAAGGTAGTAGGTAGAAAAGAGCATGATGCCAAACTCTGTGAAATGCCTCTCATAAATCAACCCCAACAATCTTTGTTTCATTGTATTATTTAATTTAATTTTATTTTTTTAATTGAAATAAATAGCAAAACAATAAGAATTTTAATACTTGGAATTATAAAGACTAATAATTAAAAATGTACAGCTAAAATTTGAGAGGGAAAAGTGTGTATTGTTTATTTTATAATATATTTCATTTAATAATTATTGACCATTTGTGTCCAGTTTTTTTGTTTTTTTTTTTTAATGATTGAACAGAGAAGCACTGAAACTTCTTGATCCTACCATACGTCTATTTGCGCATGGTAACTTACGAGGGGAGTTCAATATATTCGCGGTATCGACATGAAGGAAAGCACGAATAAAATTAAAAATATTTTTATTTTTCAATATAATCTCCTCTTACATTAATGCATTTTATACATCTTGAGATTAACTTTTCTATACCCTCAAAAAAAAATAGTTTTCATCCTTCTCTCCAAAATGTTCATTTATTGCAGTTTTGAGCTCCTGATCATCGGTAAATCGCTTACCACGAAGGTTTTTTTTTTTTTTAATCTGGGAACAAAAAATAATCACTAGGGGCAAGGTCCGGACTAAAGGGTGGATGTTGAATCTCTTCGAAGCCACAATCCCGTACAGCAGCCTTAGAAATCCGTGCCGTGTGCACCGGAGCATTGTCGTGAAGGAGCAACACGCCAGCAGCCAGTTTACCCCGTCTTTTTTTCTTTATTTCTTCCCGTAAATGATGCAAAGTCGATGAGTAGGATGTGGCGTTTATGGTTTCACTTTTTTTTTGTATTCTATTGGCTAAATTCCCTTTGAGTCCCAAAAAAACGGTAGCCATCATCTTTCCGGCAGACGGAGTGACCTTGAACTTCTTCGGGGGGCTTGTGCCCTTCTGTTGCCACTGAATGGACTCCTGCTTGCTTTCAGGATCATAGTGATGGACCCATGTTTCGTCCCCAGTAACAATTCTATTAATAATTCTTACCGGGTCTTCGCTACACAGCTCCAAAAAATCCTTAGAACACTCGATTCGCACTTCGTTTCTGATGCGATGTGAGCATTCGAGGCACCCATCTTGCTCTGTCTTTTGAAAGGTTTAGACAGTCATGAAGAATGGTGTGTATGGTACCAATAGAAAGGTTAATCTTCGAAGCTATCGTTTTAATCTTTACTCGGGCATCCTCAAGTACAAGTTTCTCGACTTGTGTAATGTTTTCTCCGGTGCAGCCAGTTAGTGGGCAACCTGAGCGAGGGTCATCTTCAATGCTCTCCCTGCCCCTTTGAAATAAACTTGACCACTTTTGAACAGTTGACAACGAAGGTGCAGAATCTCGAAAAACAGCCACCATCTCTTCGTTTATAATATTTTGACTTTTTCCTAATTTAGTGAGGAATTTTATCACAGCGCGGTTCTCAATTTTAGTGATCATCGCGACAGCACCCATTTCACCTTTGTTCAACGCAAAATACAAAGCAAACTTATAATCCCAGCCAAATGAAATTTTACAGTAAAACACTTGAATAACGGGGCTACTAAAATCACGAAATAATTTTTTCACATCTGTGGAGTATCCCCCCCATACCGCGAATATATTGAACTCCTCTCGTATTCCACAACCTAGTTTAGTGATCTGAACGATCTAAAAAACATAGACATCCGAAATCTAATACGCTTCATTAGAAGCTCCGATTGGTTCAACGAGTAGGAGGAATGAATTATAGATTCACGTGGTATCACAAGGGACCTTATATAACCTAACCAGTTAGCACACTTCCCGCACCATGTTCATATTCAATGCCTAACCCATAAACCAAAGAAAAAACAACTTAATATTAATTATAAAGTAACCGATCTCATAGATTTTCTTTCTTTTTTTTTTCATGTTGTTAATAAAATATACCTCTACCCTATTCACGCACCGCACCGAAAACCGTGTTTTCGTCGAAAACTCGAAGATGCATTCACACCGAACACAAACTAGTTTTCGTTCGACATTTCAATCAGCTGAGAGACACTTGTCGCGAAACTTCTGTGTAGACTACAGATTTCGGTTACAAATTTCGATCGCATTAATTAACAAATAAAATGAATCAATTAAGCGTGGAAAATGATTTCAAGTTGTGAGTTGTGACATTTGTTCGGTCAGCTGTTCTGTTGAATTTACTGAATGTGAATGTGAATGTGAAAAGTTGTGTTTGTTTCAACAACCCAACGATTGGAGTTTTTTGCTCCACTGTACGTGTATTTGCCAAAACCTGACGAATCCTTTTCAAACGAAAGCTAAGTCTGAGTAAGGTAGGTCTGTCAAAGTTACATTCCCAAATAGACAGACTTGTCAACAGAATAAACCCACATTTGCCAAAGATTCTCATGTATGGTACACAGATGGATCGAAAACAGATGAAGGAGTTGCAGCTGGAGTATACGGGGTCAACACAAAAACGTTCATCTATAAAAGCATTAACAAATGCAGCTCTGTATTTCTGAAAAAACCTTTGCAATAGAACTATGTCTCAGAGAAAATGTAAAAAAAAATCCTTAAAAAACAAGAACATATATATTCTCTCTGACAGCAAAGCTGCACTACTGGCTATCAAAAGCTATGAAATTACATCAAAGCTAGTATGGGATTGCCTACAATTACTCACATCGCTAGCCAGCACAAACAGAGTACATCTCATTTGGGTGCCAGGACATAGCGGACATATGGGCAATGAAATAGTAGACATACAGGGTGTCCGACGGGAAGGTATACTACTTTGTTTGTTTATATTTTTTGATTAAATGAAAGAGAATATAGATCTTATTGATAAATGTTTTATTTAATGTCGGCAATTATGTTTGGTAAATGTCCGCCTCTGTTAGTCTCACAAATGCGAGCCCTTTTGAGCATATTTTTCATTACATTCTCACACATTTCACGCGGTATTACATTAATTTCATCACGAATATTTTGTTTGAGTTGCTCAAGCGTTTCTGGTTTGTTTGCATAAACCTTGCTTTTCAGATATCCCCACAAAAAGAAGTCCGGAGCAGTCAAATCAGGCGACCGTCGAGCCAAATCAACATCACCATTTCTTGAAATAACTTGTCGTGGAAAGAGGTCTGCAGTAATTCCATTGTAATCCTGGCTGTATACGATGTGGCACCGTCTTGTTGATACCACATGTTAATCAAGCCCAAAGCATGAAGTTGTGGCGTTAAAAAGTTTTCAATCATACCACGATATCGCTCCCCATTCACAGTTACCGTTACGCCGTTTTCATTTTTAAAGAAGTAAGGTCCAATGATTCCTCCTGACCAAATTGCACACCAGACTGTAACTTTTCATGGATGGAAAGGTGACTGATGATGATGAATAATTTGAGGGTTTCCCATTGCCCAGAACCGACTATTCTGTTTATTCACATATCCATTCAAATGAAAATGTGCCTCGTCACTCATTATGATTTTTTAATTTTTTCACAGTAGTTGATGATTGATTTTGATGAAATGTTTTAACGATTAAAGCACGTTGGTTTATCGAATATTTTTCCATAATAAGTTTGCCACGTGTCTACTTCACGACTGCCGAATATGAACTGTCAAGACTAATGCTTACCAAAATGGCGGCAAAACAAAGTAGTATAACTTCCCGGCGGACACACTGTACTAGCCAGAAAAGGATCGGTATCTAACTTCATGATCCCAAGACCATTTTGTGGATTACCCCTTAGCACCGCTAAATTCCACATTAAAACCTGGCTGAAAAATAAGGCAGATCATTACTGGACCAACACTAAAGGTAACAGACAAGCTAAAATTTGTATGGCAACTACCTCCCTTTCAAGAACAAAACCAACTCCTAAACCTAGCAATGAGTCAGATTCGTACAGTCACAGGGCTCCTCACTGGACATGGTCAAGTCAAAAAACACCTCATGGCTATGGGAGTAATACAAAACAACACTTGCAACGAGGACGAAGAATCAGCAGAACACATACTAACCCCTATCGGGAATAAGATTTCCCCGGGAACCTTTTCTATTCAGCAATCTGACTTACATTGCTGACAAGGGAAACATTTCCCACGGAATTTATTCGCGATAACCCCTACTAACCCCTACAACTCCAACCGATCACAACGTCTTTTTTCAATGTTAAAGTACTTAAATATCCTACTACAAACCGATACTATTTCGATTTTGATGTTTGCAACACCCTTCGAAGAAAAAAACAAAAAAAAACACCCAACAAAGAGCAATTCCTCTCAGGAGAATATTCCATCCCCATCACTGCACAGAACACAGAAGCCCCATCTAGAGAGCGAGCGAACCAAAACATTATAAAACCGCACACAGAGGAATGCTGTATTGTTGTAGTCTTGTGTTGTAGTGCAAACAACTATACCAAGGGTTGATGCCATTTTTTTTATTTGCTTATTCCCTGCCAACACAGATGCGGTGTTAGGTGGATATGCACGTGTCCTTATATCCAAAATGTGTACATATTTTATGCGTGCTACACGAAACATCCCCAGCTACGTAATGGGGATGAAAAAAAAGGACGCCAACCCCCCTCAAAAAAAAAAAAAAAACTGCATTTTTGCCTCTTGTACATTTCCACGAGTGGGTATTATCCCAAGCAGTCAACTGAATACTGAACCAGGGGTGGAGGGTGGAAACTGGCTGCCTCTTGCACGAAAGAACGAAAACATTTGAGTGTATATTTCGGAAGGCGCACGGAATTCCGTTTTATGTCATTGTCGTCATAGAACTGCGCATCGGAGAATGCAACAAAAACCGACTGTTGCCAGATATGTCTCTTCATCCCTTAACCGGGTGACTTTGTTACCATTGCAGCGTTGTTTTCATATGGTTGGGTGGAAAATAAACATTTGTGTCTGCGTTTTGGCTGCTCCGCTCTACACATCTATTGTGACCTTCAAATAAATTGGTCTTGTGGGTGGATGGAATTGCGTGCCGCTAACGAATACTTATGTGTGTATAATATGCGGGGAGGCGGATGTTGGAAGTGGAATTTTGTGTCAGCCCAAGGAAGGAGTTAAGTGGATCTTTGATGGAATTTTTGTTTGCGTTTTACGTGCTGGTTAATGGAAATGTTTATGATGAATGTGCCAGGGAATGTTAAAAAGACGAATTCCACAGCCGGAAATAATTACCACGCAGTTGTGGGTTGATACTTGATAAGAGAACAGACTACATCTTAAGAGATGGCCGCCTACTGCGCAGTTGCTCTCTTTTGGAAACAGTTTTAAAGAAAAATGAACTGTAAAAAGAAAGCAGAAATGCAATGCAAGCTGACAAATGTTGAAACTTGAAAGAGTTGTTAAACAAATGTCCCCTTTATGGGATACATAATTTTTCAATCACGGTTGAAGATGTCCTGCAAAGGAGGATGGGGTGTGTTAACATAATACAGACTGTAATTGAATAAAGTCGTCAGGGATGTTAAGTCGTCTGGGAGGCGAAACTTTCTTAGCAATTGACAGGTCGTGTGTGTCTACCTGGGAAATGTCAACATGCTTGTCCGAGAGCGAATTTCGTACAAGGACATTATGTTGAACCCATTGCTGGAAAGCTGTTTGAATGACGGACGAAATGAGTTGTTATTGCAATGCTACTGTAGAGGGAAGGGTGTGCCGGTGATGATGGAATTTTTCTTATTACTATGGGATATTAAAATGTTGGAATTGGAATCAGGACTTTTAAATAAACCCTACCCTTTCTGTGATAGTAAAATTGTTGGCGTTTTATTTTTAGAATATCCTTGGCCTGATATAAATAGGTAAAAGTGAGGACCTTTCACTCAGAACTTGTGCATTTGTTCTGACTTCTGATTGAGTTTGGTGCTTAAGTTGGCCAACGCCTGGCGGTCCGTGTTTATTTCAAAGATTGACAGGGACTATCGTTTAGATTAGTTTGAGGTCTTCGGAGACGACCACAGTTTAAATTTCATCTGAGTTTTTGAGCAGCGCGTTAACATTGACAGTGATCTGATGTCGTGATAGATATCCCGTTGTTATTAATGTCCG
The DNA here is from genome assembly GCA_946477585.1 of Cheilosia urbana. Classification (NCBI taxonomy): domain Eukaryota; kingdom Metazoa; phylum Arthropoda; class Insecta; order Diptera; family Syrphidae; genus Cheilosia; species Cheilosia urbana. Next base: position 77,305,542 of record OX297855.1, read on the forward strand.
GAATTGCATACCGGACCTATTCATAAGTCTATAGAGCCCCTGGAGTATGGTTTCCTTGCTTGAGTCTCATTGCTGCGTTGCATTAAATTGCGATGTAAAAATTAAGTAGGTAGGATTTGCAAAGATGCGGTCTGAGAGATTTCCACTTGAGGCACAGGATAAGTATTTTTCCAGAGCCCTTAAGCTCGAGCCCACATGAAGGTTAGACCAAAATCAAATCAAACGTACAGAATTATCAGTTTTATAGCAGCGAAGTAGAGCCGATGTGGGGCCAAAGCCCTCATAGTTGGAGCCGACCGCTCTTTTGTATAGGCATAGAGTCATCAAGGATTGTATTTCACTTTTTCCAAGAAGCTCCTATCAAGCCCATTTGTCGCAGATATTTGTCATTTTCGATGAAATCAAATGGAGTGACATTCAGGTTGGTAGGAGCAAAGCTAAAGCCACACATATGATGGTCGATGAAAGAAGTTAACGAGGAGCGAATTACAGAATAAAGTTCCAGGGCAAACTTTCCCGAAACGAGTAAGTCTACTTCGTCCGATTAGGGAACAATTTTGCATAAAGAGTGATGCATTGGAGAAGCTCAAATAAATAATGAATAGTTCGCACACCAGGTTCGTATAGGTATACCCAAGGCCTAGCTTCTCATTTTTGGGACAAATGAAAGAGAACTATAATCTTGTGAAGCGCAGTTCTACTTTTGGATGTTTGTCAGACATGCACTATCCGTGTGCTAGGTTAGGTAAACGCGTAGGCATAGCAGGGTGAACCCTAAAATACCACATTTAGGTCCTCGTGGAGGGTGGACCCATTGTTATGGCCTTTTTTGCGGGGTTAACCTTTTGTGTTGCAATCGATGTCTTCATGCCCTTCCTTGATTTGGTTACCAGGCGTTGCCTAGCCATCCCGATGTCCTCAAAAATCTGTGAAGATCGACAGTGAGACAACAGAAAGTTCTTGTAAGACGTAGAAGTAGTAGGTACCTGCCAAGTGTTCGGTTTCTCAAGTGACAGAGACGCGGACAATTACAAAGGTGTGTCCTCGTGGACCACTTTGTCGCAGCCTCTACATTTATGTCAAACTGTAGAAGTATGTTGGTCCGGCCTATGTTATGCTCTGATGCCTAAAGCTTCCGTGGCATTTCACAGGTCGTAGGTTGTTTTAACCTGTTATTGGTTTTTATACGAATTTTATTCCCCACTCGCTCTCTAAGAAGTGGTAGCTTGATCGACTGAAGTGCTCGATCATGAGCAATTACGGACCCATTTCTAGCCAATTCAACCGCCCTCTCATTTCAGACTTTCGGGTCTATCGCAGAATCCGTCGTATTCGGAATTTCGCTACGAACCCAGAAAGAACTATCACAGAATCCGTCGTAGGGTACATGTTTTGCTTTCGAAATTCAAAGAACCTTGGTATTCCCCTACGACGGATTCTGTGATAGACCCGTTGTCTCTGTTTCCAGCAGAGATTCGTGGTGTTCTACAAGCAGAGAGCCGTGAGCTCTTCGCGGCAGCGGTGGACTAATTTAAGTTTTATTCCATCATTCTTCCCTACTCGGGGAGGAGCAGGAAAGGGATTAAGAAAATAGTCCGAACTTTCATCGTTCCCTAATGGGTTAATGGTTACCAAATCGGTGGTTAATATTGGTCGAAGTTGACAAATAAGACATTGGTCAGTCTATTTAAAATAAGTAGAGCGAATTATTCGTCTCTAAAAAAATGGAATAGCCATCGTATTTGTGGCAAATTTTTCGTGCATCTTTTCGTGTGTGTAATTAACCAAAGATCGAGTTCGACGATCAGTCGAGTCTAATCAATATTTACTGCCTTAACTTTTGGTTTGTTAGTGGGAATTTATACAAGCCTAATGCCTAAAATATCCCTCAATAGAAGTACATTGGTCCGGTTTGCTTACGCAGAATCTGACAAATATTTTCGGTGCATTTTCTGGGACCGAGCGCTAAGCAATACCAAAACGAACCGAACTTGACCTTTTTAATTGCGAGGGAATAGTGGGTTTCATAAAAGTATATTTTCACTACTCATTAAGTCGGCTTATTTAGAGATGTTGCAGTTCAACCATCCCCATCAAGCATAAAGTTGCTGGGGAAAATGACGCCCTACAGTAGTTAGCTTGGTGTCTTTGTGCGGTAGGTATGTTTTGCTTGCCGCGATTACCAGACTGTTCTTCGAAAAATCAGCTATCATCATCAATCAGCAAACATCAACACAACTGAAAGTTCTTGGGCCTTTAAATGGAATGGTCTCTTGCTGTTGCTTGGGTGACTTTCATGTTTTGAACGTTTTTTTCCCTTGTTGTCACTGTTTGAAGTAAAAAGTGCACCTAAATCTTTAATTTCCAAAAAATGCAAGACATCCAAACATGACAGAGCTCGATGCATAACTCTGTCACAAGCTATACCTTATGCTGCACTAAGCCCCTCCACGGAATGTTAACATGATTACCGCAACCTTGTTGACCATAATCTAAAATAAAATGCATTTACTTGCTCAAAAGCACTTAAACACACTTTTTTTTTATTTCCTTTACGTGTGTGCGTTTTAACTGCGACGGCTCATGGTCTCTCTACTCTCTGTTCCACGACAATGCATCACTGGATATTGATGTCAAGTTGTATGTTTTTTTTTTTTTTATTCACAACTTCGCCGGAGATCTATTTAAGGCTTAAGTTTTCCTATTCATAAGCTTTGCCTTAGTGTTTGCCTTTATGTGCACCAACTATATGTCTGGGCATTGTTAGTCAAAAGAATTTATGATATCAAATGCAGATGGCAGAAAGAAATGCGACACAAGCAATACATTTTCCGGTAGAGTACCTGAGGTAGGTACCTACACTTGATATTATTTTTGTGTCTCCTTAGCGAAGAGGACAATTAGTGCTGCTGCAGCGGAGGAGTTTCCTTTTTTTTTTTTGTTGTTGTTTGTGTTGAGACGTGTGCTGTTTTTATTTCATTGTATGTAATTATATATAACGTGCGCACGCGCACAAGAAAAAAATTCCACTTGACTTGTTTGGCGACGCAAACGGCGGCCAGCTGGCGGTAGCGGCACTTTAACACTCGAACGCTCGTGACAAGTACAAAAGATGATTTGCCGTATAGAAGTTGTTTTTAGAAATCGTGATCAAATCTGGTGGCATTTGTTTTGTGGTATAATTGAAGGGAAGTATTCGAATTGAATAAGCAAATTGGAATATCGTGCCAGAGAGGGGTGTCGCCGAATGATATCCTTGGGTTGCAATTGACTTGTTAGAAGTGCCAAATTGTGTTCAAGGAGCGATTTTTGGTAGTGTCCTGCCCTGAGGGTTAAATGAGTTTTTTGTGCTTTCGACTTACTCTTAGAAAGATGAGGGTTCTATAAATATGAACAGTTCGAAAAGATGAACGATTTGTAGATATCCCCCATTGAAGTGTTCTGACTGTCTACCATAGAGGATTTTTTTTTTTTTTTTAATAAAAATGCTTTTTTTATAAAATGAATTAATATTTTCAACTTTCTCGTTTTTAATTTTGATCTTTAACTAACTGCTTGAAATGATGAACAATTCGAAAAGATTATCTATATACACCCAATATAAAAGATTGTGATGTGCTTTTTTCCGGCCGGGGTTTTGCTCGCCGGATCCAGGGTTTACCAAAGAAACACAAAAACTTTGGTTTAGAGGTACACTTTATTCGCAGTGCGTTTACTTAATATTAGTATCTATACAATGTTGCCATACAACTCTATACAAACTACTTATGTCTTAACGATACTTCGACAATGTTTTCTGTATACCTCTACACAAACTACTTCTTAACAATATTTCGATAATATCTCTGTATGTCTCTATACAAACTACTCATACCTTAATGATAACGTCTACACTACGTCTCTAACTACGTCGCTCGACTACTGCGTGGTTCCTTAGCGGCCCGACTACAGCGTGGTTCCAGGGGAAAGGGATAGCAAGCCAGCTGGGATTGCTGACTACACTGCTTGATTTAAGGCCGGTCTCCCAAAAGGGAATCCAGCCACCAAAAATTAAGAAGTTGAACTAAGGCGCTTTCTATAAATAGAGCCTTATCTGGTCGGCAAGATTGGTACAGTTCACTGGTAGACAAGTCTCGCCAAATGCTTTTCTCACTCGGCTACTCATTGTTTTTCCTCTACTAAGACAGTGTGAATTCTATGGGCCCAATGTAAAATTCCATGTTACATAAGGGATTGGTGCAAAGGCCGCCAGTGGGGTGTCTGAGAGGTGGGGTGTATGCTGTGCCGACAGTAGTGGCCATCTACACTCCACAGTAGCGGCTGTAAAAGTGTGACGAACGGTGGCGTTTCGTTACAAGATAATGCAGTCCGTGTGTACGCGCATAACTAGAGAACGGATTGTTGAATTTTAACGATTTTGGGCTTGATGGTTTCGTTTTGGCCCATGGAAGGACATAGGCTTCTTTCTGTCGCGGAAACAAAGCTTTAAGAGGATGAAAGAGGTTATGATAATTTGTATGGGGAAATGCACTTTGAAACAAATAAACTGGATCGAAATCGAGGAGTGTCACTTGAAATACAAAAATAACTTTATTTAAAATCTTATTACATATATTATTTTACTAGCTGACCCGACAAACTTCGTTTCGCCCAAATTTGTTAATTTTTTAATAAATTCCGAGCATGCACCAAGCACTTGCTAATTTATGTAATTCGACCAATTAAAATTCTTTATTCAAAAGTTATATTAAATGCAATAGAAATAAATGATGAATAGCAATGTTGATTTTTTTTCAATCAAACCGCAATGATTTTGACGTGTCGTCCAACCTTCCACTTTTTCACTAAATTGACAAACATCCATCGATTATCCTTGCAATAAATTATTTGTCATAGCGAAAGCGAGACGCACGGGAAATTGAATGGTAAATGGTAAATGGTAAATCGTTCTTAATAAGCGAAATCTGCGGAATAAGAATGTTTGCCTTTGAATTTTCCCCTTAAAATCATCACTTGTATGATATTTGATGTGAGATCCTTCACCATAAAACAAATGCGATCCGTTGCAAAGTTTCGGTACATTGATGTTTCGCAACAGAATTTTAACTGAACCAACTTTCAAATCCGAATTATGTAGATATATATATATATTATAAAAATTATAAAAATCGAACGATCCGTCCCCGAGTTATGAGTGCACATACGGACGTCAGTCTCTTTTATATGTAACTGTACCCACCCGGCTTTGCCCGTACCTTTCGTATTAAATCATGCTCACATTTCGCAAATTGCTTTATTTGGACAGCGTCCATTAATAATTTTCATTATACAACTTTAGAAATAGCGTTTGATTTTATTTTTGAATGGGACGTGCCACAATCCGTTTTCTTATCCCGCTTGTGTTTTTCAAAGTACCACCTATAGGTCAAAAACTATCCGAAATTTAAAACTGGAAGCAACCATATCCATCTACAAAATTTCAATCAACTTGGTAGCGCTGTTTCGGCGATCGGCAACAGCGCCACCGCCATAAGGTTACATCAAAAAAAGTTTGAATTGTAAAAGCGCTATGGTTACATTAGATATAATTTAATATGGTGGTTAAGTATTCTTAAATTTTCTAATTTTCTATATAGATTCAACATTGGCACATTTGTTCGAACAGCTTGACTCAATGCGATTCGTTCGAAGTCCATTTCTCGCTCCAATTCTCGATTAAATGCGTCAAATCAAAGCTTTGTTGCGCATTTCATCTGACATCTCCAGTTTATTATCCGATGTCACAGTGCGAATTCGATGCAAAATATCGTCGGCCATAATATCATCTTTGTATAATCAAAGTACCTATCTACTTCATTTCAAAAAGTTACTTAATGTAACATAGTAAACATAATTTATTAGAACAAAGTTTTTAGGTACCTATATTTAAAAAAAAAAAAAGAAAAAACTTCAAAATTGTTGACAACAACAATTTGCTTGGAAAATAATTAAAATAATTGACAACAACAATTGCTTTTAAAATTCAAAATATTTTTTTTTTTTTTTTTTTTTTTTGAAGTGTCACTTCTTGATTTCTATCCAGTTAATTTTTTTTCAAAGTGTATTTCCCCATACAAACTTTAATTTTCTAACTTTCCGCACAATTTTCTTAATTTTTTCAATTTTACTTTTTTCCTAAACCTTCGCGGAGCAATTACGAACAAATCCGCAGAAGGAAGTATCCAATTTGGTCCAGTCGTTTTCGAGTTTTAAGCATCCGAACAAACCAAGATCCATTTTTATATATATAGATATATATATAATCAGCCTTATTTATAAACTCACCGTAGAGTCTGCTTATCTTTACGCACCCTCTAAAATGCCCTTACGCAGGAAAATGTGATTTATAAACATTTTTCGAACTTAAGCAACGTTGCTTTAGGATTGCGTAAGTTAAACGCGAAAATTTGCGTTTAGAGCCTGCTTAGAGCTTACGTAAATATGTTTTTGCATCAAATGTCATTTGGTTGTGGTCGAATTGTAAACAAAACCAAAAAGTGGAACTAATTTTTGTGTGTGCATTCATGCCGCATATTTGTAAATTTGCGCCAAACGAATTATACTCAATAAATAAAAAAATATCAAATCAAATTATTCGTTTGTGTTATTATTTCTTCTTCTTCAGTGTTGTTGCTTGTAGGGAATGTTTCAGAATGTGTGTGAACAATGTCTACCTATGGCCAGGTATATGGATAACGGAAGACACATTCAGCAGTCCTTTCGAAGACATTTCGGAATTGTGCCAGATAATTTCTCTTTTTTTTTTTTGTGTCAAATGATTTTACGTACCTACGATCTACGAAGCTAATCACAGCATGTTGTTTTCAGAGCAAAAAGTAATGGATTTCAGTGTTGTCTGTAATAGTTTATCGAAATTCTTACCTTTTTAGACACAAACCTCGTTTAGTAAAGTTAGCAAGGAAAAATGTTTATAAATAACAATTTTAGGAGAGCCACGTAGAGGCTGCGTAAATCCTTACGCGATGTTTAACTAAACAACATCGTAAAGGCGTCGTAAGGGAATCTAATAAATACGGCTGAATATATATACGCTGGGCTGGTTCGGACGTAGTCTATCTAATCTGGAGGTCCAATTTTCGATGACTTTTCCCAACATTTGTGGCCGTCTATCGGCAAAAACGCGGCGAATATTGTCCTCCAAGTGGTCAATCATTTTGGGCTTATCGGCGTAGACTAGCGACTACACATATCCCCACAGAAAATAGTCAAGCGGCTTTAAGTCACACGATCTTGGAGGCCAATTCACGGGTCCGCAACGTAAAACTATACGGTTACCATCAAACATTTCCTTCAATAAATCAATTGTGGCACGAGCTGTGACCGACATGTTGCTCCGTCTTGTTAAAACCACAGCTCCTGCACATCATGGTTGTTGATTTGATTAACGAAAAAGTCAGTAAGCATGGCCCTATAGCGGTCACCATTGACTGTAAAGTTCTGGCCAGCATCGTTTTTAAAGAAGTACGGACCAATTATTCAACCATAGCATATAAAGCACACCAAACAGTCAGTTTTTGTGCATGTAACGGTGTCTCAACATGCACTTGAGGATTATCATCACTCCAAATACAGCAGTTTTGTTTATTGACGTATCCATTCAACCGAAAGTGAGCTTCATCGCTAAACACCGTAGAATGGACGTAGTGCGTGATACGTATTTCGAACAGAACCATGACTTTCAAAATAAATTTGCACAATTGGGAAGCGTTGTTCGGTCGTCAGTCTATTCATGTTAGAATACTTAAAGTTCTACACCTCTTAAGAAAAAAAAAAACACCCTTTATGTATTATTTCCATGCAAATGGAGTTCAAGTTTATGAACTGCCGAATCTGTATGTCCCCAGACCTTGCAGCTATAAGAGTACGATCAGGTGTCGGAAGTTTAGTTATAGCATTCGTACATCTGCCGTATGATTTTCCCGAACCTTCTATTCCACGTAGAATAGGTTTATGGTCTTTCGAAATGTTCTCCTGTGAATTTAAGTTGATTGCAAAGTTTGCAAACAAACACTCGATTTAGTTCAATTGACTTATCATCCTTTGTCTACTTTAAAGAATTCGCCTCTATTGTTGGTTGGTTGGATTGAGTGGCTGTATCTCCCCTTCTACTGACAAGGGAAAAACAAAAATTTGAGCGCCGTTTTGCGACCACAACTAACGGAACCTGAAGATAAACGGGGAGAAGGAAGTTAAGAGAGCTCAAAACCAGCCTGTGGGGTTGAAAAATTTGATGATCTTTTTGAAATTGATGCTTTGGATGACCGTATGCTGTATCATCATAAAGTGGGTACCCTAGTGCACTGCGTCTTCTTTTGGCTAGGGCCGGGCACTCACAAAGAAGATGAAACACTATATCACTCTTGTTTGTGTCGGCGCAGCTATATACGACAATGGGTGCTATAGGAGATGCCAAGCTTGACTGCGTGAGTTGCTTAAGGAGTTCATAAAGGCCAATGGCCCATACTAATTGCCGTTAGTCTGGCGACATCTACACGCGTTCTGGCTAAGAGGTTGTTTGTTCTGGCATCATCGTAGAATCTTCCTTATAGATCTTCCTTGAAATGACGCAGTTCGTCAGGGTCGTCCATTTAGTTTCGGTCCTTGAGGTGAAGTGCAGGAAGAAGCGCACAGAGCAGAGCCTCGTCTGCAAGTTCATCGGCTTTCTCATTCCCCTCAATGTTCCTATGGCCGGGAACCCAGACGAGAGTGATTTCAAACCGATCACAAGTCCTGTTCAATAATCTCCCTGCATTCCACAACAAGCTGTGACGTTGACTTAGTTGAACGGACCCTAATCGCGGTCTGACTGTCGACGAAGATGCCTAGGTATTTTTTTTTTTTTTTTTTTTCTCGATGTCGACTTTGTTACTTCTTTTTTTTTTTTGGCATCAGGAGGAAATAGATTCAAAACCATGGCCAGCCCTTTAATTTTTCCACTAAAACTCCACACAGAATCAACTCCAACTTCATATAACCACCGAAAAGATGTGCGAAAAAAAAGACCGACTATACCCTGGCCTTATAATATTGCCAAACGAGCCGGCACATCTATCATTCATTAAAACACAATTAAATTTAAATTACCCCCCAGAGGACCACGGCTGCTTCTTTCGTCCGATTTCTTTCGTCTGCCTTCAACACCCTTTCATCTTGCATTTATGCAAAACACTCAAGTGCTAATCAACAAACATTAAATATTCAAAGATGTTTGCACACTTGACTGTTTCAATTTAACGCTCCCCCACTCTGTCTAACAGCGAAAGGCCGACATACAGACTTTGATGTACCCCGGCGAGTAAACAACAAAAAAGTTGCAGTCCAACTCGATGAGTATACGTACTCATATCTACACCAACATCAAAGTGAAATATTCATGTGCAGATTTATTTAGATGGCTATAGCACACGAGCACCCTGTTCATATGGCAATAATTAACCAATTACATGCACAGCCACCTTAAACTGCCACCAGCAGTATACCTACAGACACATTGTAAATTAACTTTGAAAACAGTGCGCCTACTTATGACGCTTCAAGGGATGTCTGGCACACATAAAGCCATTCGAAAATAAGTCTGCTTTATTAACATAAAGCAAGTGGTCTGGCAAATCTACAATCCCCACTATGGGATAAAGGTTCAGTTTAGCGCGCCGGCCACCCACAGGCTGCTCCACTACTGCTCTGTTTTATTAATCGCCTGCATGCGCCGGCCCCCGACAAAATGCGATTCAATTAATTGATGGAATTATTTTATTTGCGGCATGGAGTCAGTGATTTAGTCCCTCCTCGGTGCACACAGAAATCAAGTAAAGCAACATTGGAGCATGGGGTCGCCCCCAAACACCGCACTGGTCACACTGCATGCAGTGCTATGCTATATGGTACACCCGAGTGCATTCGAGTTACTGGTGGCCACTGTATGCACTTGTAATGAGCTTATAAACGGCACTTGTTACTCTTTACTTGTTGTATGGGTTATTTTTTCCCATTTATGGTAGGTTGACTTTTGGACTGAGAGGCGCCAATTTTTAGCACCTTTCACGTTAGACAGGCAACAGAAATCCTTGAAGTTAAATTGAGTTTTCCCTCTTGTGTGGAAAGTTGCACAACGTAGCAGAGAAAAAAAGTCCACTTGAAAAATCCTCCCGGACACGTGTAAGCTATCGGTTGACATGGCGAGGCAAATGGGCTCATGTCCAAACAAGGACGTGTGCATACAAATTGGTTTTCCTTGTTGAAAGCTGGACATGCTCAACTTTCGGGTAATCCCGACTGTCATTCACTCTGGTATATTAAAGGAAATACCCCTCTCAATTAACCGAACGGAAGTCAGGTCACATACAAGTATATAGCTGCTGGATTCTGTTTCTGTCGAGTGGAGGTGTATTTTTGGATGATCTCACACTCCAATAAACTCGAGCAGCAAAGGATAAAAAAAAAAAAAAAAAAAAAAAAAATGAAAAAAAGTTGCCCTAAAAATGTCAAAACCCTTCCATGACTATAAATCATAAAAGTCGCCCTCAACTTACTGCACATACTCGGTATATCCATGCGCCCATCCAGTATATAAAACTCAATCGGGTTTATTTACTTTTCGGCTTATTTTGGGACACATGGCTTTCCGTCGCTGTACACAGGGGAAACAAACATCAACTGCGCCTTACTAATTGGACCGAATGAATTTCGTATCAAATTGTAGCAACCAAAACATGCGGTATAGAACAAAACGCGGCCAGGAGTAGCATACTTCTTGTGCATAATCCAACACATCGTTGTGTAGGCATCAGGATGATGCAAAATAAGGGTCGAGAGGTTGTGTGCCGCGATGCAATGTTCAAGTGCACCCAGGGCGTGTAATTAGTTTCAGTTTTTCCTTGTTGCATTGCCGGAGCCGGAGCGACAGCAGAAAAGTCGAACACCAAAAAAGGGTTAATGGAGGAAGCAGCAGAGGCCGATGGATATAATATAATGCGGGGCGAAGCAATCTGGTACATGGTTACACAGTGATTAGGAAGGTTGGTTGTTTTGAACTTGTTTTTATGTGATGCGGCTCTAAATGGAGAATTTGGTGAAATGGAATTTTCACAGTAAGAAAGAGGTTGTTGCTTTCTGTGAGGGTTTTTTCCAAATAAACACTCAGCGAGGTATTCAGCTGGCAATATTTTGGAAAGAGCTTTGTAAACTTAGTGCAGATTTAGGAGCTCTCGTAAGACATATGACTGATCTTGGCTGGGGTCGCCACTGATGGAAAATAGATGACGCTGATTTAAAGGAATGATGATGATAAGAGTGAAATGATCTGTTGTAACGAGATGATGATACCAGTCATTCTCGACATAAACCAGACAGATAGGTATATGTCTTATTTCTGAGACACACTTCAAAGTTACTACTGACTTTAAACTGCAGGGATATGAATTGTATCACTCCCCACATCCTCACAATTGTGCAAAAGTTGGAGCTGCAGTGTTAATAAAGAATAGGATTGAACACCATTTAGAAGCAAAATTCCAATCATGCGCTATCCAAGGAATTTCCTTAACTATAAAAACGAGCAGTGGACAAATATCTGTTGCAGCAGTATACTGCTCTCCTAGCTATAGACTAAAGAAAAATGATTTTAAAAGTCTTTTCCGCATATTTCACAATAGATTAATCGCGGGAGGGGATTTTAATGCCAAGAATAAATATTGGGGATCTTGGTTAACAAATACTAGAGGCAGAGAATTATATGAAACTATTAAAGAAGTCGGCGCAAAATATCACTCAACGGGGAAACCTACCTACTGGCCTACAGATAGGAATAAAACCCCAGATCTTGTTGACTTCTTTATAACCAAATATATATCTTCAAATAAAATAAATATAGAAGAAGGTCCTGATCTTCAATCAGATCATTCCTCAATACTTCTTACACTTGGCGATAGAATAATAATAAAAGAACATAGCCCTAAACTAGTTAATAGACTGACTGATTGGAACCACTTCAGGCAGAAGATGAAAGAATATATCCAACTATCATCAGCTATTCAAATGGAAGATCAACTAGAAGAAGCAGTGCAAATATTTACACTGGATATACAAAAAGCTGCATGGGCTGCAACTCCCAAAAGAACAAAGAAGATTAAACAAAACTCTTATCCTCGTGAAATATGTGAAATTATTACAGAAAAGAGGAAAGCTAGAAAACGTTGGCAACAGACAAGGTCGCCAAGCGATAAAACCACACTGAACAACTTAAATAATAAGCTCAGAAAATCTATAAGAGAATTTAATAACGAGTCTTTAAAAACGTATCTTAGCAGTCTTACAGATGATGCTAGTACCGACTACTCGCTCTGGAAGGCAATGAAGAAAATGAACAGGCCAATAGCTCACATTCCGCCAGTAAAAACCAAAGAAGGTAACTGGGCAAAAAGCAGTCAAGAAAAAGCAATTTCTTTTGCAGAGTACTTTGAAAACGTCTTCAAACCTTATGAAGATATAGATTATCAAGAAAACGAAGAAAGGTGCGAAGAAGACAGATTTACTCGAAAAGGTTTAAAAAAGCTAGCGCAGATTATAAATGCTGCATTTAAGTTGAGATATGTGCCAAGCATGTGGAAGTTCGCGGAGGTAATAATGACACCAAAACCAGGTAAACCACCTAGCGAAGTAACCTCATATCGCCCAATATCGATACTACCAATGTTGTCCAAGCTATTCGAAAAAATGCTGGCAAAACGTCTGCAAAAAATAATTGATGAAAAATTGCTAGTTCCAATTCATCAATTTGGGTTTAGAAACAAGCACTCTACAATTGATCAGGTGCATAGAATCACAGATAAGATCGAAAAAGCATTCGAAGAGAAAAATGTGTGCTCTACAATATTTCTTGATATAGCACAAGCTTTCGATAAAGTCTGGCATAAGGGATTGATCCATAAATTACAAAGGCAACTGCCGGAGCAGTATTCTATAATTCTGGAGTCATTTATAACAGATCGATTCTTCAGAATTAAACAAGAGAAAGAGTACTCAACATTAAGAGGAATTAAGGCTGGTGTACCACAAGGTAGTGTGCTAAGTCCAGTGCTATACCTTCTGTTTAGTGGCGATCTACCTGAAAGTGAAGAAACTACTATAGCAACTTTTGCAGATGACACTGCTGTGCTTGCTGTTGGAGCAACTGTCAAAATTGCAACAGAGAGCTCCAAATGGCAATAAACGGTATTTCAGAATGGACCAAAAAGTGGCAGATTAGATTGAATGACCTAAAGTCAGTCCATATTAATTTTACGTATAAAAACGTACCACACATTCCAGTATACATTAATAACAATGTAGTGGAATACTCAAATACAGCTAAATATCTGGGCATGACCCTAGACGCTAAAGACGCGTTGGAAAGCGCATGTAAAGAAAAAGAGAGATGAGCTGAACATGCGATACAGTAAAATGTATTGGCTTATTGGGAGATATTCATCCCTGTCCAGCTACAATAAATTACTGCTATATAAGCAAGTCTTGAAACCAGTATGGACCTACGGGCTCCAATTGTGGGCATGCACATGCCAATCAAATTTACAAAAAATTCAAGTCTTCCAAAATAAAGTACTAAGGAACATAACTAGTTAATGCACCTTGGTATATACGCAACGCTGATCTACATAGAGATCTAAATGTTGAAATGGTTGAAGATGAAATTAAAAAGGTTGCCCAAAGGCACAGAAGTAGGCTTCTTAGCCACGTTAACGTTGAACTTACAGAACTATTAAATACTGACAATGTAATCAGAAGATTGAGGCAGGTAAAACCCCTTAATCTATAAGAGTTAGTCAAGGCCAAGAGATTAGGTAATATCTTCAAACAAAAAAGTTTCGAAATCCGACAAACGGCGGATTCTTCTTCTGAATTTTCCAAATATTTTAAAAATAAATTGCCGATTAGTCGACCGACTAGGCGCAATCCCATTCGGGATGACGAAAGTCAGTCCCTCCCGGGAGGTTTTTTAGAGGTTGTTCGAGTCCCTCACTATTGCAGAAGCATCTCTCGGGTACTTGCTCTGCAATGTCTTTCGATGGTTTTTCCTTCCAGCGAACCCCCAAAAAAAAAAAAAAAAAAAAGATCGACTGTAGCGGTTTTTCCTTGTTGCAAAAGTTATGCACTTGAAACTCGCACAACTTCTGAATGAGTGGGATGAAATAAAAACTAAATGTCCATCACGCGGTTTCTTCTGTCTGAGACATCGATGCGGGTGGGGTGAGTAGTTTTAAAAGTGATGCCATAACAAATTCAAATCAGCATACAAATAGCCAGACAGAAGGCAAAACTACTGGAATAAAAAGCGAGGGGAGAATGAATTTTCTATTGTTGGCTGTCTCAGCTACAGGACCAGACAGCCAACGACGACAAAGCGGCAGTGTATGTATTGCGTGGTCCTGGTCACCTATATCGATAGGCCCACTGGCCAGATTTGGTCATCGCTATTAGTCTTTTCGCGTATTGGTTGCGCAAAAGTTTCTTCCTTGATGTAGTTTGGACACATCTTCATACATTTCGTCCATCAGAGGTTGGCCTTTGATAGAAGTTTTGAGGCGAGCAAAATTTTTTTTTTTTTTTATATACCTATATACTTCTCCCGGGAAAGGCGAACCTATAACGCTTCAACAGCGCCCCGAGATGCCTGCAGATGTATGTTTGCTCTGCACTTAAATTGCTGCAAATTGTAGTCTTCTGGAAAATATATCCCCAGGAAGCGAGTTCCAAAGTTTGCTTGTCCTGTAACAGAAGGAGTTTTGGAAAGTTGATGTCCTCGCGGTTGTTAACTTTGAAACGCTCGCCACCATGTTCGTCGCTATGCCCTTTCACCTAAATTAGGGTAGCATAGAACTGGTGAAGTGAAGCCAGCTAATACCGGAACTGTTGCAAAAAATTTTGAGGTGGCGATAAAGGAATGTGTCTATCGATTGCCTTGTTAATATATTTTTGTGCTGTTTGGTTTGACGGCAGGCCTGAAATACGCAGCTAGCATCCACAAGCCTACAAAAAGTTACATAAAAGCAAATGTAATGTAATATAACTCAATCACTTAAAGTCCAACAAAGTCACTTTCCACTTCCTAACAAAAGAGTAGAGTAGCTTCGATTGCAGCGGAGTGTGGTGACATAATACAAAACCATCCTCTTTACAAAGACAATTACTCTACGTAGAGTCCCACCTACGTAGTAGTCACCACGTGGTGAATGGAACTTCCTAATATGGAGCAAACAACTTAGTTAACCTCTATTAGATTATACTTCGATTGTGAATGCTTTAGCTTTTGCAAGTCATTTTGCTTGAAATGTGTTTTCCCCATAGTTGAAGAGAATACCCATATAAATAATATTCGCAGAGCCACTAAATTTGTCCATCCATCACAAACTAGTATGCTAATTTTACACGATACCAATCGGTCCAATTAGCCGTCGTATCTTTCATTCCAAAACCAAACATGATGTCACACACATTTCCGGCCATTGCATAATTTATATATGGCCAATGAATTGAAGATAATATTTAAATCCAAATCCAAAGTTTTCAGCTTCCAAAAGAAGTTGCCGCTTGTCCGGAGATAATCTCCTCCGGAAATCGCCACCAATTCATTTGAAACCAATTTGCACGACGATCAACGATAATGAAGAACTGTGAACGAACAACGGATATACAAAAATTAATTCGTTCGCGTATCTATAGTAAAAGCATAAAATTTCCTTTAGATACTATTCGTGCGGTTAACCCACACTGGCTGTGTGGGACAAATCTGGCGGCCCAATCGAGGTGTTTATTTCACTCGTAACGATGACAGTCGGGTAAAGAAGAAGCCACATTCACACCTCACACTGTGTAATGCCCTAATTTAGTTTTTTTTTTTTTTTTTTTTTTTTTGACGAAAACTTGTACACAATGAAAACGAAATGTATCTTTAACTTGGGTGACAACTGTTTTTGATTTCTTTTGTTTTCTTCTCAAATTCAACTCTCAAAAGAAAACAACAAAAGAGACACCGAAAAAAAAAACGGGTCAACAGATGAATATCCTTAGTTGACCGACCTGAATAAACAGCGCAGTCCATAATCCAAGTTGATATGGAGATGACGCTGGACTATATAAGAGAAAGATTTCGAAATGCTGTGCGTTATTCTTGTTGGTAGTTCATTATACCTTTTCTTTTTTTCTCTGTGGGTGGGTTTTTTTTTTTCTTTTTTTTTTTTAACTTTTCCTGGATCTTGTCCAAATCAATGTCCCTTTCAAATGACATAGAGAAACGTTTGCCTGTCATCCCCCGACGTTGAGTTGGGAGATTTCAAAATGGGATAGAAATTCAACTATCCGAGTTCTGTCAAGAATGTTTCATTCCGAGCACAAAACGAAAGAACGGTCAGTGAGAGGACTATGCAGATGCAGATTCAATGGATATATAGAAGGTTGGTATCCTTTTTTATTTTTTGTGTACCATTCCGGACTTGATTGTATCATTTGATGACGCGAGATGAAGGATGTCTAATTGAATGGGAGAGTGTACAGAGCCTGGCTCTCTCCATAGACACACCCTTGGTTATACAGAAGTTTAAGCCCGCAAAAAAATAAATTATACGACTAAAAACCCCTCTGTTGGGGTTCTTCAATTAAATAGCGATCGAAAAAGTAAGTGGTATATAAACATTAAAACTAAGAGAGGGTTTAGTGTGCCATGATATAGTAGTTCCCTAGTCCAGCACCTCCTCGCGTTATGATTTTTTAGGAATTCTGTTTGAGGTTCTTTGACCTGTTTTGGTCTCGGCGGGAATATCCACCTTAGAGCATTTCAGTGTTCGAACAGTTCAGTTTTTTTTTAGGATCTGAGAACGAGTTGCGGGTCCGTGATATGTTTGTTTGCTCATCAGAGATACAATTGAATTGAAAACAATTGCTGTCATACTTGATCAGAGCAGACGCCTGCTTGTTGGTCGTTATTTGGGTTTTTAAATCTGAGTTGGCGACAGGCATAGGTATAATGTGGTCAAAAAAACTAAAGTTCTGGACCGTTTCGTTCACAAAAGTAGCTATAGTGGTATGTCCACCCCACATGTTTTGGTGTCCCTTAGACAATTTATGGGTTTCCGCATCAGTGCAACAAACAAATTTCATATACGTAGCGAAAACTGAATTTTTCGACCTGTACCAAAGGTTCGAGACCATCATATAAGTCCATAAGTTCGACAAAGGCACTGGGTGATAAATCTGCTTCATTGTGGGCGATTCTGCGAGAGTCAACGCAAGTGAATTGGTCGCAATTAAAATCGAACTTCAATTATAAGTTTGGATAGGTCGCTTAAAGGGTACTTGACTGTTAGCTATAGGCATGTCCAATTCAGAGTCACTTCTGATCAGCTTGAGGACTTTCTCGTACCTCCTCACGCACGAATTGTCAATGGAGGAAACTATATGTACTATTTGTGTGATAACGCACAGCTCCCAGCACTTATTCGATTGAAGTGGATCGCTCTTAGAACAGCCTGAAATTCCACACCGAAGGCAAACTGGTCGATTTGAGCTTTGAAAACACGCTTTCGACTAGACTCTTTCACCCGTTCACCATCCTGATTTCGAGTCATCTGTAACGAAATGTAGTCCCTTAATATCCGCCTGTAAATCGACTTTAGCTCCTGAACATAAAGGGATCTGCAGCCGGCAGATTGCACAAGAAAACAAGTATAAGTACATTAGGCCTGCAGTGTATTCGCAGAGAAACCAGGAAGCTCCTAAATCGGTCTTTAAAAACCAACTTGGAAGAAGACTGGGATCTATATCGATCGAAACAAAAAGAATTTAAGAGACTAATTCGTAAATCGAAAAATGACTCTTATAGGAAATTTTGTGAGGAGGTCGAATCACTAAGTGCGACCAGTAGGCTTGTTAAAGTCCTCAAAAGGGACAGACCAAGCAAACTGGAATCGCTCCAAAAATCTGATGGTACCTACACTGAGACAAAGGCGGAGACTTTCAGTCTCCTGCTGGAGACTCACTTCCCGGGAAATCAGGTTACTACATGCTCTTCAGTGGTACCGGAAACGGTGGCCACTCCTGATCTGTCAAACACCACGCGGCGTAGCTGGTATGTTGCATCCAGAGTAGTGACGGATGAGGCCATCAAATATGCAATTGCATCGTTTGATGGTTTCAAGTCGCCTGGTCCGGATGGCATCTATCCGGTTATGCTGAAACAAGGTTGTAGTCAGCTGTTGCCGGCGCTGAAAAGAATTTTCACCGCTAGCTTGGCCTTGGGCTACATACCATCTCCTTGGCGTATGGTTAAAGTCGTGTTCATACCAAAAATTGGTAAGACTGACTACACTCTCGCCAAAAGTTTCAGACCCATAAGTCTGTCCTCCTTCCTGCTGAAAAGTTTGGAGAGACTGGTTGAGCTGCACGTGCGCAATGTCGCTCTTCGATCGCACCCTCTTTCAGAGATGCAACATGCCTATCAGCGCGGAAAATCCTGTGAAACTGCGCTTCAGAACCTTGTTGGTAGGATTGAAAGTGCTCTTGATCGGAAGGAGTACGCGTTGGGCATTTTCGTCGACATTGAGGGGGCTTTTGATAATGCGACTTTTGATAGCATGTGCACTGCAGCCAGACATCATGGTATAGATGAAACATTAGTGTTGTGGATTAAATCAATGCTAATGTACAGGACGTTGATTGCCGAGGCGGATTGTGGTAAATGCGTCGTGACAGGGGTTAACAGGGGCTGCCCTCAAGGCGGTGTTCTGTCTCCCCTTTTATGGTGTATGGTAGTTGACTCTCTGCTAACGCTTCTCGATCTTCCTGGAACCTATACTCAAGCATACGCGGATGATGTCGCCGTTCTGTCTGTCGGTTCTGACCTAGGGACTGTCTGCTCTCGGGCTCAGAGATCCTTGGGCTTGATCGATGGCTGGTGCACAAGAAATGGGCTTTCAGTGAATCCTCTTAAAACGACTGTTGTTCTCTTCACGAGAAGGAGGAAGGTCACTGGTCTGACTCAGCTTGTGTTAAAAGGTGTCACTATTCCGATCTCCGATGAAGTCAAATATCTGGGAGTAATCCTCGATAGAAAGCTTCTTTGGTCCAAGCATGTCGAATCGAAAACCGATAAAGCGCTGTCAACTTTCTGGCAGTGTAAAGGCGCTTTTGGCAAGACATGGGGCTTATCTCCTAAAAGGGTCCTTTGGATCTATACGGCAATGGTAAGACCACTCCTCTCATACGCGTCGGTTGTATGGTGGAACAGGCTTTCACGGAAACGTGTTACTGCCTCTTTTGCCAGACTTCAAAGAACGGTTTGTCTCGGCTGCACGGGGGCCTTCCCCAGCACACCGGGCTCCGCTCTAGACGCTATGATGAACCTCCCCCCCCTTGATATTTTTATCATGGGGTGTACGCTGAAAACCATTTCTCGTTTAAAGAGAGGTGGCTTTTGGTACCACGCGCATTGGAGTTTTGAAGAACTTGTGCGAGAATTATCCTTTGACCCCTGTCTTATGGATATGCCCTCTGACGCAATGACCCCAGAAGTCCTACTGCGACAAAACTACCACGTCAACTTTCCTCAGGCAACGAAATGGCTTAGGCCAGACTCTGAGCCAGGGAAAGAATGCCATCGTATTTTTACGGATGGCTCCAAAACCGGACAGGGGTCTGGTTCTGGAGTCTTCGTGGAAAGCGAGAACATTAGACTTCACTACCCCTTAGGAAACCATGCGTCTGTCTTCCAAGCGGAGATATTCGCTATCCTTATGGCTATGCGCTATATTGTGACAAACAGGTGGAGGGCTAGGAGTATATGCATTTGCAGCGACAGCCAAGCTGCATTAAAAGCGCTGCTTAACCCTCTTACCTCGTCTAAATTAGTGCTCGAACTCAAGCTTTCTCTGAACTTGGTCGGAAGGCTAAATACAGTGTATCTTGTTTGGGTCCCAGGTCACACTGGTATCCTTGGAAATGAGATAGCTGATGAGCTTGCCAGGCTGGGTTCAGAGGAAGAATTCTTAGGACCTGAACCTGTGTTGGGTCTGCCTTCATCGGTGGTTAAGTCATCCATTGATACTTGGGTTTCTCGCGAACACGAGCGTCGGTGGCGTGGCTGTGCTGGGTGTGGGCAGACCAAACGACTGCGTCCGGACATCTGCAAAAGGTCGGCGGCCTTCCTTCTGTCTCTCAGAAGAAGCGACTGTAGACTGCTTGTGGGCGTCCTTTCGGGCCACCAAGCTTTTGCCAAACACTTAAATGTTTTGGGCTTTAGCATCTCCACCATCTGTCCTGCCTGTGGAGAGGATGACGATACAGCGGAGCACTTCCTCTGTAGCTGTCCTGCCTTTGCTCGCATCAGGTGGCGGATCTTTGGGGCTGACGTGGTGAGTGCCGAACATCTAAGCTCTTCATCACTGAAGCTCCTTCTCATCTTTCTTCGAAAGACGGGAAAACTAAGTACATAAATGTAAGGTGTCTGTTTGGCAGTACAATGGACCAGTAGTTGTGTCTGAGTGCTCCATCGGATAGTAACAACCTCCGACAAAAAAAAAAAAAAAAAAAAAAAAAAAAACATTAGGCCTGACTGGATGAGTAAGCTACTTCGTAATACTGCTGTAGTTGTAGATTCCCTGCGCCGAACATTCTACAGAGTCACGCATATCATGGTCCACCTTTTGTTCCCTTATTCTCTGGAGTCCTTTGGTAAATTGACGTCAACCGATATCGATATGTCGGAGCTGCTATTAGTGTAGTCCCTTGGGCCGAACGACGCTTGCCATTAGTCCGTTAAGGCGTTTTTTCGCGCCCAGGAACCGTCATTGGTCTCTCGGAGTCACTCTTGTCGTTGTTCCACTTTCTTAAAAAGTAAATTATGTGTAAGGATTGAAGCGAGTGAGAGTGGTTTTTATTCCAAAAAGGCGGCAGTTCCTTTGCACTGCTCCCAGTCAACCATATTAAGTGTAAAAGAAAATTGTAAGCTGAAAGTTATTGATATAAATATTATTTTTGATAACAAGAACTCATTTTTAATGGCTCCATAAAATGATGCTCCAATGAAAAATGGCACAAAAAAAAATATAAAAGGGCCCCGCAATATTATACAGAAGCCAGCCACGTTTGGCTGGAATCCAAGAGAACATTGCAACACAAAAGACCGAAAAAACGAAGACTGAACTATAAATTCGGGTTGGATGGCTCACTTCCCTCACGGAACAGGTTTTAATCTCTAGCATATAATTTTGGGACATCATCGTGTATACTTGCCGGACAACTTATTTTTTCAAAACCATTCTGATATCCAAAAATAAATTTAGGTATGCGGTTAAGCGTATGATTAGCAGGTTATTTCATTTCAAAAGTATTTCATAATTTACCTCAATTCTACAAATTTGAAAAATTGTTCTCGACGCTCTTAAAATGACTCTAGTTTCTGGAATTTTCGATTCTGTATATTTGTATATGTAATCAATGCCGTTTATAAAAAAATAATTTAGGGCTATATGAACCGGCATTAAAATCTATTACGATTTCCTCTGGGATCGTCATTCAAAGTTAAAAGGTTGCACGTAGGTATTGGCATTCGTAATTGAATTAATTTTGAATAACAGGGTAGCACTGAAAGTCATTTTTAATCAACTGAAGTGACAATGATTGTACTTCAACTTGGAGTCCATTTCGATTCAGTTGCAATTTACAGTCCGCAGCAATGGCATGGCTTTGGAAAATAGCTCTGGTTTTACCTACTATTTTCTGTCCGACCATGGGCCACATGTTGGTCCATACTGACGAAAATTTGGCCGATTGCCTCAACGCATGCATTGCTGGACTACAAAACCATACCCTTTACATAAGTATTGAAGTCGAAAACTCCACCATAAGACGAGGTTTCGATGACACAGTCAATCGATTCTTGGCGAAGAACGATGCGCTTCTAGTGGACTTGGCCTCTACAGAGTCTTGCAGTACCTTCAATCGACTATATTTCGTGGATTCTCTAAAGTCATTCAAGTGGGTATTGCGTGTATTTCGAAAGTGAATAAATAATTCAAAGCTGAGTGATTCCAGAACCTTGGTTAATCGGCAGCGTAGTCGACAGTGCAACACGTCCGGCGGTAACCAAAACTTCTTTGTTGTATTGCCGACCGGTGTTTTGTTAGAAACTTTGGAGGAAATTCTCAATTTGTGTTGGAAGGCTTACATTCTTAACGTAAACGTGCTCATCGAAAATGAAAATAAAACCGTCAACCTCTACACATACTTTCCATTTACCAAGCTGAACTGTCGAGATAGTACGCCCACGATACACAACCGCTTTATAAACGGAAGTTTTCAGTGGAATAAGGAAATGTTTCCTCCGAAAATGGACAACCTCTGGCAGTGCCCAATAAAAGCTATCTTCTTCGAACAATCACCATTCATATTAATCGATCATAACCACATCTATGGGATAAATGGAGACATTTTAAACACTTTAGCTACGATGATGAACTTCTCCATCGAATTGGTGATGTCGCCAGAGGGCAGAGGTATATTTTATCCCAACAACAGTATGACTGGAGGTTTTAAACTGGTAAGTCCCATACACTTCTTATATTGTGTCTAATTCACCAATCTTTGGTTGCAGCTAAAAAACGGCCTCGGAGACATATTACTGGGTTGCTCTGGCTGCACCCTGAACATCCAAAGACATTTTACGTCAACACAGTCTTATAGCACTGGTTACGTATATGCAGTAGTTAGACGACCGAGGTTATACAGATCCTTGGATATCATATACCTGCCATTTGATTGGCCTACTTGGCTAAGCCTGTGCACAGTATTATTCGCCAAATGGATATGCCAGCTTTTGTGGAGGAAGTACGCTGGAAGATGCATTGCAGTTCGATACTGTTCGACACGTCTACACACCATGGCATGGCTCTTTGCTATGTTCATCATCAGCAGTTCGTACGAAGGTTCGATCTTTCGGTTTCTTCAGAACAGACCCATCCAAAGGATTCCACAAACCATTCATGAAGCAGTAGAGCATGGATACAAATTTTTTGCGAATCCTCAATTTTACATGTTCCTACAAGGAATTCCTCAATTGGCGGATCATTTAGTGTTGAATAATGATCCTGTTTCAGACATTTTAAACTCATTGACTGCAAACGACGAAAAGTTTGCAGTCATAGGAACAGATAGTCATTTCAGTTCTTATAACAAGGATCCTTCGACATTTGAAGACTCTGCTCTTATTCCCGAACCGATTTCGATCATCAACTACTGTTTGGATATGCAGAAGTACTCATTTCTAACCGAAGCAATAAATACCAGACTCCAAAGATTGGTAGCAAACGGCTATATTGACCGAAAAGTTCGGGAATATATTCAGTTGGACAAATTACTGAAGAAGGGCAAACGTGATGAACGTGAAATTATATCGTTGCACCATATAAAAGGGGCGTTCATATTGCTTGCTATATGCACTGTGGTTAACATAGTTGTTTTCACAGCCGAACTGTTGGCGGTCAGATATCCATGGTTGAAGAGATTCCTGGAAGTGTTTTACTAAATGATGACGAGGTTGACTGACCCTTTTTTAGAAGTTTTCTCCGCGTTTTTGAAGCACCAAATTTGCTGACACATTTTTTGAAATGTTTAGATCTACACATGGATACATTTTGGATACACAAACTTTACAGGACTTTAGATAGTTATACTACCTTCAAATTTTCAATAAACTTAGCTATACGTTCAAGCACCCTAACTCTGGTTTTTTATTTCGATATGGTTATCACTAGTCTTTGGCTATAACTTTTAGCGAACGATTGAGGTAAGGACGGTTAAGATTTCATCACCAAATCAGCGAAGGCTTGCCATGCGCTGCCAATATCAACGTCAATGGAAACACTCAAATTCAATGACTTATGCTAGATGCCGGGATATACGGATGTTTTGAGGAAATAGACGAAGTCGGTACAGTGGCTTAATGGGGCTAGTGTGTTGAACTACTAAGCGAAAAAAAAATAACAGATTCCAGCTTAAGGTTATTTTCCATTTCCACCTCTCGCGAACGTCTGACAAACATCCGAGAGCACCTGTCATGAAAGAGCTTCCCAATTAACCGTTTAGACTCGGCATCAAATTGTAGATCCCTTTCATTGCTCCCAATAATAAAGAACTTATGCAGAACGAATATTTATGAAACGGTAGGCCTAGGGTCGTTACGGACCTGTTGCGCCAACTATTTATTGGTAACAATACAGTGTCTGTGAAATGTATTAGGATCTTAGTTTCTTGTTTGTCGTTTTATTGTTTATTTATTGTTTAACGTACATAATATTTTGCCATAGTGGTTAATAATTCTTCATATCGTCTTTTTTTTTTTTAATTTTTAAATAAGCCAATGTAAAACTCCTAAAAAAGACTAAATCATCCCCCTGGGGTAGTTGAAAAAACCAAGTGAAACGTAGGGAGAAGAATGAAATAGTTTGTTATTTATTTTGATTCGGAAACAACTGATTATTAAGCTCATTAAAACAATTTAAAATTCTTATTTTTTATTTATATCATATAACTAACCACATTTTAGCGAAAGCAGTTTCACTTCTGGTGTGTGATCACACACTCGTTCTTTTTTTCTTTTTCTTTTTTTTTTTTTTGCTCTTAAAGCGATAGTCACAATATTCAATTCATTGATCAACAACCATTGACAATTAACAGATTTCTGGAATATAGTTAGATTAGATACTACATCCAACATACATACGTGCGATCAAATCACAAAGATGAAAATGGTTTATGTTTTTGAAGTAAGTTTAAATTTTTACTCGTAGCGAAGCGGGTGGGGATCCGCTTGTTCTAAATAGTCATGCGAAAAACCATAGTAAAGTAAAACTAAAAAGTAACTAAATAAATAAATAAAAAAAAAATTTAAGCGCACATTACGAGGTTCGAAAAAAAAACTAAGGATTGTATCGTTATAAGAACTAAAACCTATTCCACTTGCAAGAAAGGTAAAAAGTAGTTTAATCACACATGTTTTAAATAAATTTGTCAATCAATCGTGTGCGCTACTAAATGTGTAAACGACGAATACGAGTTTATAACGCACATAGTTTTCGCTTTGCGCAGAACTGTGCAAGAACTAAACTGTAAATGCTTAAAGTATAGCAATCAAGTCATAACCTCAATCACTTATCTACGTTTAAGATCAATTTTTAGAAAGGAACACGTTTTATTTAGAAAAAAAAAATAATTCTGCAGTTTTTTTGCTGCTATAATATTCTATATATATAATTCTTTCGGGCTGAAACTCGATGATGTCATAACTCGATAACCCCTGGGACGATTTTCATAATTCTTTTTTGTTTTTGTTCGTATTGCTTTATATCAGGTTTAGGAAGAGAGAAAATTCCGGAAAATCGCCGTGCGGTCCTGATTTGGCATCCAATAATTCTTCCTATTAAATATGCATTTTAACTTTTCTATCTCAAAAATTAATTCGAAAACTTCGTCCGGATTTTTTTTTTTTTTTTTTTTTTTCAAAATGTAGATTGATAAAATCGAGATAGAATTAATGTATTATACGTTGGTCAACAGTGATGGTTTGTTTTTGAATTTGTGCATCGCTCCAACAGTTTCATTTCTTTTATACAGTTGATAAGGTAAAAATGAAATGTAAAAAGTTTAAACGCGGACAAAATAGTTATTGAAATGGAAATTCAAGTGAAAATTCAGTGATTTTTTGAAAATGCCAAGACGAATGCGC
This sequence comes from Cheilosia urbana, assembly GCA_946477585.1. Lineage (NCBI taxonomy): Eukaryota > Metazoa > Arthropoda > Insecta > Diptera > Syrphidae > Cheilosia > Cheilosia urbana. The sequence goes on from OX297855.1 coordinate 77,331,367, forward strand.
ACAAATATTGGCCGACGTACAAGACAAGCAAGTCAACAACAAATATCAACGAAGCCAAACTACAGAAGAACGCGAAGAGTGGGACATCGCATGGCATAGGGCGAGATCAACAGGCAAGAAATTTGAGAGTGCAAGTAATGAGAGAGAACTGCGTCAAATCGTACTGCTGCTAGGATGGGAACAAGTACAATTCGGAGTGGCAAGACGCGCGTCGTTGCCTTACAATTTTTATTTTCCTTACAATTTTTACTGGGAATTTTGTTTTTTGTTTTTAATTTTAATCGTAATATACAGTGAAATCATATTTGTCAAAAATTCTATATGAATTTAATTGTTTAGTATATTTTCTTTACGAAAACAATTTTGTTTAGCACGGGCAAAGTCGGGCAGGAACAGCTAGTAAATATATAAAATATATTTTAGTTGCGGTTATTATGATTGACAGATTATTTCATTTCAAAAGTATTTCATAATTTACCCCTATTCTCAAATTTGAAAAATTGTTTTCGACGTTCTTAGTATGACTCCAGTTTCTGGAATTTTTCGATTCTGTATTTTTGTATATGTAATGAATGCCGTTTATAAAAAATAATTTAGGGTTATTAAAATCTATTACGATTTCCTCTGGGATCGTCATTCAAAGTTAAAAGGTTTCACGTAGGTATTCGCATTCGTAAATGAATTAATTCTGAATAACATGGTAGCACTGAAAGTCATTTCAATCAACTGAAGTGACAATGATTGTACTTCAACTTGTAGTCCATTTCGATTCATTTGCACTTTACAGTCCGCAGCAATGGCATGGCTTTGGAAAACAGCTCTGGTATTACCCACTATTTTCTATCTGACCATGGGTTACATATTGGCCCATATTGACGATAATTTGACCGATGGACTCTATGCAAGCAATGCTCGACAAAATATAGTCGATTGAAGCTACTGCAAGACTCTGTCAAGGCCAAGTCCACCAGAAGCGCATCGTTCTTGGCCAAGAACAGATTGACTGTGTCATCGAAACATCGTCTTATGGTGGCGTCTTCGACTTCAATACTTATGCGAAGGGTATGACTTTTTATTCCAGCAATGCTTGCGTGGAGGCAATCGGCCAAATTATCTTCAGTATGAACCAACATCTGACCCATGGTCGGATAGAGAATAGTGGGTAATACCAGAGCTATTTTCCAAAACCCAGCCATTGCTGCGGACTGTAAAGTGCAACTCATTCGACATGGACTCAAAGTCTACGTACAATAGTTCATTTGAGCTACATGCTTATTTTTATTTAATGCAATAAAATATTGATAGAAGTATCCCCGGAGGCAATCGCTGTTCAAACTTAAAAGGTTCTATTGATTTTTAAATAATATATACTTTGGAATAGGTACGGGTCATCAGGTAATCTTACATTGTATGCGCTTATTGTCAGTCCCAATGGCGCAAAAAACACTGAAGAACAAAATTATAGAGTTCCACCTTCCACTGCTTTGAATAATTTGTATGTACAAACAAATTTGATATTATCCTTCGAGTTGTAAAAACATACACTTTGGAAACAATGTTGCACTTTGTTTCTCGAATGGGTGTAGTTTTTGGCCCGCAAAGGCGGGAGCGGATATGTATTTGTATTTTAATTCTTAGGACAATGTCACGCGAGCTGCTTTTCTAGTGATTCAATTAGTGTCGCGTTCTATGAGAACAAATATTCAGAAAGCAATGAAGACATACGCACTCGATATTTAAGAAGGCATTGGGGGTAGTTCTGTGTTTTTATTATTCGTAATTTACGCGAATTTGGAACAATTATTTTCCCAAATTCTAAATGCTGAAATACCTAGAGAGAAATTTGAGAAAATAATAGTACAAAATTAGCTCGAATAATTAATAAATAGTTAAAATAAAAGCCATATTTGTGCATATCATCTGAATTTATTAATAAATTCAAAGCGAAATAGGGTCGACTGGGCTTTATTTCAATTTAATAAAGTGACGGAAAAGGAAATTCAGCGTTATTACTCTTTCATAAAGTGAAAAAGTCTAAAATTCGCTGTTGCAGTTGCAGTTGCTTCAATAAATGGCGTTCATAAAATTGAAGACGAATATTTTTATATATTTAGCGCCACACAATTTAAAATTAAACCCTCAGAAGTCCAGTGAAAATTAAGTATCATTGAATGTATTGCCTTGAACAAACGTGAACATATCGTCTTTGTTGACGCTCACTGGCCCTCGAGGTCTAAGAGGGGCCAATTATTGATACTTACTCCTTCAATGGATAAATAAATGAAGTCGGACATACCTGCAAAAAACAAAGAAAATTAAAATTATTCATTTATCTATGAAATAAGTTATTTATTAAATTACAACAATTTAAGGAAACTGCATCTTGGGTCTTCAGAGTGTAGCTCGAAGATGCAGACACACATTAAGAATGCTAAATGAGCTGTGACCCCAATTAAAATTCGACAAGTGGACAGGTAGCTCTGCATAGTTAATAGAGCAGTGATTGTAGTAGGTGCCTAAGTCAATGAATTTTGAGGTCACCTTAGTGACTTGATATATGTTTAAAGAGTAAAAGTCGAAAATAAAGTAATGAAAAATCAAAAATCACTAATAAACAAATCTAGCAGCAGCAACATTTCGTTCGTTTGCGCACATCCGTGTGCGTTATCGCTTGTCTTCATTTAAACGGCGAAATAATTCCGATTTGTGTCGGAGCCTGACTAAATAGACTTTTCCCTAATTTGTAAACATTATTCCGATCTGAATTTTTTTTTTTATATGATTTGTTAACTTAAATAAAGCTCTATATTAAAGCTCTATATTAAATTAAATTATATATAAAGTATAAACTGACGATTCATGTGAGATGAACTGCAGTATTTGGTCGTATAAATACGTAGACCTTACCCTCAAAAAGGGTTATCAACCTCAAACGAGAGCTCTGCAATATAAATGGGAATATGTGCGCTTAGCAAGCTCTTTCGCTCTTCAAAATAATATTCAATCATTTGCCACAACTAAAATCAAAATTTTAAAGTCGGCCTCAATTTGGTTCGTTTGCGCACATCAATGTGCGTTTTCTTATGGTTGCTACAGACTATTTTTGGGAAAAGAATTCTTTCGATTTCTGTTTTTATTGTCTATGTCAACACATTTTGCAACAGGATGTAAGTATCTATCCCACGAACAAGAACCGCAAGCCGCCCCCTCAACTCGATTGCGAATTCTCGTACGTAGTGCAAACTGCAATTGGCAAACCAATCTCACTTTTCAGTTCTCCGAGCACTTGACTCGAACTGGTTTGTGGTTCACGGTGCACCTTGCAGTGCAACAACCAAAATCCAAAGCAACCTAAAAATTACGCAAATACATTCTTAACCATGAAATGTGTAGAATTCCACCTGATATACTACTACGAAAGCAAAAAGTTGGTAGCGTTGCGGGCACTCTCTGATCCGACTGTCGATCGACGTCTGTGATGTTGTCACTGGCAATGACTGCGAGGTCTGGACAATTGCAATTACATTACCCTTCGTATCAGGGCGACCATATGCTATGCGGAAACTAATCTTCATTCCTGTCTCATAAACGTCAGAGGGGGACTCTTAATAGCAATATCGATTAGTTCTCAATATAGATGGGCAAGCACCAAGCGCACACAAATGAATCCAATCATCGCGTCTCCATTCGTCTATACACAAATCGCATTTCAATTGCCTTACAAACAGACGTAACACAAAAGGAAAACACGAGACACCGAACAGAAGATAATACAAAAAAAAAAAAAAAAAAAATCCTATCGCCGCTTTGATTAATTCCATTTAAATTGTCCAACATTTCCAAAGAAGCAAACGCGCGCGCAAAACAAACGACATTGGCGCCATACGACACGTATCGGTATACTCAGTGTAAGTGGTAAGCTCCTTACCCGGGCGAGGGAAGGCGAAGGGACTTATAGGATGACGCGAAATGAAACTTATAGTTAAAAAATAATTTACATTCTATCATCACAGTTCTGATGGCAGGCAAAAGGAGATAGTATCTCTGGCGAGGCTGCTGCTGGTGAAGGTCGGACTGGTGACGATACGATATAGCCGGCTTTCTGGCGGCCTGCCCCTTTATGCCAATTAATCTCCTCGTATTTCATGCGAGTCGCGTGGGCAGGCAATGAATATGCGCTTAGCAGGGAATGATCTAATGTGCGGAATGATATTATTAGATGTTGCGGTCTATAGAGGCGCCTTTTTGTAATGGCTCGTATGTTTTGTAATTAAGTTGGACTTTTGGTGTTGTTTTTTTTGCGTTTTTTTCGTTTTTTGGAATAAGTTTGCTTAGCAGAAATCGGAGCGGATCAAAAGAATTTATTCAAGTTTAAGATTTTTGGGTTTCAAGGTTACTACTAACATAAAGACGCTAAGCTTGAGTATTATAATGGCGAAAACGGAGTTTACATTGACGTTTAAGAGCATAACTGCACTTATATGTGATTTTTCTTGAGGCGATTCAGTTGGTGAGAAAAAATACGATAGCGCACACTGTGTGTGCGCTTCGAGATTATTCATAAAATACAACAGTCTGACCCATGACCGATGGGTTATAGGTTGTAGGAAATGAGTTTTAAGCCTTTTTCTAAACGCCCACTAATAATCCGACTCGAGAACTAATTCAATAAGCGAATAGTATCCAAATTTGGAAGAGTTTTTGCCACATGGATGGATCGATGCTCAACAAACTCAACGATGATCAAGTAAAAAAAATTATAAATTATTATTATTATAAAACTATTAAGTTCTACATCCGCCGGAGTGGAAAATACAGACCAAAAGGCACAGCAGAAAAACAGAGGTGGATAGGAGAACACCCTTTATGACAAAATTCGGATGGTATGATAAAGATATATGATTATGACTTAATTTTAGGGAAACGACTAAGCTTTCAGTAATAAGTTCAAATATTGACGGACATATTGAGATTTTAGGAAAATTCTCGTATCTGGATTTGGCAATCCATGTTCGATGTGCGTCAGCAAAATGAAAATGTGCGCTAAACATAAACGCATCCGTAGATTAAGGAGCGGCAATGAAGACGTTTCAGAAAATACAATTTAAATAATTTCAATAACGAGTGCGTCAGGCACAATTGACTGTGCGCTACCAATTAATGGATTTATGATTTATTTCCAGAGGTTTTTTTATTGTTTCACTTATGTGTGTTCAAATGCGATGCTATGTAAACGTAAATACAGCGTTTTGTACGCCGGTAAGAATATTATAAGGCTGTACGTTATCAAAAGCAAGTAATATTTTATACCTACGCACATTTTCAAGTGGGAAGTTTCTTCGCCTTAGGTGGCGCGCGCAAGTGGAAAGGGACCTCAACCAACTTGGAGTGCGCAGCTGAAGGCAGTTAGCCAAAGATCGCGCTAAGTGGAGAGGCGTATTGGTTGAGGCCCAGGTCCACCCCGGACTGTAGCGCCACCTTAAGTAAGTAAGTAAGTGGATTTTATTAAATTTGAAGTAATTTTACTCAATTGTTGTGTGACTACACACTGCTGTAATCAACTGGTGTAGTCAACATCTTTGTAAATGCAAACACGGCAATCAATGCCCGTTGATTCTTTACGATTCTGCGTACAATTGTGCGCTAACAAAACTCACGCACATGAGTGTGCGTTTCACTATAGACAACTTATTTACACTTCCATTAAGCGTTTGGAAGCAAAGCGCACACGACAACATGCCTCTAGAGTGAATTTCCGTAATATTAACGCGATTTTCGAGAATGCCATTCAATTTTGATGTGCTCGTTGACTTAAAGACTAATATAATCGCCAATTAGGTATCACGCCCATCTATAGGTATCCATCAGTTGATTATATCGCTCTACTCCTTGCGTACCTATATCATTGCAGGTGCCTTAGCCTTCTACTCCGACAAAACTATTTCTGTCGTACTTCATCCGCAGCATCTGTCAAGTGGTATTCCAAAAACCAACCTATGTGCCACTATTAACGTAAGAGCAGCTAAGTAGCTTCTGTCGGGCACTTGAATCGGATTACCTTTTCATTCATCCATCTATTGACTTATAGAGAATTTTCGTTCACACACCCTACTCATACGTAAGTAAATTAACTTTTACTCTGCCCGATTATTTCGTGCCAACCCAACCAAAAGGTAGATCTGACTTCACTACGCTGCCACTTTGCGGGGTGTCTTTTCTTTTCTGTTTTCCCTCATTAAATCCGAAATGAAATTCCACTTGCCTGACCCATTTTCCGTGTGTCTCTACAGTCCTCTGTGCGACTTGCTTTTTGACACATATTCGCTCAAATAGTTTTTTTTTTTTTTTCTAGTCTCCATTCAACCGAAAAAGGAAAAGCAAAAAATCACTGAAAGACTCTCCCTGTTATCCTTGCTCCATTTTTTGTTTTCCATTATTCTCCATCAACATGCAACACAAGATAAAGCTCACTCAGTTGCAAAATGCTTTTCTACGACTTTCACAATCATCATCGTTATGTGCTTCTATTTTAGCATTAGTCGCACCCTCCTTTGTTATGATCGTCATGTTGATGGCTTTTTTTTCTACTCCGTCTTTCAAAGGACAATCGGATTTTCGATGAACTGAATTCAATTGTAGGTACAGCTAAAAACTATACTTCAGCTGACTCTGGTGCACTGCAATACGTTCTGAACTGCTCAGGTTTCTCGGGCAAAAGTTCAAGAGGTCTGATATAAACGCAGTAGGAAATCTATTTCAAGTATGTATTCATTTGCCTCTATGTAGTCTAGAGGTTGTAGTGTATGCACTATTCTGACTCTGATTCCCGGGGATATTTTTAGTTCCAGAACCGCACCCATTTCGCGGGCGCGATAAAAATTGCAAAAATTTCAGGGACATGACCCGTTTGGAAACACAGTATCTACCTATCGTTGCAAACGAGATGTATATTCATCTATTCGCTATTGCCACTTAGCCCCTTCAAATGCAATTTATTCCATCGCCATTCAATTTGGCTTGAAATAATGAAATTTTAATTAATCCAACGCGATGTGACACCGAAGATGTCAATTTCGCCAGACTTACCCACCAGCCGCCAGAACCAGTTGGCAGGTGATACACTTGTTGTATCGGTTCGCACGGAGCATACATACTCGTACATGCATCTGCGCTATGTTGCTTAGTGGTGGCACTTTGTTAAATAATGGAGCAAGGTGCAGGGCACCAAGTAAATTTATAACCCGGTATACATGGATGTGAATTATAGCTCATCAACTTTGGGTTGTGTATTTTTTTGCTCATTCTTGTGCACGCGGCATGGATATAGTTATATATACAGTGTTGGCTCGTGCTTGAGTCCTTCGTGATAGCGAAATATTAATTTCGAATTTAATTTTCCAGGCGCAAAACATCTTGCAATTTATGAGGACCTATATAGGTATATTTAGAGCAGGCATGGCTGATGGCAGGCAGCAGCATGGTTAAAAAAAAAGAAGTCAAGGTAAAACGTAACTTCGGGCGGGCAGGTGGAAAATTAGTAAGTGCCGGCAGCAGAGTGGTTCTTTGAACAGAATTTGTCAATTTCCGGACAAGGTTACTGTGTTTGGTTTTGTTTCTTTGGTGGAGGGAAATAGCAATGGAATATGAATAAGTTATGTGGCCTCAGTGATTCTATTTTAATTTTGGCATATGTCACATGGAAGGGATTATAAACCAGGCCAAGAATGTTGCTGTTCTATAATATTTGAAGATGATTGCTAACTAAAAACAACCGCTGACTGTGCCAAGTTTATTGTTACCTTTTTGGGGCAAACCGTTCATACATTTCTTTTAAAAACAGCATGATCCCTCCTGTCTATGCAAACTGACAGTGATCACCTCGTTCAGGTTTCTTAACGCACTTGCGCAAAAGTTCCATCTTTGGCTATAACGCACCTAAATCACCGTCAAATGCAACAGTTTGTAAGTGCTAGAAGTTCAATAGAACAATAAGCTGCGATTCCACCGGTCTGTATGTGTATGCAAACTGACAGTGATCACCTCGTTCAGGTTTCTTAACGCACATGTGCGAAAGTTCCGTCTTTGGCGAACGCATCTAAATCACCGTCAAATGCGATAGTTTGTAAGTGCTAGAAGTTCAATAGAACAATAAGCTGCGATTTCTCCTGTTTGTCTGCGTAGGTATGCAAACTGACAGTGATCGCCTCTTTCAGGTTTCTTAACGCACAAGCGCTTAAGTTCCATCTTTGGCTAACGCACCTAAATCACCGTCAAATGCACCAGTTTGTAAGAGCTAGAAGTTCAGTTAGGACAATAAGCTGCGATTGCGCACAGTAAAATTGAATAACATTTTGCTGAATTCATTAAAAATCATGAGCAGAGTCAAATTTAATAAAAACATTAGGATCAAACATTTGGCAAGCTAAGTTTCCGTCTTTCTATCTAATAAATGTGTGCATATATCGTTTGTATTGAAACGCACATATATGTGCGCTCTCAGTTTTATTAGCGCGCATATTCATCTTATACATAAATAGGCGAAGGGAAATAGTTAAGAACCGTTTTCCCTGCATTAAACACAACATATTCGCTTGATTTGCTTCGTTCTTGGGAAGATAGTGCAGAGATACAATGATGTCTGTCATTTGTTTTCCAATTTATTGTGTATGAGCCAGGTCAATATAATGGTAGAATTCTAACACTGGGCGAAATCTAGTAGTATAAATACGGTTAACACACATAAATTGCCGTCAATGCCTTATTGTTCTGCGTAACACGAGCCTTAACGTAAACGCACGACCCATGAGCATAGTAGATTTTTAGTAATAATTTGGAAATTGCCAAAAATCTTAAGTATAGCCAAAGAAACATTTTTGGAACCACTTAAAATTGGGCACTTGTTTGCGGTAATACTAAGCAAAATGTGTATATATCGTTTGCTTAGAAGCTCACACATATGCGCGTTCTCAGTTTGGTTTACGCACATGAGCAAATTTTGAAGATGACTATCGCAGATAAATTGCGGTCATTGTCGCTGGGTCGTTTTCGATTATAAGAGTCTGTACGATAACGCACAGGCCATTAGTACACAAAATTTTATTAAAATCTCTCCGAATTGGGAAAAAAAATCATGAGTATGTACGAATTTAATAAGAATCTCACTGCTGGCACTTTGTACTGCACTGTGAATTGATGTTATGGCAAAGCAAGCTCATGCGCATTTTTTGTTGACATCAATCGGACTCAATGCGAACTTTATGATTTTAAAGGAAAGGCCATAAGCAAACTCAATTCGACAATAGAAGTCTTAAAAATATGCGCTTCTCTGCCTGGTAGTGCGCGTGGATATATATTGTCTTGATTATAAAACCAGAGAGCTTTTTGTGTGGCCCCACGTTGGGCGCCCGACTGAACATCACCGTTGTAAAGTTTTCTTTTTTCTATCAAAGGTTTGTAGTTTTCCGAAAACACCAGTTATAAGCCTTTTTGTTAATTAGTACTCAACTACAGCCTGGATAAATATAGTACAGATATCATCAGTACAGATATGTGAGCTTACCTAGGTAACCGCAGTCGCACTATTGATCGCCTTCTACTTAACGATCATGCAAGACTGCACCGTAATTGTCATAAGGTAAACGTAAGTATAACGAGTCTTTAAACCTCTTAAAGCGGCTGAAATTCTCCCTCTAGATTTAAATCACTTCATCCTTACCAAATGTAGGTTCAACGACTTTACTATATACAGAACTACACTACAGAGTTTGCATTTCGGATATAAAATTCGCGTCCTAAATTCAATGAAAACAAGCCCCCTCAACCCTTCAATTCACGGCAGCCACTTCCTTTAATACCATCCGCCAACACACAGTTCCTCGCAACATCCCTAACCTAGAGCTTGTTTGCCAATTAAAAAAAAATTAAAAAAAAAAAAAGGAACGCGATTCTCCAACCAACACACAATGGACAACAGAAAAATAACAAACCAAAAGCACAAAAGTACTTGAGTAAATACAAATTTTATTATTTATACTCGCAAGTATCTGCTGGATACTGGTACTGCGATACTGACGTTCTTCCTTTCCGTCTATCCTCATCAGTGACAGGGCAAGTTTCAATAGTGCACCTCTTGTATATCAACAGAAAAGATGATATTGGCTCGGCTGTTCTGCAGTTCTGCTGTCGGTTTCTCTTTTCATTTCGAGGTGCAACGAACGCATAAGTTTTCTTCTCTCACTCCCAAAGAGCATTTCCATTGTGTTCATCACGTAGTTTCCTTTCTGAATCGAAACAGATACAGAAATTCATTTTTATTTTATTTTTTTCATTACATTTGGTGTCAGTGGTTTGCTTTGGTTGGCTCGTTTAGTCATCGTATTCAATATCTTTGAACTAATAAATGGATTTTTACTTATCTCAGAGTAAACAAGAAAAAATAATCAATGAAAAAGGCAAACTTGTGGAAGAGGGAAGAAGAGAATTGATTTTATCTAGACACGACCCATTTTAGTAGCTATGTGCCGACTTTTGCTGTGTATGGCTTATCTTGAACGTATATGTAGCTCTTTTTGAACTTGCCCTTTGGGTGCTTAAGATTAGATTTTTCTGTGTAGAAATTTGTATTATATCTCAATGGAGGTGTTGGTAATTTCTTCGGAAAGAAATTTAAAATAAAAATTATTATCTAATCGGTTTGAGGCTTTTGCTTTACTAATCGTTGCGATTGATTGGTTAGAAAACATTATGTAAGTTATATTCGACTCAAGGTCTTATGGCGCCGGTCAGCGATGCATCCTCTAGGTCATCGAGGAAGTACCTGTTGAGAATTCTCTGTCTGCTGTTTTTAAGAGCTGGGCATTCGCAAAGTAGGTGGCCAATAGATTATATTTCTTCAGCGTCCCTTCAGCTTCCGCAAAAATCATTATGCAGTATCCCCAGCTGTTCCGCATGTGCGCCTATCGCACAGCGTCCAGTAATGACCCCCATGAGTATGCTAATATCTTCGCGGCTTAGTTCGATCATAGATTAAGATCTCTTTTTGCTCACCTCTGGCCATAGTTGTTCAGTGTGCCTGCAGGTAATGAGATTGGTCCATCGAAGGTTAGTTTTACTCCAGGATTCAATTTCAGTCTTCCTTGCAAGCGTACTTAACGGAGTTCTTACTGATTTATGGGCCATAGATGCATGTATTTTCGACCCGTTTCTTGCAAGCTCATCCGCCTGTTCATTACCCAGATCCACATGCCCTGGTACCCAGCATATATAGGGTCACAGCGTTGGCTTGTGATATTTCGTCCAGATAAGTCTTGCAGTGACTTACTGCTCTTGACTTCACCACGGCTGACTCCATGGCTTTTATGGCCTCTTGGCTGTCAGAGTAAATGGTGATTTGTCTACCGCCGACGTGTCGCCTCTTTAGGTTCTTCGCCGCTTGGGCGATAGCGGCTACCTCTGCTTGGAAGACACTGCAATCATCGCTGATTCCGAACAATTCTCGCAGGTCCAGTGCTTCGCTGAAGATGTCCGCGCCCGTGCCGATCTAGGGCTAGCTCATCTTCTATTGTTACTACTTTGTTCTCCCATTCCCTTCTGTTAGGAATTCTAGTAGAGAATCGCCTGTCAAAAACGAGAGTGGGGGGTAGGTAGTCAGTAGTCACCCTCTCCTTCGCCGCGCTCCATTGGAATTCAATGGAGACTTGCCCTTAGGGTTTGGATGACCATAATCCAGACTCTATAAGCCTGATTGCGGTTTTAAGCGCCTTGCTGCTGCAGTAAATGTGTAGAGGGGTAAGGTTTAGCATCACATCCGTAGCTGCGGTGGAAGCAGCCCTTAAGGAGCCCGTTTTCCCAATGCATGCTGCCCTTTGTACTTTGATTAGGCTTAAAAGATGGTATTTATTTTCTATAGCCTTCCACCACACTGCTGTACCATATGTTAGGATGGGCCGCACTATAGCTGTGTATAGCCAGTGCACCACTTGCGGCCTGAATCCCCATAGGTTAGGTTAGGTCTGCAGGGATATATAGCCACGTATGCTTTTTTGTTGCGATCCAGCTGAGCTTGGAATATAGGATTACTTCCAGATATCTCGCTGTCTTTGAGATTTCCAGATCCACCCCTCCCATCCTTGGGGTATGAAGGCGGAGATCGCCCTTCTTCTCGTAAATAGTAGAATTTCCGTCTTCGATAGGTTCACTTCAAGTCCACGGCCCGTAACCCAGTTATTGACAAGTAGGAGTGCGTAACTAAGTCTTTCGCTGAGAACTGGAGTGAATTTACCTGGAACAAGGATGACGACATCGTCTGCGTATGCGCTCATAATGAAACCTTCCTTTTCCAGTATTTTTAGAAGTTCGTCAACTACGAGGAGCCATATGACCGGTGAGAGGACTCCACCTTGAGGTGCCCCCCAACTGACCTTCCGTTCAGTGCTCACGTCACCTCAGCTGTTACTTGATCCTAAGTCCAATCCATTGACATAGGTTGCTATTGAGGTGGGCTCCACTTAATTTTGAATACATACAATTCGTGGAATACAGGGCGAAATGCTCGAAAAAGTGATGCAAAATTGGACCTTTCGAATGGACCATTTGAAACGGAGCCGCGGACAACATTTACATGAAGTTATCTTTAAAACGTAAATGGCAAAAGCCTATTTATCGATTACAATAAAAAAACTACGCTTAAAATATCACCCGTTATATATAAATAAGTTGTATTGTTTTTGAAATTGATGCTTTCTGCAATGCGTGAACCGATTTTGTTTCTGGATTATTAGTAAAATTTTGTGGATGTGTTTGTGTATGGTTGGTTACAGCTTAAAGGATAGGGTAGTCGTTTTCTGAAACCTCTCAATCGATTTTAATGAAATTTCGTGGATGTGTATTGTTGATTGCACCTTGAAAGATAGAATAGTTTTGTTGTCGAGGTATAAACATTTTCTATAATTTACTATGGGCACCCTGGACCTAGGGATTGCAGTTCTGAATGTGATACGAAAATCGTGATCTGGCGAGGCAACGGAAGTGAATTCTCTCTTATAGTATTATTAAAAAAACTTTAGTTTGAACCAAGTTTTGAACATCAGACTGTGAAAGTCATAAGCAAGGTCATACACAGACACTTGATTACTGAATCTAAGTTGCATACCTAACCACATGAAAGCAAATGCATGCACTTATCTACTGCGCCGTATTACAATTATAATATTATAGGTAAAGATTTGGTTTTTAAATTTGCAACACAATTAAATGTAAGGTACATTATATACGTATCCACATTTAGCGAAAGAAGAGTAGGGTCACAAGTCCACTCTCTTTTCTATTATACAGCAGACATACGCGGAATTGCTTTCTTAAAATTACAACTATATGCTAACGTTTTTTTTTTTTTCTGTATTTTTGTTTATGTAATAAATGTCTGTTATAGAAATAATGTAAGGCTATATGAACCGGCATTAAAATCTATTACGATTTCCTCTGGGATCGGCATTGAAAGTTAAAAGGTTGCACGTAGGTATTCGCATTCGTAATTGAATTAATTTTGAATAACAGGGTAGCACTGAAAGTCATTTCAATCAACTGAAGTGACAATGATTGTACTTCAACTTGGAGTCCATTTCGATTCAGTTGCACTTTACAGTCCGCAGCAATGGCATGGCTTTGGAAAATAGCTCTGGTTTTATCTACTATTTTCTGTCCGACTATGGGCCACATGTTGGTCCATACTGACGAAAATTTGGCCGATTGCCTCAACGCATGCATTGTTGGACTACAAAACCATACCCTGCGAATAAGTATTGAAGTTGAAAACGCCACCATAAGACGAGGTTTTGATGACACAGTCAATCGGTTCCTGGCCAAGAACGATGCGCTTCTAGTGGACTTGGCCTCTACAGAGTCTTGCAGTACCTTCGTTCGATTATATTTCGTGGATTCTCTAAAGTCATTCAAGTGGGTATTGCGTGTATTTCGAAAGTGAATAAGTAATTTAAAACTGAGTGATTCCAGAACCTTGGTTGATCGGCAGTATAGTCAAGAGTGCGCCTCCGATGGTCACCAAAGCTTCTTTGTTGTATTGCCGAGCGGTGTTTTGATAGAAACTTTGGAGGAAATTCTCAATATGTGTTGGAAGGTTTACATTCTTAACGTGAACGTGTTAATCGAAGATGAAAATGGAACCGTCAACCTCTACACTTACTACCCATTCACGAAGCTAAAGTGTCGAGATAGTACGCCAAAGATACACAATCGCTTTATAAACGGAAGTTTTCAGTGGAATAAGGAAATGTTCCCGCCGAAAATGGACAACCTTTGGCAGTGCCCAGTAAAAGCTATCGTCTACGAAGAATCACCAGCTATCTTAATCGATCATAACCACATCTATGGGATAAATGGGGACATTTTAAACACCTTAGCTACGATGATGAACTTCTCAATCGAAGTGGTGATGTCGCCAGAGGGCAGAGGTATAATTTATCCCAACAACAGTATGACTGGAAGTTTTAAACTGGTAGGTCCTAAACACTTCTTCTAAAGAGACTAGTCCACTAATCTTTGTTTGCAGCTAAAAGACGGCCACGGAGACATATTACTGGGTGCCAATGGCGCAGAAAGACGAAAAGATTTGGCATCAACAGTGCCTCATTTCACTGGTAACCTGTATGCAGTAGTTAGACGACCGAGGTTATACAGATCCTTGGATATCATATACCTGCCATTTGATTGGCCTACTTGGCTAAGCCTGTGCACAGTATTATTCGCCAAATGGATATGCCAGCTCTTGTGGAGGAAGTACGCAAATAGATATATTGCATTTCGATACTGTTCGACACGTCTACACACCATGGCATGGCTCTTTGCTATGTTCATCATCAGCAGTTCGTATGAAGGATCGATCTTTCGGTTTCTTCAGAACAGACCCATCCAAAGGATTCCACAAACCATTGATGAAGCAGCAGAGAATGGATACAAATTTATTGTGCAACCTGCCTTTTACTTAGTCCTAAAACGATCTCTTCAAATGGCGGACCATTTAGTGTTGAATTATGATCCTATGCCTGACACTTTAGCCTCATTGACTGCAAACGAAGAAAAGTTTGCAGTCATAGGAGCAGATAATCAATTCAGTTCATATAACATGGATCCTTCGATGTATGAAGACTATGCTCTTATTCCGAAGCCGATTATAATGCTCAACTACTGTCTGAAGATGCGGAAGTACTCATTCCTAACCGAAGCAATTAATACCAGAATCCAAAGATTGGTAGCAAACGGCTACATGGACCGGAAAGTTCGGGAATATGTTCTGTTGGACAAATTAATGAAGAAGGGCAAACGTGATGAACGTGAAATTATATCGTTGCACCATATAAAAGGGGCGTTCATTTTGCTTGCTATATGCACTGTGGTTAACATAGTTGTTTTCACAGCCGAACTGTTGTCGGTCAGATATCCATGGTTGAAGAGATTCCTGGAAGTGTTTTACTGAATGATGACTAGCAAAAAAGCCAGTCAACTTTTTTTTAGAAGTTTTCTCCACGTTTTTGAAGCACCAAATTTGCTGACACATTTTTTGGAAAGTTTAAATCTACACATGGATACATTTTGGATTCACAAACTTTACAGGACTTTAGATAGTTATACTACCTTCAAATTTTCAATAAACTTATCTATACGTTTAAGCACCCTAACTCCGGTTTTTCATTTCGATATGGTTATCACTAGTCTTTGGCTGTAACTTTTAGTGGACGACTGAGGTAAGGAGGTTAAGATTTCATCACCAGCTTGCCATTCACTGCGCATATCAACGTCAATGAAAATTATCAAATTCAATGACTTCATGCTAGATGCTGGTATATATGGATATTTTGAGGAACTGGAAGAAGTCGGCACAGTGGCTTAATGGAGCTAGTGTGTTAGTAGCAGGTTCGAACCCCGAAAAAAACAGATTCCAACGTTTTTTTTTTTTTTCATTCCGCCACCTCTCGCAAACGTCTGACAAAAATCCAAGAGTATAGACAAACAACTTTCTTGGCGTGAACAAAAATTTATAAGTTTTTTAGCTCACTTTGAGCTCATAAGTAAACATTTCTAGTCCTCTAATTTCTCCTTTCTCCGCATAGTTTATTCGAACACGAAATGATACACTCATGTTAAAGTTTATGCAACTAAAATGTTATAAACAGTAAATATGTCCACTTATCCACGTAACCGTCATAAAATGCCACCCAAGAAAAGTTGTGAAAAAAAACCCTGTTGGTTTTCAAAAGAAAAACGTCCACTGGAACCCCCACATCAAGACTGAGAGATATATCGACTCAATCT
This sequence comes from Cheilosia urbana, assembly GCA_946477585.1. Lineage (NCBI taxonomy): Eukaryota > Metazoa > Arthropoda > Insecta > Diptera > Syrphidae > Cheilosia > Cheilosia urbana. The sequence continues at coordinate 77,347,693 of OX297855.1, forward strand.
TCGAGGAATCCAACCAATTTGGAGTTAAAAGTAAAAAACCCGCTCAATCTGCATATAATATTTCACAACAAATAAGAAAAGGGTTGACAGACAGAGTCAAAACTTGTTATAGCATCGTTCACTTATTATAGCTGAGAAATCATAAATCAAATCGCTGACCTTTTACACTTGTATTCCAGCATAGTTTATTATAAATACATTTTTAAATGGCCATTATGATTTGCAGATTAACGCCGGGCATTTTAAATTAATGTCCCATAATCTGAGCCGTTTATATTACGGCAACGAAAAAAAAAAAACAAAACCGTACAACACTCATTAAGTCCGCAACCGTAGGTACATAAAAACGAGGCACAAATAAAAATGGGGAATACAAAAATGAAATAACAAATTTGCAGCCATCCGAAAACCTCTTCCTGTGTCAAAGTAATTTGAACCTCATTCGTTGGCAGACATTATACCGAAAGGAATAGCTGCCTGCCTGATATGGTTAGGGTAGCTAGTCCTTTGTAAGGTTTCGCAATTTTACGACTTATTTTAGTTACATTCGTAAAGAGTCTTCACACCTCTTCTCCGCCACTGACACTATAATAGAAAAAAGACAACCTTATACAAATGTTCTTGTGCGCAATGGTGCTCAACTTCATCAAGGATTTAGGGTTTGCAGAAATGAGCTTTCTTCGGCTTTTATACGATTGCCGGCGCAGTGTCTTCGGTGAAAAACAAGACGACTGTGAAACACTCATGAGTTACATTAAACAAATTACACGCACGCTCGAGCAGACAATAGGAACAAGTGCGAAGAGGGAAAATTGTACACGGAATGGGATTAATCTCTTGGAGAGGGTTACGCTCACTATCACTATTCACTTGATGGAATTGATGGAGCGTTGCACAGTTTGTTTTCCCTTAAACTATTGCATGGGAATTTTCCCATAGCACATGGGATTTGTACTTAAACAAAAGGGGGACGCATCATATTCTTTCAATTGCGTCTTTGGTCGGATTGAAAGAGTCGGTCAGAAATGTAAATTAGGGAGAACAATTATGACAGGCATAGGCCGTTGGCTATAAGAGAAAAATAAATAACCGCTCGTTAATAATGCTAATTTGAGCTGTAAAATGTTGAATTAGAATACAAAGATGACCGTTTTCGAAACCGTAAATTAAATCATTATCAACTGACGTTGGGTTTGAATGACGTTTATGATACTACGCGATTAGGATTTTTCAAGTGGAACTGCAATCGTGTAATTTTTGTGTGTTTACGGCGGTCATAGCATTTAATCAAGTATTCAAATTCAGGGGGTGTATGTCGAAAACGTATGCAGAGTAGGCGAAGTAGCTTAGTGGTTAGTGTGTTGGACTACTAAATGAGCGGTCGAGGTTCGAATCCAGCAAAAACCCAAATTCCAACTCAGGGTTTTTTTTCACTGCCCCACCTCTCGCCAACGTCTGACAAACATCCGAGAATAAAACTGTCTTGATAGAGCTTCTCAATTTGCCGTTTGGAGTCGGCATAAAATTGTAGATCCCCCATTCGTTCCAAAAACTGAAAAAAAAAAAAAACTCACACAGAACAAATGGTTGTGAGAAACTAGGCCTTGGGTCCCTCCGGACCTGTGGCACAAACTATTTACAAAATGCATTATGATTTATGACACAAGAGAGTGTTCTGATAAAACCTAAGTAGGAAATCTACTATGCGCACACGTAAAAAACATGTGCATTAGCAAAATATATTAATCATAGTTGCGCACACTAGTTCTTGGGAAAACAATAGAAATACAAGACAATTATAAAGTGCGTTGGTTGTAAGGCAACTTAATGGAATTTATTTTTAAAAATACGGCACATTACTCCATTGTGGGTAACAGTTTCTTATTTCTAAACAAACAACAAACAGTCTTCCCTATCAATAATATTCTAAGTACCTAAATGCTCTATAAAATCCGACAGCTAAAATGGTGCGATTTGTCAATTTTCTGTGTGTGCGTTTTTTCCCTGCCTTATACATTAAACAGAAGAAGAAACAAAACATATCCCAATTTAATTGACGTCTAGGAGTACTCTTTTATTTCATAGCATATGCTTTTTGCTTTTGCGCACACTTTGTGTGCGTTAACAAATAAAATCAGTTTTCAACGCGCAGTTTTAGCGTATACATTTCTCCATGACTTTTGGGTCATGCCTACTAAACTTTCTAGTACATTCCACAATAAGTTAAAACGTATCGCTCCCAATCTTCCACCGAAACATACCCCCATTCTAGTCCCTCAACCCACTATTGAGAACATTACTCTATCCGATCAAAAGGCTTTTATGGAAACCCATTCAGCGCAACGATGCACTCGCGGGTGTTATCGATTCACTGCAATACAACTCCGAAACACGTTCTGCTACGTTCTACATTAACAAAAGCCGTCTCTTCCCCTACAGTCGATAACAATGAGACACACTTTCAACTGCCTATTCATCGTTTCGATTTTACATTTATCACAATGAGGTGAAAACTTCTATGTCATAGAACAAATATATATAGCTTGGCATGTGTCTCATGTGTGCAACGCTATATGGACACCTTTACCACCAGCACCAGGTTTGCCGTATTGCCGCTGTCAACCGAAACTCTATGGAAAACCTCTCAACTTAAAACAAAACAAAAAAATCTCCCCGTCAGCGTGCACGTAGAAATCGCAGCTAAAGCAACAGAATGGATAAATGTATCTGCACGATGCATTTTTAACTTTTTCTTCAGTGAGATACAGTTTTCCATATTTTTGTGACTTGTATTCTGGAATAGTCCAACGACCGGCAGACAGAAGAATTGAAAGAAAAAAAAAATAATAATACTCCTACAGAATGACAGATGAATCTGGAAATTATTTCATTTGTAGAGAATAAAAACTACGACACCACGATGTAGCGAACCGAAAAACCACACACAAACACACACGCTCCTCAGCGCCTAGGGAACCGACCGACGCGACGACGACGGCGACGATGCTATGTTGTGATGTGTGCCCAGTTTTTTTACGGCATGGGTTGGATGATGATGACGATTTTGTAGTTTGTTCACCATAGGGGGGTTCAATGACATCTCTTCGGAGAGACATCCACATACAGCGAGAGAGAGACAGACAGAGATGAAGGGATATAATTTTTGCTAGCTCTGGAGTCTATCTCCAAGTTTGTCCAACACTCAAGACTAAGTTTTCACAACAAGGCAATTGGCATAGAACGAATGTCTATCTGTTTATCTATTCGTCTATCTGTCTGTGTTTCTGATGTATGTGCGTTTAAAACAGGAATATGGAGATGTAACAGGGAATCAGAGAAAACAGATACAGATCTTGATAGCTCGTTCGCTATATGACGACAACGATGATGATGGAGGAGGTGCCGCTGCCGCTGCTGCTGTGCCAGTTTGGTGCACATCAGTGATCACCCAAGTAGGCCTTGTTCATAATTTTATGATAGTTTTACATGCTGTCGCAAAAACCGACGCAGCAAGATGGTTGTCTTCCGGTCTACAGCAAATGAGAAGCCTTTTTTTTTTTCGTTGTATAGTGTGTGCCAAAGGCGTTAGGCAAATATAGACAAAGGTACTTGTTCTGAAAGATTTGCATCAAGTGGGGGGTAACATGCATTCAGTAAGATGCATTCGGTATAGGAAAAATGCAAATGGCTTTTATTTTCACACGAAATCATTATAAAATCACTTTGAGGGACGCAGAGCACCTGCTACTTGAGGATCCCTTTAAGAGAAGTCTGTTTAACGGAATCATCTGATTATCTTTTCGCAACAAATTTTCTTATGACTATGAGTAAGCAAGCGGGAACAAATTTGTTGATCTACCTAAGAAACGGAAACGCACACTTGTGTGCGCAACCAGAACAGTTAGGATAGTTATAGTTTTTAAAAGAATCGCGTGTAAAAACGTGTTTATTGGTTTTATTTGTAGAAGCGCACATCGGCATAGGTCGATATGTATTGCTTTCGAAATCAATTTTACTTACTTTTCTGTGCGAAATTTTAGAAAAGAAAATATGTAGATACATATTTTTTAGTACGGTTATGGGAAGATAATCATATACCGATCCGATATGATCAGTTACATTTTCAAGGGAACCTCGTTTAAGGGGTGGTAGTCTTTTAAAATCAGAAAATATAAACGCACACCCATGTGCGGAAGGAAATTGATATCCTGTTTCGTTTTATCGACACCAAAATAAACTCTGGTGGTAATGGTTATAGTTTTTGAAAGATATTTATAAACAGTATGGACTGGATATGGCGGGCCCAATATTTTATTTTAATTAGAGCAAAAAATTTTCCATAGAATACACGTCTGAAATAAAATAACATAAACGCACACTGATGTGCGGAGGGAAAGAAAGTAAAGTATATAGATTCGAGAGATATTCGAGTCAGGCCACCATTGTCGGGTCTCTTTTCGTCTCTCAAACCTAGGCCTAGCTTCTCGCAATCATTCGTTTTGTGCGAGTTTTTCAAGTTTGAAACGAATGGAAGGGATCAACAATTTTATGCCGACTCCAAACGGCCAATTGAGAAGCTACTGCAAGACAAAGGTGGCGCAGTGGATGTGCGGAGGGAAACAAATAGGCTGTTTTTATTGATATGAATATTTCAAATATATTATAAGCTTGACTTGAAAGAATTTTTTATTAGCAGAAGCGCACGTCAAAATAGGAACTGCCATTTGGTATCGTAATTGAGTTTACAAACGATATGTCGAATTAAAACAATTTTTTCCACAGAATATGGCAGTCAAATGCAAGCTTTAACCTATCCCCTCTCTCTCTCTTTCAAAACTCAAATCCTTTATGCAGCATTCCCACGCAGTGCACTAATAATAATAAGGACCATGTCTTATCTACAGAGTAACAATCCCTTCTATATGAACTACTGCAGTCTGCTTCTGCCCGTCTTCTATTCAATTTATTTCTTGACGAAGCACCAAACCATAGATGGAGTGCAGCAATTAAAATTGTTAGATGAATTCATATGCGCACACAATGAGGCACCGTTTGAATGTGAAATTCTCCTACAATTCCAGAAAGATATGCGGATTATAAATATGTATATACATATATACCATTCACATCTGGAGTCGAGCAATCTCACGAGAGTTTATTAATTTTTTAGACGAAATTGTTTTTATTTTATCTTCCATTTGGGGTGACATCGTAAATGGATGCAATGACACGTATTTTAATTGTTTATTATTGTTTGGCGTCATATAGATCGTCATTCGAATTCTTTGAATATGAAAACAGTAACCTAGCTACATATAATATATGAGTTAGGAAATGTTGAATGAAAATTTCATTCCAAAGATTATTGTTTTGTTTTTTTTTTTGGGGTCTGAAGAAAGCCATCAATTCAATTTTGAATTTGTTCCAATTAAGACTGCTTCTTCAATTGGGCTTGATAGTGGGAGATGTATTGGGTAAACGCGTTAATTGATTTCTTTCACAGATGGAAATTATTAGCTATTCGTTCATTTGGGTTGATATTTTTAAGAGTTATGTCATTTTAATTGTTTGCATGTCATATTGAGAGGGTTTCCGGCTGTGGAGATATTTGAGCTGAAACCCTGACGCGAATTTCAAAAGGCCGAAATGTGAAAAATTATGGAGCTTATATATCCAATGGTAACGTGATAATTTTGGCTATTATACTAATAGCCTGGCGCATGGTCGAGAATGGTAATTGCGTCTGCACTAAGTAATAAATTCGGTTATGTATGTAAATGATATGATTAGTTTTGCGTGTAAGTTCAACGGAAAGAAAATGAGCTTCCTTGACGAAACAGTTGACTCCGTCGACAGGAAAAGACTGAACAATGAAAAACTCACACAAAGCGAATGGTTGCTAGAAGCTAGGCCTAGGCTCCCTACGGACCTGTTGCGCCAACTAATTATTATTATTATTTTGAGTAAATTCCTTCGTGTTGTTGGCGGGCCACCCAATCCTTCGTCCATACACGCCGACATTTGTGTGGCAATTCATCCTCCTCGCTTCTCTCAAATACGTGCGCGGACAAAACAATCGCATTTAAATTTGTTTGTTCTATTATTACGAGCTTCTCAATCCTGGCTTCACCACCGAATGAAAAAAAAAAAAAAAAAAAACAATAGGTATTTAATTTCTCTGATAATGCCTGCAAACGGCTCTACGATTAATTTGTAAAAAAAATGTTTGCCACCGTATAAACTGGCAAGAGCTTTGTACATTGGCCTGGTATAGATGAGGAGGTTAAGAGGTTGGTGAGGCAGTGCAATCAGTGTCAATCAGCTGCTAAATCTACAAACAAAGTAGCACTAGCATCATGGCCTCTATATGCACCAAACCTTGGCAGCGAGTCAACATTGAATATGATGGTCCAATTAACGACATTTGGTTTTTAGTGGTAGTTGATGCCCATTCTAAATGCCCAGAAGTTATTGCAACTCATTCTACTTCAGCAACAGTAACTATCAAGCTCCTATTACAGATATTTTCCAGATTTGGACACCCTGAAACAATAGTCTCAGACAAGGGATCACAGTTTAAGAGCCATCAATTTCATGAATTCTGCCTGGTCAAGGGAATCCATCACATCACTACAGCTCCCTACCTTCCTTTATCAAATGGGCAAGCAGAGACGGTGGTAGGAACATTCAAAAAAGGGTAGGGAACTACCACACCTAGTAAAAGTCTCCAAGGAAAATTAACTGCGGAGCTGATGCTAGGAAGACCGACCGACTACTTAGGCCAACAAAACCTGACCGGATTAATAATACTCTACAAGACGCACGATTCAACAAGAAACATAACGCAAGGACGAAGTGTTTCAGTAGAGGAGATTCTTGTTCGTTATGCAGCATTTTTCATCAAAGTTTATCTGGACAGCTACTGAGGTTATCGAACGCCCTGGACGGGTCAACTATAATGTCCTAATCTCATCCGAGAAGGCTCGTACGATCCCATGCTAACCAGATGAGAATTCGGGATCCATCAATTGAAGCAAATAGTTTCCAACTTCCATTGAAGGCCTTGTTGGATAATTTCACCAACAGCAACATTCAACGATATTCAACCAATGGGATCTGCAGCAGATTCCACATCATCTTAACCTCTAGCAACAGGAGCTACATCGGCAAGAAATCGGAGAACAAAAATACAAAGAAAAGCTTGTATGGGGACAACCGGCGCTATGAGAACCATACCTACAGCTGGACTAGAGGCTATTCTCAATCTGACACCTCTAGACGTATACGTGGAAGAATCCGCTGCCAAAAGTGCCTTAAGAATGAGCCAAACTAACACTTGGAACAACTTTGGGCATGCACAGATCTTAAACTCGGAGGGAACGTTGTCACTTCTGACTATATGTCTCCCTATATAGTCTTTGACAAACCATTCACCAGCTCCTTTCTGAGTAGGGAAGAATGGAACACAAATGAACCCACAAAAGGGAAAATCAATATCCATCTACACAAATGGTTCAAAGATGAACTGTGGAACCGTTGCCGGCATATTCTCTGAGGAATTAAATGTACATTGCTCTATAAGACTACCTGATAGTATAGTAGTGTCTTCCAGGCGGAGGTTCTGGCTATCGCTGAAGCGGCCCGTAAGGCGTCAATGTTGGAAAAAAAAAAAAAAAGGAAAGTAGGTGTATAGATTCGAGAGATATTCGGGTCTCTTTTCGTCTCTCAAACCTAGGGCTAGCTTCTCACAACCATTCGTTTTGTGCGAGTTTTTTAAGTTTAAAACGAATGGCAGGGATCTACAATTTTATGCCGACTCCAAACGGCCAATTGAGAAGCAATTTCAGGGCAGTTATACTCTCGGATGTTTGTCAGACGTTCGCGAGAGGTAGCGCAGTGGAAAAAAACCCTAAGTTGGAATTTGCGTTTTTGCGGGATTCGAACCTCGACCCCTCGCTTAGTAGTCCAACACACTAACCACTAAGCCACTGCGCCTACATGTTGGCAATACCTCGTAGCGATATTACCATCTTTATTGACAGTCAGGAGGCTTTAAAGAAGTTTCTGCTTATGAAATAAAATCCAAACTTGTTCACCGCTGCCGCGAAGAGCTGTAGGTTCTCTGCTCGCAGCACACCACGAATCTCTGCTGGATCCCTGGACACAGAGACAAAATCGGCAATGAGATGGCGGATGAACTAGCGAGAAAGGGGTCCGTAATGGATCTTGATAGAACACTTCGATCGATCAAGCCACCACTCTGCAATCTCAGAGAGCAAGTGGAGAACAAAATTCGAATGAAAACCTACAACAGGTGGCAAGAAATCACTACCTGTGAAATATCACGGAAGCTTTGGCCAGAATTTAACAGAAGCCGGACCAACAAACTACTACAGTTTAACAAGTCATCGCTATCTAAGTTAGCAGGGCCTCTAACTGGTCATAACATCCTTAGAAACCACGCAATGAAACTAAATTTCAAAGATGACGACATATGTAGAGGCTGCGGAAACGAGAAAGTCCACGAGGACACACCTCACTTCCTTTGTCATTGCCCGAGTCTCTGTCAGAACAGAATACCTGGAAGCTATTGCTTCCAAAACGTACATGAACTTTCTGATGTCTCACTGTCGGATCTTTACAGGCTTTTGAGGTCATCGGGATGGCTAGACAACGTCAGGTAACCACAAGAGGAGAAGGGATGGAGACCACCGATGTAACACCAACGGTTAACCCCAAAAAAGGGCATCACAATGGGTCCACGAGTACCTAAGTGAGGTATTGCAGCAGGCTCACCTTGCTCTGCCTACCCGTTTACCTAACCTAACCTAACCTACTCAAGTAGGTACATGACTATTTTATAACGTGAAATAAAGAGTTACTTACTTACTTAAGGTGGCGCTACAGTCCGGGGTGGACCTGTGACTCAACCAATACGCCTTCCCAGTTAGCGCGATCTTTGGCTAACTGCCTCCAGTTGCGCACTCCAAGTTGGTTAAGGTCCCCTTCCACTTGAGCGCGCCACCTAAGGCGAGATCTTCCTCTACTGCGTTGTCCCTCCGGGTTGGAATCGAAGACTCTCCGGGCCGGAGCGTTGGTGTCCATTCGCTCTACATGTCCTAACCATCTAAGACGACTAATGCGTACTTTTCTGACCAGGTCGATGTCGCTGTACAGCGCGTAGAGTTCGCTGTAATATCTTCTCCTCCAAATCCCGTCAACGCAAATACAAATACAAATAAAGAGTTAGTTGATTTATTTCAGTCATGGCATTCATATTTGCCTCCTCACCACAAGCACAACAGTAACAGAAAAAAAAAAAAAAAGAACAGTATTATAATAACAATATTCTGTATTAGGTAAATCTTTTGCTACCTTTCTTACTCTTAATTTTATATTAAACAAACTGTTAAATTCAATCATCCGCAGACAAGTCGAGGCTTCATAGGAACTTATAGAAACAAAAAATTAAGACCTCGAACTCGTGATAGAAATCCAGTCAAATATGATTTACAATGCAGAAATTAACCATAAGCAAAGTGATTGAATTTGAAATCAATAAATCAGTCAGACGTAATCAATCAACTTGGTTGACATTCACTACGAAAAACACGCAATTTTTATAAGCTTTTTCTATACAAGTCCCTGGCATATCTTACACACTATATATTTTAACACATTTTAAAAACCCCTCCCACTAGTTGGATTTAATATGAAATTCCTCCTGGTCGTACAAATATTTTGTTTAAAAAAAAAAAAATCCCCCATCCCTGGCATCCCCATCAAAGTGCACTCTACGTGAGGCCACAGCCAGCTCCGGTAACCGGTACCCAAATCAAATCGAATGAAAATTCATTTCACATTTCATGTCACTAAACCGCTGGGGAGTTTTTAGTATACATCACCAAATGGTTTCAAAATCTAACATCAAGATAAATCATTCCGCATGTGTAAATGTGTATAAATTTCATCACTTTAAGTGTAAATAGAAAACTAATCAATTTCCCACTATAATGGAAGTTCCCCAGGGGCAATGCGCACGCCAGTTGCAACTTAACTTATCTCGGGGCTCCGCTACCGCTTTAGTGCGACGTCTAATTGAATAATTACCAAAGGGAGGTGTTCCACACTACGAAAACCAGTAGCAGTCTTGAGTTCAGTCTCAGTCGCCGCCAGTTACACAGTAGAATATGGGTTACATTGTATATATCTACCAACAGGAAGGAAGGAAATTCGCTCAGATGACTTCACAGCTAGTTTTTTTTATTTATTTATTTTTTTTTCAGCTCTTCCTTTGGGCAGGATTTGCATTTTTGATTCGCAATCAAGAAAGTAACCCTGCCTGTCCTTAGATTTTGTTGTTTCCCCTTTTTTCTTTATATGCGAACCCCTTCCAAAACCCGTTTGCGATTTGGTTCGTCGTTTTCGATTGCTCATACCTGTAAATATCCTTTCTTTTTTTTTCAAAAATATTTGCATTAGCGGCGATGCATAAAAAAACGTGTCATCGCAACGAGAAAAAAAAATCCTCAGGACGTAGTACCGAGTACACATACTCAATCCACAGGAAGGTGTGTCAAGGAGACATGCGAAGGGATTTGATTACGACTTGGTAAAACCCGCGTGACCTGACTATCGTCAAGTGCAGGGTAGGGTAGCACAAGATAGAATGAAGGATAAAGTAAGGATTGTGCTGGATATCATGCAGAAAAAAAAAATAAGGGTAGCTTAGCGAGATATGGTAAAACTTGATTTTCCAGTACCATTACCATACATATCCATGGAGATGGATGAAATTGTGTGAAGGTTAGATCTGTTGAACGACAAACTAAGTAGAAAAGTGTTTGCGTAAGCCCGTGCGATACAAGCGTATAGTAAATAAAAAGACGACATCAAGTCTAATGGGTTTTATAGGACATTTTTTTTTTTTTATCAGCATTAAGTTTGTCGGGACGATAGGGACGTTCTCCTATGGTAAATAGTTTCGCTTCGGAATGGTTATTGATATAATTTGCAAATGTAATCGTTTTTGCAAAAAATTGGCAAAACTCAAGTCAGCCGCACTTGTATCCAAGTTTCAATTTAAAAATACTGATGGCAATCGATCGGTTTACCACGAAGAGTAGAATACCATTAAGGACAAGCGATGTCTTTTTATAGATGTTTACTAATTTTTCATATCGTAAAGCGGCAGCTTATATAGTCCAACTTTAGAGGGGCATTTTCACCCAAATTTTAAAACACTTCACCGCAGTCGTGGTAGTTTATATTTATTTTGGTTCGTGTGAAGGCCGTAAAACTGAAGTAATGTGTTGACAACTTAATGTCAATGTCGCACCTTCATTTTTGTGTGTTAATTTCTCAATAGGTGGTGAGAGAAAACGGTCATAAAAATTAGGTTAATAGTGTGTTCCATTTACGGCGTTCGTGAGTTTTGTTTTGGAAAATCGTTCGGTCTAATGATGGGTGGAAAGAAGAGAAGAATAATGTAGACAGGTTGTCTAGAAATATAAGCGTATTATTGTGAACCAAACGTCAATTGAAGAGGTCGAATAGATGGAAAAATCGGCCTAGACTCTGGGGTCAGATTCCGTGTAACAATATTCGTCTGGACGAAATCGTTTTTGAAATTTTGATGACCATAAGAAGTTATATTCTGCACGAATTTGTTTGACAATCGTCAGCTTTCATTAGATAGATAGATATATAATTTATTTCGCATAATATTGATTTACATTCGGTAAGCTACCACACATTTTACAATAGGTACAGAGATATGATATTTTTGTGCTTTACTACAGAAAAAATTTATTTAACAAATCTGAAAGAAATTATTTTTTATCGAATAGCAGTCTTTTGAAGGAAAGTGCGAGAAAAACCTACAATTAAAAAAAAATAATAATAAAAATAAAAAAATAATAAATAAATAAATAAATAAAAATAAAAATTGAAATAAAAAAATAAATAAGTAAATAAATAAATAAACAAACAAATAAATGAATAAATAAATAAATAAATAAATTAACGAATAAATAGATATAAATCTCGACTGAAAAGGTAAAACATCTTAAGTCGACTACATCTTAAGTTGACTTAAGATGTTTTACCTTTTCAGTCGAGAATTTTTGATTTTGTCAAAAGTGCCAAATACTTGGGGCTGATATTAGACAGCAAGCTTTTATGGAGGGAAAACATTGCCGAACGTGCTAGGAAGTCCCTAGTGGCACTCTACTCCTGCAAAAGGGCTGTCGGCTCGAGATGGGGCCTACAACCCAACATAATGCATTGGCTTTACACTGCGGTAATCAGACCGATTTTCCTTTACGGCATAATAGTATGGTGGCCGGCATTGGACAAGATCTCCAATCTGAAGGCCCTTGAGAAGACTCAACGCCTAGCATGCATTAGCATCACGGGTGCACTGAGGACATCTCCTACCGCCGCTCTACAGATAATGCTCAATCTTCTTCCTCTGGACATCGTCAGCAAGGAATACGCCGCCAACGCGGCAATCAGACTAAGGGAGGGTAAGCACTGGAGAGGACAACCAACTGGACATGCCAGCATCCTCCTGCAGACAAGCCCCTTACCTAATACTACTGACTATCTGCCTACGAAAATCGATTTCGAAAAAGGCTTCACAAAGGAAATACCGAAAAGATCCCAATGGGACTCACGGAATGTCCTACATGTAGGAGCACTGTCAATATTTAGGGACGGTTCCATAACATTAGAGGGAGTCGGGGCTGGTGTATTCTCAGAAGAACTGAGCTTGCGCCTCTCCTTCTCCCTTCCGAAACACTGTAGTGTCCTCCAAGCCGAAATCACAGCTATTCGTCAAGCCGCGGCGTGGCTGTCGATTAATTGTATGTCACACAGGGATATTGTTTTTTACATTGACAGTCAGGCTGCAATCAGATCCTTAGTCTCAAGCGAAATAAGATCTAAGGCGGTGAAAGATTGCCGCGTATCGAGAGATACGATAACGAGATAGCTGGACAGTACAACCTTACCCTTTGCTGGGTTCCGGGACACTGTGATATCCCAGGGAACTGTGCAGCTGACGAACTTGCAAGATTAGGCTCCTCCGGTGTTGATAGCGTTAGTCTGTACAACGTACATGCACCGCTATCGTACGCTAAACAAATCATTAACGCGGACGCAACAAGAATTGCAAACCATAGATGGAAACATCTGGGATATTGCGACGTTGCCAAGCTTACCTGGCCGACCCTGGATATACTAAAAGATCCAAGGAGCTTTTGTGACTAAACAGAACTAGCATCTCGCTGGTTGCTAATGTCATTACCGGTCATTGTATTCTGGGCAGACACACGCAAAGACTTGGATTGCCATATAATGACCTTTTCAGAAGCTGCAGGGATGAGGAAGAGGATGAGTCCGTCACTCACCTTCTCTGCAGCTGCCCCGCTCTTTCCAATCTAAAGATGGCGTACTTAGGAAACTACTTCCTCAATGATCTTATTGATCTATGCGACACCAGCGCTGCTAACATTCTTAGCTTTATCAACGGAAGCAAATGGTTCACATGAGTAACCAGATAAGGAACCCCTAAACACCAGTGGTACGCACAATGGGCCGATTAACGGCCTAAGTGTTTCTCTCATCGAGAGCCACTTTAACATAACATAACATAACATAACATAAACAGGAAAAAGAAAAGATGGAATTTAAAGACTCATTTGCTGGATAAGAGGATTTTCTGAAAAGTCGTTTTTTTTTGTGATAAATGTATCGGTTAGTTTTTGCATTCTAACCCAAATCATTTCAACATTCGCTCTTCTGAGCAAGTCTAAGGTGGAGTTATGCCATGGTAGATTCAGTATCATTTTTAATATTTTATGCTGAGCTATTTGCAGCTTCTAAATGGGGCATTTTGCACAATTTCTCCATACTTGGCACCCATAGAGAAGAATGGCTTGAAAACTGACCTTGTGCATTATTAATTTGTTTTCAGTAGATAGTTTAAATCTTCTATTGATAAAGGGGTACAACATTTTAATGGCGATGTTAACTTTCTTTAGTTTTGATGGTGTGAAATTGGAAAGTTAATCTTGGATCAAGATCAACTTTCGTTATATTTGTGAAAATTGAACTGGATTGAGGTCTCGAACTCGTAATTTTAGCGCTCAGTTCGCTACTTTTGGAGGCCTATTGTTTCGACGATAATCGTCTGTCAAATTACGGAATGAGTGGCCTGATGAATTTTACCTCGTTTTGCTGACCCTAAAATAGAGTTTTGTCGACTGCTTCCACGCTGACTTGATAAGCTTTCCCCAACAAAAAATAACAACAAATAGTTTGCCGCAACAGGTTCGTAGAGACCCTAGAAATAGCTTCTCTCAAAAGAATTCGTTTTGAGTGAGTTATTCATTTTCCAGACAAATGGAAGTAGGCTTGCCACCTTAAAGAAAATCACGCGGAGGACTTAAAAAATAGATTTTTTTTTTAAAACGTAAAATGCGTAATACTCGTAGCTCAATTACTATAAACAAATAATAGTAAGATAACAATTCAATGAAAAAACATAAATAAATGAAGACAGATACAAACAAATTCTTCTTTAGTAGCGCAACTAAATAAAATAAATAAACAACACAGAATAATAGCGAAATTAATGTTTAAAAACATATTTTTCTTTGGCTCTCTATAACTTGAGCAGCTCATTGTTGCTCTTGCCTCATCAAACAAAATCTAAACTGAATTCGCTTTGGTTCAAAATAATGATTCACATTTTATTAAGTTTGTCAAGCATTTTCGCCGATCCTCACTCTATTTATCATTCATAACAGAAAATACTCTCAGTGTAAAGACATCACCTTCAAATAGAGGACGGCTGGCAAACCTAAATGGAAGGGATCTACAATTGTATGCCGAGTCAAAACGGTGGATTGAGAAGCTCTTTCATGACAGTTATACTCTCGGATGTAGTCAACCTTGGTAACCTCGCTCAGTAGTCCAACCCACTAGCCCCATTACGCCACTGTCCCGACTTCGTGTATTTTCTCCAAATATCCCTATATCAGGGTAAAATAGACCAACAGGTCGCAGTACAACAACACCTTTCACATCAGGGCATCTCGCAATCTCATTGACTTTGATAATTTTCATTGACGTTGATATTAGCAGCGAATGGCAAGCGTCCGCTGTTTTGGTGATGAAATCCTAACCGACCTTACCTCAGACTTCCACTAAAACTTATGGCTAAAGACTAGTGATAACCACATCGAAATAAAAAACCAAAGTTAGGGTGCTTGAACGTATAGCTAAGTTTATTGAAAATTTGAAGGTAGTATAACTATCTAAAGTCGTGTAAAGTTTGTGTATCCAAAATGTATCCTTGTGTAGATCTTAACATTCCAAAAAATGTGTCAGCAAATTTGGTGCTACAAAAACGTGGGGAAAACTTCTAAAAAGGACTAGTCAACCTCGTCATCGTTTAGTAAAACACTTCCAGGAATGTCTTCAACCATGGATATCTGACCGACAACAGTTCGGCTGTGAAAGCAACTATGTTAACCACAGTGCATATAGCAAGCAACATGAACGCCCCTTTTATATGGTGCAACGATATAATTTCACGTTCATCACGTTTGCCCTTCTTCAGTAATTTGTCCAACTGAATATATTCCCGAACTTTTCGGTCAATATAGCCGTTTGCTACCAATTTTTGGATTCTGGTATTAATTGCTTCGGTTAGGAATGAGTACTTCTGCATCTTCAGACAGTAGTTGAGCATTATAATCGGCTTCGGAATAAGAGCATAGTCTTCATACATCGAAGGATCCATGTTATATGAACTGAATTGAATATCTGCTCCTATGGCTGCGAAATTTTCTTCGTTTGCAGTCAATGAGGTTAAAAATGCAGGCATAGGATCATTATTCAACACTAAATGGTCCGCCATTTGAAGAGATCGGTTAAGGACTAAGTAAAAGGATGGATGCACAATAAATTTGTATCCATGCTCTGCTGCTTCATCAATGGTTTGTGGAATCCTTTTGATGGGTCTGTGCTGAAGAAACCGAAAGATCGAACCTTCGTACGAACTGCTGATGATGAACATAGCAAAGAGCCATGCCATGGTGTGTAGACGTGTCGAACAGTATCGAAATGCAATATATCTATTTGCGTACTTCCTCCACAAAAGCTGGCATATCCATTTGGCGAATAATATTGTGCACAGGCTTAGCCAAGTAGGCCAATCAAATGGCAGGTATATGATATCCAAGGATCTGTATAACCTCGGTCGTCTAACTACTGCATACAGGTTACCAGTGAAATGAGGCACTGTTGATGCCAAATCTTTTCGTCTTTCTGCGCCATTGGCACCCAGTAATATGTCTCCGAGGCCGTCTTTTAGCTGCAAACAAAGTTTAGTAAACTAGTCACTTTAGAAGAAGTGTTTGGGACTTACCAGTTTAAAACTTCCAGTCATACTATTGTTGGGATAAATTATACCTCTGCCCTCTGGCGACATCACCACTTCGATTGAGAAGTTCATCATCGAAGCTAAAGTGTTTAAAATGTCCCAATTTATCCCATAGATGTGGTTATGATCGATTAAGATAACTGGTGATTCTTCGTAGACGATAGCTTTTACTGGGCACTGCCAAAGGTTGTCCATTTTCGGCGGGAACATTTCCTTATTCCACTGAAAACTTCCGTTTATAAAGCGATTGTGTATCTTTGGCGTACTATCTCGACAGTTCAGCTTGGTAAATGGAAAGTATGTGTAGAGGTTGACGGTTTTATTTCCATTTTCGATGAGCAAGTTGACGTTTAGAATGTAAGCCTTCCAACACAAATTGAGAATTTCCTCCAAAGTTTCTAACAAAACACCGCTCGGCAATACAACAAAGAAGCGTTGGTTATCGTCGGAGGTGCACTCTTGACTATACTGCCGATCAACCAAGGTTCTGGAATCACTCAGTTTTAAATTGCTTATTCACCTTAGAAATACACACAATACCCACTTGAATGACTTTAGAGAATCCACAAAATACAGTCGAATGAAGGTACTGCAAGACTCTGTAGAGGCCAAGTCCACTAGAAGCGCATCGTTCTTGGCCAAGAACCGATTGACTGTGTCATCAAAACCTCGTCTTATGGTGGCGTTTTCAACTTCAATACTTATTCGCAGGGTATGGTTTTGTAGTCCACCAATGCATGCGGTGAGGCAATCGGCCAAATTTTCGTCAGTAAGGACCAACATGTGGCCCATGGTCGGACAGAAAATAGTAGGTAAAACCAGAGCTATTTTCCAAAGCCATGCCATTGCTGCGGACTGTAAAGTGCAACTGAATCGAAATGGACTCCAAGTTGAAGTACAATCATTGTCACTTCAGTTGATTGAAATGACTTTCAGTGCTACCCTGTTATTCAAAATTAATTCAATTACGAATGCGAATACCTACGTGCAACCTTTTAACTTTGAATGACGATCCCAGAGGAAATCGTAATAGATTTTAATGCCGGTTCATATAGCCCTAAATTATTTTTTATTAAAGGCATTCATTACATACAAAAGTACAAAATCGAAAAATTTCAGAAACTAAAGTCATACTGAAAACGTCCGTTTATCGAAAACTGTTTTTTTTTTTTTTTTTTTTTTTTTTTTTTTTTTCAGATTTGAAAATAGAGATAAATTACGACATTATTTTTGAAATGAAAAAACCTGCTAATCATACGCTTAACCATTCAAAATGTTCAATAAATGCATAGAAATGCACTGTCATTATTGAAACCTGGCTGAATTTTTGACAGACAGGTAGATAGGTATTTAAAAACAAAAAAAATGCACCCGTATATTGTATTTCCAACTTTCTGGAATACCTACTTAGGTAGCAAGAGAAAGATATTTCGCGATACTAAATATCATCATGTAGGCTAAAAAACCGGCCAAGTGCGAGTGTGACTCGCGCACCGAAGGTTCCGTACATCTTTAGAATTGGAAATTGCGAAGTTTTTTTTTTGTAGATGATGTAAACTTCATGAAACATGAAAGTAAGCGCAAAAGTAGAGAACATACGCTCTGAAGACCGAGAGTCTTTATATATAGTGATTGACTATTTTTTTGTAAATATCTTTTAAAATAGTAATTTTTCGGCAAAAAATTCTGCGGAGTCTATATAGCTACGAGCATGATCTACAAAAAAGTGTAGATCCATTTTTTTGTCAATCGCTACGGTATTGAGTTTTAAAAAAATATACAAACACAAATCGGGATTTGGCCAGCGATATCCTATGAATGTAGAGTCCAATTCGTGGACAGGAAGACGCTATTATACCATTACCGATAGTCTCAGCAATTGCTTGGAGAAATCTTGAGCAGATGGATCGTTCAGCGAGAAAACTCTCATGTTTGCTGCTGCCAGCTGAAGTTTCTTCACAAACCGCTACAGATTTGATGATTTTTGAGGCAAGTGCAAATCGCCAAAGAGTAAATTCATTGCGCCTCCAAAACATCTCGAGTTCTGCCAAGTGCGTTCCAATATGTGTTTGTGCGGCTATTAAACAAAACAAATTGACACTTTCACGATTTACAGCTTATACGAGCATACTGACAGGTATCGGCAATAGAATGTTCCGAGAATCTTGTTGTACGAATGACTGATTGACCGAATGCTTGAAACCAATTGATTTGACAGTTGTTGTCATTTGTTCTCTATATTTTTGTGGTCATTGTGGTGGGCCATTTAGTGGTTCCTTTTTAAATCATGGGTTTTTTTTTTTTTTTTACACTGACATCTGTTTTGCGTTCGAAATCTTGACAGAAAGTCAGTATCATACGCGGAACGAAATGTCTCGTTTTACGCTTCAACAACAACGTTGGGAATTATTGAAAACTTATTTCCAAAGTGAGTGCTTTGTAGCCCAAATAGTGCGTTTTTTTGAATAGAAGTTTTGGTCGTAATGAAGCACCCAACGCGCCTGCTGTACGCAAGTTTGTGCAAAAAGTTCGTGAGACTGGCATGCTAGTGGACAACGCTGGCAATTATGGCTGACGAGAATGTGGCTGCTGTAGCCGAGAGTGTGCGAATACTCAATTCACGCACATTAACTCGTAATCGATCTCAACAGGGAACAGCGTTTAGGTCAACGGTTGGCGTTACAGAGTCATGTTAACCGACTTTTTTTTTACTGAAATCGAAGACATGGATTTGGATGACCTCTGGTTCTTGCAGGATGGCGCGTCATGACACACAGCCCATGCCAAAATCAAGCTTTTGAGCACCAAATTCCCAAATCGTGTTATCAGCCATCTTGGCGATGTCAATTAAACGTCACGGAACTGAGATTTGACTATTTTTTGTGGGGAACCGTGAAGGACCGATGTTATGTCAACAGTCTGGAAACGATTCAAACACTTAAGGCCAATATCATGCAAGCAATTCGTGAGCTACAACCCAAAACTATCAACAGGAAGTTTTGGAGAAAATTGGAATGACAGAATGCGCTATTGCGAAGCCAATCGAGGCAGCCTTGAAATACTTTTTTCAGTAGTTGAACCGCCCTATAGCATCGGAATTTAACATTTTTATGGACTTCAACTAAGGCTCAACCCGCACTGAAGACTTGAACCTGACGGGCCCGAAATAAAAATGAAATAAGTCTCCAAAAAATTATACAGGAAACAACAACAACGATTTTTAATAGAACTTGGGCTGTTGTTTCCTTTTTTGGGGCCTTATTTTCCTAATGAAAAAAGAAGAAATGAAGTAAGTCCCCAAAACAATTTTTGTTTATTATTAATTGTTACCCTTCCGACATGGAATACGTATGGGGGGGGGGGGGGGGGGGGCATGCTGACCCCCTGCAGCCCCCCTGCTTGGGTTAACTGTTTTACGGGGTGGTGCGAGATTGAGTAAATACAAAGTTTCTTTAATCTAAATTAGTTTATTTAATATCAACAGTATTAAATTAAAAGTAGTTTTCGTTATTTTTAATGTCATTTTGGCATTAAACCCCTAATTTCGGGCCTTATTTTAATTTTTTTTGCCTTATTTCATCGCAGTGGGGCCTTGTTTCATATTTGATATTGAAATTTGAGGCCTTATTTCCTGCAGCCCAAATGAACAACTGAACCCGATCAAATGAATTCCTTATCAATTTTTCCAGTGCCCCATAGACATTCCCTTGCACAATTGAGGAGAATCATCACAACTACTAATAGTGAAAAGCGACATTGATTTACACAGGAGAATACTCCCTAACGCAATCACCGCACATGTGATCCACTCTTGTTACAAATTGTGAATCCATCATCATTATTCTCCCATATTTATCTGTTTGAATGATGAAACTTTTTGCGCACATCCTTCTTGTGTGCCCTCATCTGCAATTGGAAATTCAAATTACCATAATTATGGAACATTTTCCATAACAACTATGGATAATTAGAAAACTGTCTCATTGTCTGTGTCTTGTGCGCCTTCTGTGACTGCCGAGCAATCCGATTGCAATACACATTTTCCATCTCTAATGGTTTCCATAGTTTTTGCGCGCACCCATTAAGATTCTTCAGTCTCAAAGAGATGCTTACACTACGAACGAGTGTACACAGCGAGCAAAAAGGCTATAAACATGACGACGAAGATGGAAAAAAAGAAGAAGGAAACAGATAGAAACAGATACACTTAATGTTATTATATCTTTCTCACTGCAGTGATTCCATAATCTACCCATAGCGTATCCCTTGGGAGTTTTTTTTTTACTATTTGAAGTGCACGCTACACTTATCTGCCTCTTCTAGTCGGAGTCACTCAAGTGGCATTAGCAGCGCACTCATATATATACTGGGTTATGTTCTCCCACAATTTGATACCCCCACGTCGGCGTCATCCCAGAGTTACAGGCATTTCCATTGGCATCAGATTAGGGTCAATCAGGGTTTCACTGAGAGTGAGTAAGATGCACGCATCAGGCACCACTTAAAATAGCAGCACGCAGTAAAGTAGGCTGCCTCTGCATGGCGAGCAGGATTATACACTCGCATTGTGGATCGCACTTTCCTTGCTGCCCTATTTTTCCCCGCATCTTACGAGTATTTGTAAACGGCAGGCGAAATGTACGAGCTCGTCTGGGGTTAGATGAATCATAGCGGCGGGTGTGTTCTCCATTTTTTCCGCACAGAAATTGATTTTATTTTTCCGCACGTATGTGCGATATTATTTTGATTGAATCAAATCAATTGTGAGTAGTTTTTGGGGTGTGCGGGGCTAGGTTGGCGAGAAGTGCTGCTGTGGTGTCGCCAGTTCGATAAAAGTAATTACCATAATCGGCAGATGCCATTAACAGCAGAGTAGTCGTAGTCGTCTTCAGTTGAGCTGGCTGTGTACAGTTCATATGGGCGGGAGATATCGGCTTGTAAAAGTGTATATTCATGTTCTTGGTCTGTGCGGTGGATATGTTGGGCATGTAGTTTGGCCTTTCGTAAATTTATTGGGGAGTTTGGCTCGGCCCAAGACAAATATTTACGTACACAAAGGGAGACTCTTCAATTAACAAAGATAGAGGCCATTATGTTCGGGGTCTTAGCTGCAAATTGATTTGACGCTCGTATTGTGAAGAAAAAGTGGAAATATATTCAGAGAGCATTTAATGCCTTCTGATCTGATAGCAAATCGATGGCTGGGTCTTCATTTTAGCGGATATAACAAGAGAATGGGCCACCATCTATTTGTATCGATTTCTAGGCAGCACGCATGATAGATTTTATAAAGGCGAACTGTATACGGAACTATTTCTAGAGCCAGCATCCCCTTCAAACGCGCCAGAGCGTACCGGAAGGACAATAAATAACGC
The DNA here is from genome assembly GCA_946477585.1 of Cheilosia urbana. Taxonomy (NCBI): domain Eukaryota; kingdom Metazoa; phylum Arthropoda; class Insecta; order Diptera; family Syrphidae; genus Cheilosia; species Cheilosia urbana. Next base: position 77,369,521 of record OX297855.1, read on the forward strand.
CCAATGTTCCACAAGAATTGGGAAACAATTTCTGTAAAATGTTTAAAAAGGGTTTAGATAAGATAGCGACTTTAATTTGCATCGACGAATCGAACAGTTTCTGAAAATGCACAATTTTGTTCGGTATCTTCTTCTTTTTTTTTTTCTTTTTTTTTCTACCGACTGACTATTAGCGCATACAAAGCTAAGTTACATTAACCATTACCGTGTAATCATCAAAGAGTATTATTTAAAAATCGATAACTTTGATGGACAATTGGCTTTCGGTTTACATTGTAAGCCCTTTGATTTTATTTAAAAGTAAGTGCATTTGAATTAGCCACTTTAGGACTCGCATTTACCTATGCATGTCGACTTTGAGTCCATGTCGAATCAGTTGCACTTTACGGTCCGCAGCAATGGCAGGGTTTTGGAAAATAGCTCTGGTATTTCCCACTGTTCTCTATCTGACCATGGGTCACCTGTTGGTCCATAGTGAAGATAATTTGGCCGATTGTCTCCATGCAACTTTTGCTGGACTACAAAATCATACCCTGCGAATAAGTATTGAAGTTGAAAACGCCACCATAAGACGAGGTTTTGATGACACAGTCAATCGGTTCTTGGCCAAGAACGATGCGCTTCTAGTGGACTTGGCTTCTACAGAGTCTTGCAGTACCTTCGTTCGACTATATTTCGTGGATTCTCTAAAGTCATTCAAGTGGGTATTGCGTGTATTTCGAAAGTGAATTAATAATTCAAAACTGAGTGATTCCAGAACCTTGGTTGATCGGCAGTATAGTCAAGAGTGCGCCTCCGATGGTCACCAACGCTTCCTTGTTGTATTGCCGAGCGGTGTTTTGATAGAAACTTTGGAGGAAATTCTCAATTTGTGTTGGAAGGTTTACATTCTTAACGTGAACGTGCTAACCGAAGATGTGAATGGAACCGTCAACCTCTACACATACTTTCCATTTACCAAGCTGAACTGTCGAGATAGTACGCCCACGATACACAACCGCTTTATAAACGGAAGCTTTCAGTGGAATAAGGAACTTTTCCCCCCGAAAATAGACAACCTCTGGCAGTGCCCAATAAAAGCTATCGTCTTCAATCAATCACCATTTGTCTTAATCGATCATAACCACATCTATGGGATAAATGGGGACATTTTAAACACTTTGGCTACGATGATGAACTTCTCAATCGAACTGGTGATGTCGCCAGAGGGCAGAGGTATAATTTATCCCAACAACAGTATGACTGGAAGTTTTAAACTGGTAGGTCCTAAACACTTCTTCTAAAGAGACTAGTCCACTAATCTTTGTTTGCAGCTAAAAGACGGACTCGGAGACATAATTCTGGGTGGCTCTGGCTGCACCATACACAAACGAACACATTTTGCGTCAACAGAGTCTTATTACACTGGTTACCTGTATGCAGTAGTTAGACGACCGAGGTTATACAGATCCTTGGATATCATATACCTGCCATTTGATTGGCCTACTTGGCTAAGCCTATTCACAGTATTATTCGCCAAATGGATATGCCAGCTATTGTGGAAAAAGTACGCTGGAAGATGCATTGCATTTCGATACTGTTCGACACGTCTTCACACCATGGCATGGCTCTTGGCTATGTTCATCATCCGCAGCTCGTACGAAGGTTCGATCTTTCGGCTTCTTCAGAACAGACCCATCCAAAGGATTCCACAAACCATTGATGAAGCAGTAGAGCATGGATACAAATTTATTGCGAGTTATTCCTATTACATTAGCCTACAAAAATTTTCTCCATTGGTGGACCATTTAGTGTTGAATAATGATCGCACTACTAACAGTTTGACTTCATTGACTTCAAACAAAGAAAAGTTTGCAGCCATAGAAGCAGATAGTGCATTCAGTTTTTATAACAAGGATCCTTCGATGTATGAAGACTATGCTCTTATTCCGGAACCGATTTCGATCATCAACTACTGTTTGGATATGCAGAAGTACTCATTCCTAACCGAGGCAATAAATACCAGAATCCACAGGTTAATAGCAAATGGCTATATTGAGCGGAAAGTTCTGGAATATATTCAGAAGGACACATTACTGAAGAAGGGCAAACGTGATGAACGTGAAATTATATCGTTGCACCATATAAAAGGGGCGTTCATTTTGCTTGCTATGTTGCTTGGTGTTGCCATCTGTGCTTTCATAATGGAACTTCTCTCGGAAAAGTTTACGTGGCTTAAGAAATTACTGACTATAAATGTGTAAACGGTAAAAATGAGCTCTAAATTGAATCACTTCAAGGCAAACTGATAAGTTTCACGTTGTTTTATAACTACCCACATGTTTCGAATCCACACTAAACAAATTGGAATGCAGTTTCTTTTCAAATATTTAAAGCAGATGGCACATAATTTAAAATTTCGTAGCAAAATATGTTTAAAAAAAAATAAAAGGACTATGGCACATAAATTGTTGATTGTTTTCTTGGCAAGGGGTCCCACTAAATCAAATTGAAATAAAATGTTTACGTCTCTGTGGAAGGTTTCACAACTTCAAGGTATAAGGTATTACTGTTTATGCTTTCGCAATTACTTAATCGAGCCATGTTGGTTTTATTCATAAGGGTTTGGTTCATCGCTGTTCTCTGGATCTCAATCTAGTCCTGGAAGTAGGCTGATCCTTACCCTTTCAAGTGCATAGGGGAAGGTGTTATACCTTGGTCCGCTTTTTAGTTTTTTTCATATAACTTCGGTTAAGTTTTATTTTTTCATCCTTTTTGTTTTTTGATTTGTATCTTCTGTAATTTTGTTGCCAATATATAATGTAAAATACCAGTTTTTGCTTGGTTACCGTTTTTCAGAAAATTTAGCTTTTCTGTGGCAACCTCAAGCGGACCAAGGTACAAGACGTGGTTGTACCTTGGTCCGAGGTGTATTGTACCTTGGTCCGCTTTTTAGTTTTTTTCATATAACTTCGGTTACGTTTTATTTTTTCCTCTTTTTTTTTTGATTTGTATCTGTAATTTTGTTGCCAATATATAATGTAAAATAACAGTTTTTGCTTGGTTACCGTTTTTCAGAAAATTTTGCTTTTCTGTGGCAACCTCAAGCGGACCAAGGTACAAGACGTGGTTGTACCTTGGTCCACGCAGCACGCTCACAAATTTTGTTGAAAAAAAGTTAACTGCATGTATCTTGGCCCGGTTCAAGGTACAAGCACTATGATAGGACCAAGGTACATGAACACCACTTAAGCAAAAAAAATACACTTTATATTTGTTTTGAAACGCAAATCCGTATGACGACGGATGTTCAATGAAATATCATAGATCAACTTACCCCAGTCAACCACAGAAACGCAAAAAAAATACAACGGTAAACCACTGGAGGCTTCACAAAAAACTAAAAAAAAAAAACTTTTCGCGGTCCGAATCACTTTTTCTGAGTTTTCTCTCAGACGCACACAGCTTGACGGTCACACACAAACTCAGATAAGAAAAGAACAAAAGTAGAACATTTAATGGAAGAACCGGTTTTTGCGTGGTTGGTAGTTTCCTCAGAAATGGCACTCGGACCTAGGTACAAACGGACCAAGGTACAACACCTTCCCCTATAGTTAAAGCTGTTTCTGATTTAAGGTTCGTCACCAGAGTTCGTTCACTATGTAGTTCATTTGCTGAGACATAAGTGCTGCGCCAGTTGTATCCCTTTGTTCTGTAAAAATGATATCCACCCAAAACCAACAGCACATTAGATAGACCCAGCCCCTAGCAACTTCTTTTTTGCAGAAGCTTTTATTTTTCAGACGAATGGAAGCGGTCTTAGTTTTACGTCGAACTCGTACGCTGAGTTATGAAATGATTTGTCATACGACCAGGAGCACGTTAACCAACTTTTAAGTTTTAAGGACTGACCTGTGATACCTAGCCTTCTGTTTTTACTTGCAAACCAATCGAATGTCGTGTAAACAGCTCCAGTTTCAAACTGTGAAAAATCGATCAACTTCGCTCATCTTTTACCATTGTGCTTTGAAACTCCACTCACAAAATGTAAACGCAGACTCATGTGCGATACTTATAAGTACTTTTCTGTTGGGTGTGCGCTTAACTGTTTTCACAGGACCCACTTCATTGGTTTCATGAAAATTTACATACAGAATACAAAGACACTTTCGCATTTAACGAAATTTGACTCAACATGCAATTCTGTTGTTCTCTGATTTTTAAAACGAGTATATGTCCTCTATGGCAGCTTTAAGATAATCATGTTGCTCAAATACGCAACAATTTTCTAATCAGACTTTTTTGAAGAAATATATTGGATTATTGTCTATAGAGGACATTCGACAACAAATAACAGCACCAAATGGGTCAATAAATTTCCAAACATAACGATTTAATGACCCGAAACTGGTCGTCCTATGTATTTACTAAGCGCACACTCATGTGCGCTATTGTAACGCTTAGTACTAGGATGTTGGCATTATTTTTAATTTTTTAACTATGAAAATAAAATAAATGTTGCACGCATTTTACAGGGTTGGAAACATGTTTGAAAGCTTTTTATATATATATATATATTTTTTTTTTTTAACTCTCCTACTCATAAGTAATTCCGCTCAAATTTTAATTATAAAAAAGTCGAACTTTCCTGAACAGGAAAAGATTGTCAAAAGACGTAGTCAAGAACGTGGAACAAATACAACCAGAGAAATAAGGAAGTATTTACTGGCCTCAGATATTATACTTAGATTGTTTAGAGAGGTTACTTATTAACCCAGTCAGATTTTATTATATAGACTACAGTCTTTTCTGCTAACAGTTTTTGGAATACTCTTTTGGGATTTAAAAAAAAATTCCCAAAACAAAAAACTTAAGCGCACACTCATGTGCGTTATCGAAATGGTTAATATTACGGTATGCGGTTTTTTTTTCTTAGCTAAGGTAACTAAGAACTAGATATAAATATGTTGCCCGTCCACTAAAATACTTTTTAAAACTTTGGATTTTGTTATGATAACCGGTGGTAGGTGTTGCCTTGAAATGTTGTGCACCCAGTGATAACAATTCACTTTGAGAAAAATCTATATAAATCTATGTTTGTTCCGGCTCTGGTGGTCGATTTGAAAGCGCACATTACAACTCAAAAGAGTCTCTCTCTCTCTCTATTTTGTGTTGTGGTATTTTCATCTCATCTCTTCCCAATAAGAAACATTTGTTTACGTGGTGCTGACATACGCACTTTACGATTTCAATCTGTACAAGGATCGCAATGACACATTCACTGTCATACTCCCCAACTCTTTCGGGTGACTATTTAAAGCGATTTACAAACAACATACGTTTACAGACCATGTCGCGATTTGACATGTCCTTACTGCTGCTGTTTTGCCAAACGAACAGTCATCGTAAATCTTTCGGTTTTACTAACAATATAAACACCAACCAGCTATATATCCGTTCTGAGTTTAATCTCCCAACGCCATTCACTGCGTTACGCCTCATTTCCAACACACGCTGCGCAACATCACATTATGCAGCTCAAATAATAATAAAAAAAAAACACTCACACACACACAACTCATCAGAGCCAAAATAAACCACACAAATGTATTAGCACTAATTAAAACTAAAGAATAACGAACTACACACACACAGAGTAATTATACAATCCTTACTTACACTACACCCCACATTGCATGGTACTGCGCATTTTATTTTATTTTTTTTTTTATCTAAAAGATACATTTATCCAAATTTAGTTGTACAACACGCACGGCTTGGCAGAGAAATGTCGCAATTGATTTATTTATAGCCGCTGTGGAGCGTGGAGGCGTTTGCCTTGGCGCATAAAAAGGGCGAAGGGTCGTGAACTTTATAGGACGAAAAATGAGCAAAATAAACATTTTAGGCCTAATCATAAACAATGCCAGATATCAATGACCTTAGGTGGTCATACTGGAGAACAGGATGAAATATTGTACACAATAGGAAATTAGCTTGAAAATGGTAAGTCAAAATAAACCAGCTAGACCAAAGCAAGCTAAAACGCACTCAAGTGTGGAACCACAGTTTGGTATGTTGTAATTGGTCGCAGCCACTTTGTCGTCCGTCATACCAATTTTGGGCCAATGCACTGAACTGAACATGGCGTCAGTGTAGCCACATATAACAGCGTGTGTGTGGTTTTTATTTGCTCGTTTGGTACAATTATTTCCACATCGCACATCGATTTGGCACGAGCGGGTTTCTTGAGCGGCCTGTGTGCCCGTCATGCGTCCACCCACCAGGACACACGTCGATTTTGGGTCAGGGTAATAAATTGTCATTGCACTCACGGGGCATTATATGACAGTGTTCCGTATGCAGGTAGTCGTTAAAAATTAGGGTTTTCGTGTGTGCGTTCACCCTATAAAGTGAAATTTTGACGAAATTTCCAACGCAGTGTGGAAAATTGGTTTGTGCAGTGAAAATGTGTTAAATTTAATTCCACTTGCGGTTTAATGATCGCAAACCGATGTTAGACATCTGGTATGGAGCAACTAATTACAAAAGTCGACATGTGGTCGGGACAATACGTTTGTAGTTCGAATTACGCAATTTGTGGAGATAAATAGTCACTTTAGGTGGAAATTAGATTTAAATGTGACAGGGGGCGATATAAATTGATTTTGTAGTGCAAGTTGACATAGGTATCTATAGCATTTGATACTGTAAATAAAAATGGATGTAGGTATGATGGATGCAGAAATCAGATCACTCGTTAATGTTTGTTTAAGCTACTCAAAGTCGAAGACAGAACGTCATAAATACGCTAGCACAGTAGACAATGGTTTTTTTCACGATTATATCGATACTTTTCAAAAAAAAATATAAACGCACACTTATATGTGCGCTTTCAAACAGTCAATATTTGCGTGTGCGCTTTAGTATTTCTTAGTTACTCGGATAATAGCGAACATGAAATAAATGTGTAGGTCATATTATGCACTATTTTTGTATGTTATTTTTTGATTATAGTCTGAAAACGAAATAGAATCGAAATTGGTAAGGTAATATGTAAGAAGACAAATACTGCGAGAACGGGTTTCAGTTTAAAGCGTCGGCCTCAATCAATTAGGGAATTTAAAACTCGCGAAAATATTCAGCCGAGGCCTAGAAAACCCCAATGATTTTGTTTTACGCCTCTCGTTGGATTTAATGACTATTGCATACACAAACGTGGGATACATAAAAACAGAGTGTAGCCTTTTGTTTTGAAGTGGACATAGGGTCCATAAATAACGTCGGCATATACGTATATATAAGGGACAGATTTAGTAAAGTTTGTTTAAAGAATTTAATAGAGAGAACAAAGTGCAACACTTCGTTACACAGCTGAGTTTTCAAGTTAAGTTCTTTAATGACTGACATTTACTTAAAACAACAGTTTAATTCTAATAACCTATTCTAATTGTACAAATGTACAATTAACCCGCAAAGGAAATCCCTTCAAAACCAAACTTCATAACCTACTTAAATTCATCGAAAAAAAATACCCCCCGTCATTTGGATAATTTCACACTGCAAATGACCAGTAGGTAACAAAGAATCCCTCAATAAAGAAATTCAAACTTAAATGTCCCCGTTTTGGAAGGACTTTTCCCTGAATGGCCAAAAAAAAAAAAAAAAATATATATATATATATATACATTCACTCGCTTTGATCAAATTTAATTTAATTAAACCGCTCACTGCTCCATTCCATTTTCTGTCACTATGTCGTCGTCATCACCATCATCAACAATGTTACAAAAGCGCTCAATGTCACCTTCATAAAAGAAGGGTCGCTTTCAGTGGCCTCTTTCCCAAAATTCAATTTTCTCGCTTCACAGAGACACACCATTGCCCCTTCCCATAATAATAGGTTGCTAAATATAAAACACTTTTTTTTTTACTGTGTTAACGGAATAATCTGACGGCAAAAAGGACAGTGGTCCCTCTTATATAAAATATCCTTCGTGATTTATTTATTTTTTTACTTTTCACCAGATCTCTGCGTTTCATTGAGTGAAAAACGCCAGCAAGTGTTATGCGAATTATAGTTATATAGATTTAATTAACTGTTGAACTGACAGAAAGTGACAGGTGTAAAGTTGTGGCTAAAGGAGAATGTCAAACCCCCTAAAAACAGTATGAGAAAGAAACTGATAAAATAAAGCGCGGTGTATGAACTTATCAGCAAATAAAGCGTACAGCAAATATTTATGGAAACAAAATTGCCAACTTAAATCGAATGAAATTCGTTCAGACATTATCGCCGAAATAAAGGCGATTTATTGTTTTAGGTATGAGTCAGCCTTTTTGTAAATAAAATGATAACTATGTGTTTTGTATAGCATGGCGGTCGTTAGACAATGTGTCATAGCGCTATATACGTATTTGCCAATGGAGAGGGTGCCGACTTGTAATTAAGTGTCCGGCATATTCGTTTTTGCGGTACCCTGACAATTTATAACTTGCACAAAAAAGGGTGTTAATGGATGACCTAAACTGGGGTGGACTTGGCAGTTCATGGTGAGAATGTTTTATGTGCACGATAAATCAATGCCTTGGGTGGAGGTGTCACACTTGATGGTTGCGCCTGCATGTGGCGTAATTCTTTAGAAAGCGAAAATATATAGAAAATGTGGTGCTTTATGTTTGAGGTCGGTATTGACCTGAAGAATATAGGAATATGCTTAATTTTAGTTCAAACGCACACTCATTTGTGTGCGCAAACTGAAGGAAAAATAAGTCTTCAACCGGTGTTCATCCTTAAAAGCTACCACAGAGATTAAGACTTTATTATTTTGACTAGCGCACGCATGTAGAAGCGAGACGCACATAAATGTGCGCTTTGCAAAATAACGCCATCAACCGGTGTTCACCCTTAAAAGCTACCACAGAGATTAAGGCTTTATTATTTTGACTAGCGCACGCATGTAGAAGCGAGACGCACATAAATGTGCGCTTTGCAAAATAACGCTATCCACACGTTCGCATCATTTGTTCGTATAAAAACAAAAGGTGCACGGGCATGATGTGATGTTTAATTCACTTAAGTCTTGCGCTTACAGTTTGTTTTGTGAGAAGTGGTCATGGTTATAGAAAAGGTTGTCATATATTATAAGGAAAGCTTTCGAAAATGTGCATAATTAAATTATGCAGTTAAAACACTCAGTACTGGCATACAAATTTTTTATGATGCGAAATTTTCCAACCCCCAAAATTCGTCTTTTTTTTTTTTTTTTTGTATGTTACTTTGGATATTTTTGATGAACAGAACCAAAAAAGTCCTCAAATGGTATGGGGACTGTTACTAAAACAATTCAAGCGCTTCCGAAAAAAGCTATTAGTTTATTGGCTGCGCACGAGAGTGTGCGTTTTCCTTAGCAATTCGAGAAAAAAAATTCATCTATAAATATGAAATTGTTGGGAATGAGGAAAAGTCGGAAAGTCAATACTGAGAGCAATATTTGGAATTTAACAACGGACTACACAGCGAAGCTTTTAAGTACAATGTGCGTTCTCGAATTTACCTACGTAACAAGCATCTGAGAGACTAAATTGAGTTTCCTTTCTAAACCTACCCACTTGAAAGTATCCTACTGGTTAAAGTGGGTAGGTACCTTATAAATCACTTGAAATGTGACTAGTAAAAAAGAGAATGTGATTCTCCCAACAATGATCCCTGAATGGTTAGGTAAGGTTAGAGTGGCAGGCCGCCTCAAGTGCAGCCACACTTAGGCCAAGGTAGGCCCATTGTGATACCACAGGATCAATGGTCTCCTTTACTACCCGTTGAACCAGCCGGAGCTAAGAATGAAGCGATGGAGGCAGTTTATTCCTATGTTTGCGAGTTCACTGAGATTGTCGAAGAAATATTCTCCGAGGTATAGTTTTCTACGGAATGACAGTGCTGGACACGTACAGAGAAGGTGACGAACAGTCTCCTCCTCCTCCTCGTCCATACAGCTTCTGCAGAAATCGTTTGAAGGGAGGCCCAACCTGAGAACATGTCTCCCTATGATGCAGTTTCCCGTGATGACACCTACTCGAGTGCTTATTATGGGTCTTTTCAGTGTAGTACGATTTTTTGAGCGCTTGGGATCCAGCTGAGGCCAGATCTGTTTCGAGGTGTGGCACGTTGTACAATTGGACCACCTACGATTAGAAGCGCTTAATGCGTTCTGTTTAATTAGGAGCTTGCAAGTATAGCAAGAGGCATGTAGAGATTCTCCTTTTCCGGTAGAATCGACATAGTAGGGCCTTGTCTGGCGAGTTCTTCGGCCATGCAATTACCTGGAATGTCTCTATGGCCCGGTACCCATGTACCCTTTTTTTCGCCACAGATATTACATTATACCGAAGCCACGACAAGGCCTCTTTGATCGCCATGATTTCCGCCTGAAATACGCTACAGTGATGACCCGTCTGTATAGAAACAGGCGGACTCCTTACGAGGTACTACATCCTTCTCCCAGTCACTCCTGGAGGGTATGTAGGTTTCGAAGTTCTTATCGAATTGAAACTGAGGGAGGGTGTAATGTGGATGATCCCTGAATACTTCTAAAGCTATTTTCTTTCTGTATATTAAGGACGTCAGAGCTGCAGCATTTCTAGACTTTTTTACGTGACATTGAACTCTCCGGATCTCGCACTCCTATATATGTCAGTTTGCCGCTAACGCACTCAGACACCGCCCAGACCCACGCAAATAAATGCATACCGACTGGCAGGCAGAACGACAGTCGCTAGGTAGACAGAAACGCAATCATATGTCATGCACTTAGCGACAAACAAAAAGTCAACAAACATCAAACACTGTACCAACGCGACCCATTAGCACATCGCGTCATTGAGCTCAAAATCAGTGCCCAAACTATATTTTTGTTCGTCTTGGTCGCCTTTATTTTAGTGCCCTTAATTATCTTGCACCCATTCCACATTTTTGTGTTGTTAATTTATTATGCCGACCTCAATCGCACATTTAGTCGATTCGAGTCGAATTATGATCAGCGCCAGCCCGCCGGGTAATGGGCCAAGACTTTACGTTCTGCATCTTTTCGGCTTATTATCGGATTCCTATGAAACACCAGCAACTTAATCGTTGTGGTCGTCGGCATAATATGTGCGGTGGCATCTGGCGTGTCATCATGTGGGCCGAGAGAAGAATTGCAGTCTTTCAGCTTGCCATCCTAAAGAGTTTCTTTTTTTTTTTTTTGTAAATCTTTCATCGGAAGGCGTTGGGTTATGAACTTGGTCAATAGTGTTTACTATTTTTGTGCAAAGCTATTGACCTTTAAACGATGAAGTATGGCGATAAAAATACAAAACCGTTCGAAACGCTGGTGCAAGAGCCAGGCAGATATACTGTTCAATTCATGTACGTAAACGATTAGGAAGGCAGTGACCTATTCTTTCGAGTATTTTTTGCACAGAGACTTTGTACATTACATTTACGACTGTGACCTATTTGTGGTGCGCGCAGTGATGGTGGGAGTTTAAATGTGACATCGGGATATATGGTGGTTGTTGTTAAACAAGTCAGTGTTCTATTTTGTGCGTTCTTTGTTGGAACTGGTGGAAACCTCTTAGCGACTGATTCAAAATTACATCATCTACAGCATAAAAATAGTAACAACCAAACTTATCTAATCGAATTGAGTCGTTAGTTTGTGTTTGTTTGACTTTTTTTACACAGTCACTCTCACGCAGTTGGAGTTTTGCTAATTTTCATCGAACGCTATCTTTCGAGATAAGATGTTGGCGGCTCTTCGTTAAATTACGCCAAACAACACACGAAATAGTATACTAGAAAATGCCGAAGCAATGTGGGGATGAAGCCATTTATTATCCGGTAATAGGTATACTGTCACCCTGACTCAGCTTTCTAAGATCGTCAAATCCTTTTTTTTTTTTTTTTTTATTTGGCAAGCACATATTTTGTTTATTTATTTAAAAAATCTGATAACTTTTGCCCTCCCCCTAGTCTATATTGAGGAACTGGACTCCATTATAGTGATGTCAGAACCGATATGGTAGCATTAAAAAGATGGAAAATAAGAAAAGCTTCAGGACCTGATGGTATTGCAGCAGAGTTCCATAAACAATCGACGCAGACGTTTCTCGTGCGCATTCTAGAGCTCTTTAATAAAATCTTTTTTGATCAGACTTCCCCGATATGTTTTCAAACCTCTAACATATGCGCCATTTTTAAAAAAGGTGATCCTTCTCTGCCCGAAAACTATAGAGGAATCTCAATTTCTTAATGCTTAGCTCATTAAGAAAACTGTTCACCTAAGTTCTCTACCATAGGCTAGTGAGCTAGGTTGAGCGGAATAGTGTCCGCAGCATTTTACAGGCTGGGTTCCGCTCTAGCTTGTCGACAGTGGATCAAATAATTATATTAACAACTATCGCAAAACGCTTTATAGACAATAAAAAGATGTTGTACGTTTTTTCGTTGACCTTAAAGCTGCTTTTGATACCGTCAACAGAAATTCACTGCTTTATAAATTAGCAACGTTAGGCCTATCGACAAAAATGGTTAGAATCTGACTGAAACTGAAATAATCAACTTTCCCTACGGAATCTGGTGTTCCATAGGGTTGTGTCCTGAGTCATTCAATGGTTTCTCTTTTTATAGATGATGTTTGTGACAGTATCCCAGGAGGCATCAAGTACGGTGATGTCGATGTTAAAGTTTTGCTTTACGCGCATGATCTGGTCATTCTTTCTGACAATCCCGATGTTACAAATAAACAAATTAAAGCAGTATTGTGATACTTGGGATCTAAAAATCGACACTGGCAAATCAAAAATCCTTGTTTTGAGAGCATGCCTGGTCTCTGGATGCTACTCGAACTGAGGTTGTAAACGAGTACAAGTACTTAGGCTATTTACTTACATTATACAATCTCAATTTAAAACTTCATATCAAAGAAAGAACTCTTGCAGCTAAAACCGCAATCAACCGCGGTATAATTTTTTTTTTAATAAATGCGTGGATCCGGCTTCCAAATTTAGAGTCTTTAATGCCACAATTAATAGTTATTTTTGTTATACAAAGGTATATCTTTAAGAGGATTTTTAGGCTTCCCCAAAGTACACCAAGCTACGCGATTCATGCGTAGAATCAGGCCTACCCTATATTTTTACGAAAAATCAAAAAGCAATTGCAGGCTACATTAGCAAAGTTATGCTAAGATCTATGAATAACTTACAGAAGAAAGTTCTTGCTATAGCTATAAGATACAACTACTCCCCAATGAAAGACTGGCAAGAGTTAGCCGACGCCAACGAGGCTTCTATTGAGATAAATGAAAGCAACGCCTGTGATTGGAGGAATATTCTCTACGATTGCATCACTGTTGTCGATAACAATCTGCTAAAGCTTTGCTTGGACAGAGCAAAGGAGTCATCAAGTAGGTCATTGTATAGGAAGCTTAATCTTTCTATTATTTTTTTATTAATATTTTCTAATATTTTAATAATAATCTATAACAGTTCAGGAGTTTGATTTTTAAAGTACGAACAGAAATGCTTGAATTGAATTGCAGACTGCATAGAAGTGACTTAAACCCCAGGTGTCCAGTATATGTGTAACCTTGACCAGAACGAGAATGTTTTTCATTTCCTTGCGTTATGCCCCATTATTCAGGAAATTCGTTGACTGTACTTTGACAAAAGCTTTTTCACATTTCAAGAATGTGCTCAAATTCTTAATGGAGATAGTGGGTGGAGAAAAAGAAAAGCGAGGATGAATCAATTGACGGGACCTCTGCGAAGAGGTCAACACAGTAATGAGGTTGTTGTGTTAGCAAGAAATCTGATACCAATGTCACAGTGCGAAGTTGAAGATCATTTTCAAAAGGCATACAAAGTAGGGAGTCAGCAAAACCCGATACTCTATCATATGTGCGTAGCCCGAAGACATATCGCACAGTGCTGTTAAATGCAACATTGAGCTTTCTTTCTATCAACTTACATAGTTGCACTTAAAAAAAATGTCACACCACTAAATCCATGATATTAGTGGTGCGATACCGGATCATCAAAGGTTTAGTAAGTAGAATACGGGTAAGGAACAGAGATCCGACTTTTTTTGGGTTTAAGATAAGACCATTTGATTTGGACCAGTGTTCTATTTTCTCTAGGTCTTCGTTGACACAGGAAGCGCCGTGTTCATAAGTCCGAGAGGACAGCTTAGACAAAGTTGCGCATCATCGGGCTACATATGAGATTGGCATTGACATTTCAATAAATAAAAGAGAACCAAGTATAGAACCTTGTGGGACGCCGGTAGGATTCTGAAGAAAATCCTACAAGTCCTCACCAACTTGAACCGCTTGCCTTCTATTTGTTAAATAAGAATAAATTATAATTTAGCAGCACCAGCTGAAAAATTATACTGCCGCATAAGTGTTTTGAACATAAGATAATATGGTTAACTGTGTCAAAAGCCTTTGAGAAGTCATGCAACACAAAAAAAGTTACTTCATCCTTATCCAATGCCTGCCTCACATCATCAGTAACGCAAAATAAGGCCGAATGGGTTTTATTTCAAATTAATAAAGTTAAATTAGACCGATAAAGGAAGTTCGGCGTTATTACGCTTTCACAAAGTGAAATAACGCCTAATTCCAAAATTCTCTCCTGACTCCTGACCGTATGGCGAACCGTTTTATAATTTAACGTACGAATTCGACGTAAAACTAAGACCGCTTCCATTCGTCTGAAAAATAAAAGCCTCTACAAAAAGATAGTAGCTAGTAGCTGGGTCTATATAATGTGCTGTTGGTTTTGGGTGGATTTCATTTTTACAGAACAAAGGGATACAACTGGCGCAGCACTTATGTCTCAGCAAATGAACTACATAGTGAACGAACTCTGATGACGAACCTTAAATCGGAAACAGCTTTAACTATATGCACTTGAAAGGGTAAGGATCAGCCTACTTCCAGGAATAGATTGAGATCATAAACTTCATATTGTCTGACGTCCTACTGCTCTGAAAGGTTCCCCTTTCCGTTATGTAGATCGGCCTATGGATCCATGTGGTCATCCAGTGTAGAAATTTGCGACCATAGAGAACAGCGATGCACCAAACCCTTATGAATAATATAAACATGGGTCAACTAAGTAATTGCGAAAGCATAAACAGTTATACCTTGAAGTTGTGAAACCTTCCACAGAGACGTAAACATTTTATTTCAATTTGATTTAGTGGCAAGAAAACAATCAACAATTTATGTGCCATGGTCCTTTTATTTTTTTTAAACATATTTTGCTACGAAATCTTAAATTATGTGCCATCTGCTTTAAGTATTTGAAAAGAAACTGCACTTCAACTGCAAACATGTGGGTAGTTATAAAACAACGTGAAACTTATCTTAACTCAACATATCAGATTTAATTTGGAGCTAATTTTTACCGTTTACACATTTATAGTCAGTAATTTCTTGAGCCACGTAAACTTTTCCGAAAGAAGTTCCATTATGAAAGCACAGATGGCAACACCATGCAAGATAGCAAGCAAAATGAACGCCCCTTTTATATGGTGCAACGATATAATTTCACGTTCATGTTCATCACGTTTGCCCTTCTGCAGTAATTTGTCCAACAGAATATATTCCCGAGCTTTCCGGTCCATATAGCCGTTTGCAACCAAACTTTGGATTCTGCTATTGATTGCTTCGGTTAGAAATGAGTACTTCTGCATCTCCAAACAATAGTTGATGATTGAAATCCGTTTCGGAATAAGAGCATAGTCTTCATACATCGAAGGATCCTTGTTATAATAACTGAAATGAGTATCTGTTCCTATGACTGCAAACTTTTCTTCGTTTGCAGTCAATAAAGTTAAAATTTTAGGCATAGGATCATTATTCCATACCATACGGTCCACCAATTGATTACTTCTTTGTACGCTAATGTTCAAGTAAGAATTCCCAATAAATTTGTATCCATTCTCTACTGCTTCATCAATGGTTTCTGGAATCCTTTGGATGGGTCTGTTCTGAAGAAACCGAAAGATCGAACCTTCGTACGAACTGCGGATGATGAACATAGCAAAGAGCCATGCCATGATGTGTAGACGTGTCGAACAGTATCGAACTGCATTGCATCTTCTAGCGTACTTCCTCCACAAAAGCTGGCATATCCATTTGGCGAATAATACTGTGCACAGGCTTAGCCAAGTAGGCCAATCAAATGGCAGGTATATGATATCCAAGGATCTGTATAACCTCGGTCGTCTAACTACTGCATATACGCTACCAGTGTAATAAGACTTTGTTGACGCAAAATGTTTTCGGCTGTCGAGGGTGCAGCCAGAGCCACCCAGTAATATGTCTCCGAGGCCGTCTTTTAGCTGCAAACAAAGATTAGTGGACTAGTCACACTAGAAGAAGTGTATGGGACTTACCAGTTTTATACTTCCAGTCATACTGTTGTTGGAATAAAGTATACCTCTGCCCTCTGGCGACATCACTAATTCGATTGAGAAGTTCATCATCGGAGCTAAAGTGTTTAAAATGTCCCCATTTATCCCATAGATGTGGTTATGATCGATTAAGACAAATGGTGATTGATTGAAGACGATAGCTTTTATTGGGCACTGCCAGAGGTTGTCCATTTTCGGGGGGAAAAGTTCCTTATTCCACTGAAAGCTTCCGTTTATAAAGCGGTTGTGTATCGTGGGCGTACTATCACGACACTTCAGCTTGGTAAATGGAAAGTATGTGTAGAGGTTCACGGTTCCATTTACATCTTCGGTTAGCAAGTTTACGTTAAGAATGTAAACCTTCCAACACAAATTGAGAATTTCCTCCAAAGTTTCTATCAAAACACCACTCGGCAATACAACAAAGAAGCGTTGCTTACCGTCAGTCGAGTCGCACTCTTGACTATGCTGCCGATCAACTAAAGTTCTGGAATCACTCAGTTTTGAATTATTTATTCACTTTCGAAATACACGCAATACCCACTTGAATGACTTTAGAGAATCCACGAAATATAATCGAACGAAGGTACTGCAAGACTCTGTAGAGGCCAAGTCCACTAGAAGCGCATCGTTCTTGGCCAGGAACCGATTGACTGTGTCATCAAAACCTCGTCTTATGGTGGCGTTCTCAACTTCAATACTTATTCGCAGGGTATGGTTTTGTAGTCCAGCAATGCTTGCCTGGAGGCAATCGGCCAAATTATCTTCAGTATGGACCAACATCTGACCCATGGTCGGATAGAGAATAGTAGGTAACACCAGAGCTATTTTCCAAAACCCTGCCATTGCTGCGGACTGTAAAGTGCAACTGATTCGACATGGACTCAAAGTCGACGTACAATAGTCGATTTGAGCTTCATGCTTATTTTCATTTCCAATGTAATTACAAGTGTCGCTATTGACAGAAGGATCCACGGAGGCAATCGCTGTTCAAACTTAAAAGGTTCTATTGATTTTTAAATAATATGTACTTTTAAAAGGTACCTACTCGGGCCATCAGGTCTTACATTGTACGCGCTAAATGTCAGTCCCAATGGCAAAAGTAAATTGAACACTGATGAACTAAATTGTAGAGTTCCATTGGTTTGAATAATTTGTATTTGTATACAATTTGATATTATCCACAATTTTGCACTTTGTTTCTGACTTTGTCTGTGGCCCACAAAGGCGGGAGCAGAAATTGTTGTTTTAATTCTTAGGGCAATGTCAGGCGAGCTGCTTTTACAGTGCTTCAATTAGTGTCGCGTACTATGAGAAAGATATTCAGAAAATAAAGAAGTACGTACTCGATATTTAAGAAGACATTGGGGTAGTTCTGAGAAATTTGCTCATATGGCATTGGCATTAGATGTGAAGCGGAACATAATTGCATTTCTGTGAACTCGATTTGGTTTGGTTTTCGTGCCACAGGATAACCAAGAGGAGTTTCAGCTCGCTAGTGACGGCTTATGCTTATACTTGTATTAGCCTAGATTGTCGAAGAAGTATTTTAATAGTCATCTTTGAGAAAATAATAGTACAACATTAGCTCGAATATTTAATAGTTAAAATAAAAGTCGTTTTCGTTTTTTAATAGTTTGCAAGAACCGAGTGGATGCTTGGTAACAAATAAATTTTATAGAAGTTTGGGATATTTCTAAGCCTTTCCTCCAGCCCATAGAGGACTTAAGGGTAACAAATCGGCTGAATCACTGGCTAAAATCGGAGCAACCACTCCACTGATCGGACCTGAACCCTTTTGCGGAGTCGGCAAAAATAATTTCAGGAACTACATCAAGAACCAATCTCGTATCGAGTCTAATACAGCTGGGCAAAATTGCATCAGAAAATGTTTTCCAAAATTCCCTCCGGAAAAGCACTCTTCCTGATTAAAGTGGACAAAAACAACCTGACAATCCTAACAGGAACAATCAGCGGCCACGGTCGCGTGAAAAAATATCTTCAACGCATTAGCGTCTCACCGGATCCTATCTGCAGACTCTGTCTTGAGAGTGACGAATCCTCTCTTCACATCATAACAGAATGTCAGGCTCTTTGTCGTCTCAGGACAAACATCCTTTGTGATGAAATTGTAAATTCAGCAACTCTTGCGGATATACAGTACACACCCAGAGAAGATCCTTGTTTCTACTTCCTCATCTTCAAAACTAGACTTTGTTTCAATAAAAATAACACTCTCCCAGAGGTCCCTTTACGTTATGTGTTTCTATATTCTACCAGCCCAACCAATCGAATCGTACCAACTTGCCATTGACGCGATTGACAAAATAATCGACTCATCTGACTCCCTCGACAATATCCTTATTTTCGGCGATTTTAATCTGCCTCAGCTGCACTGGACTCCTTCAGAAGATGAATCGTTCTTTATAGCTTCAAATGCCAAGTCAACTAAGGAATGTCTCTTCTTAGATAGCCTGACAGACTCTAGTCTATGCCAAGTTAGCGGGGTCTCAAATTACATGGGTAGGCAATTAGACCTTATATTCACAACTGACCCCATTAACTCCTCAGTCTCGCCTTGTACTCTTTGTCTATCTACTATCGACAACCATCATCCCCCTCTTCTTCTTTCATTTTTCCACAGCTCTCCACACCAGTCCAGTTCTCCCGGAGTCATCTCTTCTTACGACTTTCACAAGGCTAACTTCCAAAAAATTAATGCCTATCTTGGTAAATGCTCTTTCGATTTTGCCAATCTATCATTAAATGATGCTCTTTCCATATTTTACAGAGAGTTATTTACCTCAATTTCTCTCTATGTTCCTTTTTCTCGCCATAGAACTTCATCCAATTCCCCCCCGTGGTATAATCGAAGACTACGTTCCTTACGTAATAAAAGAAATAAGCTATGGGCAGTTTTTCTCCGCTCCGGTTCTTCTTGCGACTTTTCCAACTATCTCGGTATTTATCTTAATTTTACCCAGCTTTATAACTCTCTCTACCAAAGCTATCTAAATGATGCACACACCAATCTAATAAACGATCCAAAGTCTTTTTTCCAATTCGTCAATTATAAAAAAAAATCCGACGGCTACCCTCCTTCTCTCTCTTATAAACATATATCTTCCACTGACCCAGATACTATTGCAAACTTTTTCGCCACATTTTTTAAGCTATCTTTTGCCGATAACTCCTTCGCACCGGATCCCTCTTACTTTACCTACCTACCGAACTTCTCTATCGGTCCCTTTCTCCCTCAAACAGTAGACCCTTCTCTAATTGAAATTAAGTTACAAAAGCTTAATGACGAATTCTTACCCGGCCCAGATGGTCTTCCAGCCATTTTTCTTAAGAAGTGTTCTGCAAATCTCTCGCTCCCACTTTCTGATCTCTTTCGTCTTTCTCTCTCAAACGGAGAATTTCCCCAGATTTGGAAGACCTCGTTCATTACCCCGATACACAAAAAAGGACCAAAAAATGAAGTTACCAATTACCGCCCAATTGCCAAACTCTCACATATACCCAAACTTTTTGAAAGTATTTTATACGAAGTCTTAAGTTTTCGAAGCAAGTCCCTTATTTCACCCTACCAACATGGCTTCCTGAAAGGTAGATCGACTACTACAAATCTCGTCGAATTTGTATCCTTTGCCGTCTCAACCTTAGAGAATGGCAACGAAGTCGACGTCATTGCAACTGACTTCAGCAAGGCCTTTGATAAGATTTCACACCAGTTAATTCTCTTCAAATTGTCTGCCCTCGGATTTGAACCTATATTGATAAAATGGGTATCTTCCTACCTTGAAAACAGATATAATAGCGTTCGCTTTAGGTTCGTACATTCGTCCTCCTTCTTAGCAACATCTGGTGTCCCACAAGGCAGCCATTTAGATCCCCTTCTATTCATCCTAACGGTAAATGATCTTGAGAAGGTCATCAAACACTCGTCCCTCTCTCTCTACGCAGATGATACTAAATTCTTCAAAAGCATCTCTTCACCTCAAGACTCCTGTCTCCTTCAAGAAGACCTCGATCGTTTTTCGACCTGGTGCCTCAAAAATTGCTTAGAACTCAACATCCCCAAATGCCAATCCATTACCCTATCACGCAAGCGTAATAAGCCCCCTCCCCGACTTTACCTTCTCCACGGTCAACCAATCTCACTCGTTCATTCTCTCAGCGATCTTGGCATATTGTACGACAGGGAGCTTAATTTTCGCTCGCATATTGACGAAATAATTCGTAAGGCCAATTCATCACTCGGTTTTGTTAAACGATGGTCTAAAGAATTCTCCGACCCTTACGTGACTAGATCTCTCTATATCACCTTAGTTCGTCCCCTTCTTGAATACGCTAGTCAAGTGTGGTCTCCCTTTCATCGAGTTCATGCTCACAGAATTGAGAGCGTCCAACGTCGCTTTCTTCGATTTGCCCTCCGAGGTCTGCCTTGGGACGATCCTTTTATCTTGCCACCGTACACAGACCGGCTCAATCTCATTAACCTGAATACCCTTGAGGAACGCAGAGACGCTGCGGACATACTTTTCATTTATCGTCCTCTCAAGCTACGTCGATTGCGCGTCTCTTTACAACTCTATTTTCTTCAACACAAACCCCCGTAATTTACGTTGCCCTCGACTCTTTTACCCATCAAACCACCGTACCTCATATGGCTCCAATGAACCAATCTCCCGCATGCTGCGAAAGGTTAATTCCAACCTTTCAATTTTCGATTTCAACCGCAGCTCTGCCCACCTCTAACTTGATCTCCTTCACCACTCTCCTTATCTTTAAGTCTAAGTTTTAAGGCTTTTCATGTCTTAGTTTTAAGCATCTTAGTTTTAAGTTGTTACTTTAAGCCTAAATGTTAGTTTTAGCTTGTATTAAGCCAAATAAATGGGGGTATTGCCCCCACTGAAATTGTCTTCCTAACTGTCTCTGGAGTGAAAAGATGGCTCTAGTTATGTGTGAGTTTTTCATTTTTGGAACGAATGGAAGGGATCTACAATTTTATGCCGACTCCAAACGGCTTATTGAGAAGCTCTTTCAAGACGCAGTGGAAAAAAACCCTAAGTTGAAATTTGCGGGATTCGAACCTGAGACCCCTCGCTTAGTAGCCCAACACACTAACCACTAAGCCACTGCGGCTACAACCAAGAAGGGTACTGAGGTTTATAAACAGCCTCAACAGCTCCCTGGGTTAAATAATAAAGGCCAACACAATAGATCTCTTCTGGTCGCAGTGTACAGGGCCTACAATACAATACCTTGGAATAATTCGACGGTAGAAAGTCTCCTCCTTACTCCAAATTATATTCTCTTTTTGTGGGCAGCATAAACTTGGTTATGCCCTTGCTAAATGACCCATTTTAGTAGTCTAAGAACTTCCATACATTTTTTGTGTACATGATGCTTTCCCTATGGCCACAACCCAGATCCTTTTCATCGCACTAATTTAAGTTGTGTAACCCGCGTATGTCAGACGTTCCAATCTTTCTGAAGACACTCGCAAAGTAAATGTTCTCAATCAGACTGTTTAATTTAGACAGCTGTCGTCACCGCAAAAGTGCTGCATGCTATGCTCGCAGCGACATCTGTATTCCGATGCAGTGTAAGTTCTGTCAACAAAGTCTTTGTCACTGCGGACAAAGAAATGATCGCCCCTTTGCCCAGTTTCGTTTCGTTTCCACCTAAACCAAGAGTAATCCGACGCGATGTCGTGTTTCCAGAGACAGAAATTGCCATATCCACATTCAGCAATGCAAATTCCAGTTGCCAGTATTTTTTATCAAGCAAATATAGCTCGTGAAGTAAATCGCCCGTCAAATGATATATATACGATTACTAAACTAATTAAGATAAATGCTTATCAAGAAGTGTATGGCACTCCTGTGGCATTCCATTAAATATACAGTCACCTACTCTAATTGAAGTCATAAGCTAGCCATAGGCAACTCAAACACGTTCAAATTTATGACTCTTCATTATTTTAATGGACATCCACGCATCATCTCTAAATTTGAATCGCTAATTCAGGGGGGAAAAAAAGTCCCAAAGACAAAATTTCAAAACAAACCAAGCGACACTAATGCGCTATGTATATATAAATACATAAATAATTTAATCGAGAATCAATAAGCTTGGAATAAAATTGTTCGTTCTACGCATCGGGCGAAATGTCCAAGCAGTTCGTTGAAAACTAAGGTATTCTATATGTGATGAGTGATGACATACAAGCGGCAGAATTTCGAGTGAAATTGTGAATGGAATCATATTCACTGAGGTGGTCGAGTTGATTTTTGCATAAATTTTTCATTTGGGATCTCAATTTGCATGAATGACCGTGTGAGATATTGTGAGATTATTTTTCTGATGACTGACCAAGATTTGAAGTGTTGGCAGTGAGCTGTGTACGGATATACCCAACACATGGTGGTTCCTCGCTCCAGCGAGTTCGGATCGGAACTAACAATGGTAAAAACCTACAAAGCCACCTACCTAAGGGCCATTACGAAAGTAAAGGGTTTTCCAGTAAGAGGTGTTATTTTGGTATTCAAAGAAAAAATGCCACTTTTTGAGATAAATGATCTGATGTTTATTTCATAATAAAGAGGAAGGTGTGCCGTTACTAATGAAAAACAACATCAGCCAAATGGCCACCATGAGCACGCATACAGGACCATATCCTTTTCATGAAATTTTCCATAACCAAATCGCAAGGTGGCTGCCCTATGTCCTCGATAGCCTCCCGAATCATTTTCATGCATTTCAAGGACCCAATCAGCAAAGACACGACGTTGTTGATGATCGGCCGGCTTGAGTTCTTATGTTAACTGAACTTTATAAGCCTTAAGACCCAAGTCTTTATGCAAAATACAGTGTAATGACGTTTGTGGAATGCCCAATTCCAAAGAACGACGACGAATGGACAAACCTGGGCTACAGCAGCAATATTCTCGATGTTCTTGAGCGACGTGCTCGGGTTTATTCTTCACATCACTTACTTGTCCCAACAGCTGGAATTTTTCCACCAATTTCTGTAATGCGGTCCGAAAAGGTGCTTCACGACTACCAAAAAATGCTTTAGTTTTGCGAACTGTGACTGCAAGATTTTCACCATTTTTGTAGTGAATTTTAATAATTTCAATGCGTTGCTGAAGCCTGTATCGATCCATTTTTAGTAATGGCGTAGTTTCTACTTGTCAAATGTCAAAGAATAAAAGCTTTAAAAGTGACAGCTACCGAAATAGCGAGTCATTCACAATAACACCTCTAATGGGAAAACCCTTTACAAAGAGTAGCGTGTATTGGCACCACCAGCGCGATGAGGACAACTCCAACCGCAGGTCTTGAGGCTATCCTCAATCTGCTGCCGCTAGACATCTTTGTACATTACGCCATACTTAGATTTCACAAGACCTTTCTCGAGCGCATATCCAGCAGGGAAGAATGGAGAAACGGACTCATACCTAACACGCAATCCATAGCCGTTTTTACGGACGGATCTTAAATGGAAACCGCGGTAGGGTCAGGCGTCTTCTCTGAATCGCTGGGTATATCAAAATCGGTACGTCTCCCTGACCACAGCAATGTCTTCCAAGCAGAGGTCCTGGCAGTGACAACAGCAGCCCGTGAGTCTGTGGTAAGGGCAATACCACCTGATGGTATTACCTTCTTTATCGACAACCAGGCCGCAATAAAAGCATTAACTGCAGTAGAAATAAAATCAAAGCTTGTGGAATACTGTCGCGAAGAACTAAGGGTTCTTGGCACTCAGTATAAGGTATTATTCTCCTGGGTTCTGGGACATGAAGGCATTCCTGGCAACGAGTAAGCGGACGAATTTGCTAGACTATGTTCGACAGCTGTATCAGAACAAGCTGATCCCTCTGTGAATATCCCGCCTTGCTCACTCAAGCTTGAAGCAGGGAGAAAGGCCACAAGATAGGCGAACACAAGATGGGCCGCACTAGAACCTGTCATACCACAAGAATGCTATGGCCAACCTTCAATGAAGCCAGAACCGAGAGCCTCCTACGAAAGGGTAGAAAATCTCTTTCCACCCTCGTAGGAATCCTAACGGGGTACAACAGTCTGCGGTATCACATGAAGAAGTTACACTTAACGGAAGAAGAACTTTGTAAAGGCTGCGGTGATGAGGAAGCACTGCCCAGGTCTCCAACAGAATAGGCACAGATTCCTAGGGAGACACTTCTTCCACGACCTAGACGAGCTTTCCAGCACACATATAGACAAAATAATGAGCTATATCAAATCCACAGGATGGTTTGTATGCAACAACACAGTGAGTACTTAATCATAGGTATTTATAGACGGGGTTATCATGGGTAAGGGACATCCTTTTCCCCCGCAATGGGCATCACAATGGTTCAATATTGACCTGAGTATGGCACGGAGTACTTGGACTACTTGTTTGAGAGTCAGGTGGAGGGAAGATCCTTGTAGCACTGGAAAATCAGGCGGTGTACAAACGCATGGAACAGACAAACATCACAACATCATTGGCACTGGAATGTGTACTTAAGCTCAATAAGTGTTCATCTAAAAATGAAGTAACACTGACTTGGGTATGAGGACAAATAGGGATCGAAGGCAACGAAAAGGCGGACTCCCTTGCAAAACAGGGGTCGACTGAAAAGTTGCTGCGACCAGAACCATTCTCATCAATTGGCAAAGGAATGGTAGAACAGCTGATTCACAAATGGATCACGGCAGAAAAACTGGAAGGTGGTCAACCATGGAACAATGTAGACAGGCTAAAATGGCAATTGAGTGACCGACCTGCTCCACTCAAAGAAGGGTTCGAAGCATGAGTCGAGGAACATTGAAATGGTTGGTGGCTTTGTCAACAGAACAGGGTAATTTCGGGTATCGCTTAAGGAAGAGGGGCCTTAGAGAGGATGTAAACTATGCCTGGAGGAATCTGAGATAGCGGCACATATACTGTGTCAATGTCCGGCGTTGACTGGCAGAAGAATGAAGATCTTGGGACAGCATTGGGTCGAGACCCAGTCGATGAAACGGATCTCCCATAAACAGATGCTAGCGTTAACACTAGGAATTGAGCCCAGGGAAGAACTCTGGAGAAATCCAGAGAGTCTCTCTGTGTAAGATTTATAGTGGTAGAGAGACGAAAAGAGAACCGACAATGGTGGTCTGATTCGAATATCTCTAGAAATCTGTATATATAGCAATAGCTGCCAGGGCATATGGTTGATTTAGTTAATTTGTAGCCACGGAGATTCGGGGCTCAGGGGAATCAAGTCAGAATGGTATTATTTTAGGTTCTCTTGGGACTTCTCTTAACATCTGTTTAAATGAGCTATGCGAAAATTTGCGGTCTATAGACCGTACAGAACAACTGTTGTGAAGTTAAAGTTGAGGTCGTCTTTTATTGCGGATAAGTTTTGTTTACCGTTGTGTGCCTTGGCTCTTTCGATTTACAAACAGTAGGGTTTCTCCGTAAGGCTGTTTAAAACTTTAGATTGTCACATTGTATGCCTATGACAGCAGCCACAAGTCGGGGTCTCATTTCCTTTTCTATAGCCTCTCATCATTGATGACCTACTAAGCTCGTGATTGGGCTTCAAATAGTAGTAGTAGTATACTCTGTTCAATTTATATTTTCAGTACAGGCCTTATGGGAAGCTCTTTTTTCTACCAGTGGTGCCTGTAGCTGCTCTCACGGCACTCAAATACAAGATTTGCCACTGAAATAATAACGAACCACTGGCATTCCAAAGAATTTTGTTGTTGTAATTTTCTGAAATTCGCATACATCCCATCACAACCAGCCCTGCCCCACACTCGCGGGCAGAATGAGCACGATCGTCTTGCGTTCGCTTGCTATTATCATCAACCAAAATAAGCAGTGTGAGTGACTGAAGCACATCAGAGAAATGTTACCATATGTCAATTTTAGCATATCATTAAGGGTTTTTCTTTGAATTTTGTCAAAGAACTTTCGGTTTTGGTGCTTTTTAAAGCTTTTGAGAGCGAATAAATGAATTTGATTATGTGGGATGTTGCCATACAGTTTTAAGGTACTCCTTTAATTATTTTGTATTTCTGAAGGATCTGTTAATATGCAGTTAAACCATTTTTTCTTAATAAAGGGTTGGTATTTGGTAACCCTATCGATATTTGTGAGAGAATTATGCCAATTTATAGTGCTCACTATGGCAACCATGTGAGAACTTTAAAATGGAGACAGCTTATTAAAATCCATAATAGTAAGGGTGAAAGGCAAATAGCCTATCTTCCCTGTACTGAAAATATAAATTGAACAGAGTATAGTTCTTTATTAGTATTTAAATACTTTATAATTTATAATATATAATACATTTATCTAATTTCAGTCTTATTGAAGTTAATGTAATTATTTCTCTTTTTTTAAATTCTATACATTTTCTTTTAAAAAGTCTAACATTGCACTCGTTGTTTATATTGTTTGGTAGTGAGTTAAATAAAATAAATCCTTTGTATATTAGCATGTTTCGGGCTGCTAATGAGCTTTGTTGGCGTACTCTAAAATCATGCACATTACGGAGTTGGTATGGCTGAGCATTACCCACCTGCGTGATCTCGTTCGTAAGATATGTCGGTGCTGCACCATGTTCTATTATAAAAATGGCCATAAGTGTATTAAACTCCAACTTTTGTTTAATCGTTAACCACATTAGAGCGTCCAACATGAACCTTATTGGGGTAAAGCGGTTGCATCTCAAGATACTCTTTTTTTTTTTTTATATATACTTCTCCCGGGAAATGCGACCCTATAACGCTTCAACAGCGCCCCGAGATGCCTGCAGATGTGTGTTTGCTCTGCACTTAAATTGCTGCAAATTGTAGTCTTCTGGAAATATATCCCCAGGAAGCGAGTTCCAAAGTTTGCTTGTCCTGTAACAGAAGGAGTTTTGGAAAGTTGATG
The DNA here is from genome assembly GCA_946477585.1 of Cheilosia urbana. NCBI lineage: Eukaryota > Metazoa > Arthropoda > Insecta > Diptera > Syrphidae > Cheilosia > Cheilosia urbana. The sequence continues at coordinate 77,396,916 of OX297855.1, forward strand.
TCCTCGCGGTTGTCAAGTGTACTGTATGGTCATGAGCATTAGCAGCCTATCTTGTTGGGCGCCCAAAAGTTGCATTTCGAGGGATAATGTCTTTGAGTTCCTCAGAACATCTACCATGGAAGTACCTATAGAACAAGCATAGGTCAGCGACTTGCCTTCTGTGCACCAACGGTTGTAGATTCGATGTGAACGTAGGGTCTCCAATGAGTCGAACTGCTCGCCTCGGTATGCTATCAAGCAGGTTAAGTGAATGTTTTGGGGCCGAGCTCCATATATGGGAACAATATTCCAAGCCTGGTCTAACCTGTGCTTTGTAGAGAAGGAGAAGTTGCTTGGGGCTGAAGTACCTCTTTGCTCTAAATAGGTAGCTCAACTTTGCGGACGCCGATTTTGCGATATAGGATATGTGGTTCTGCCATGTGATTCCTGAATTGACTGTGACTCCTAGAAGGTGCATTGAGTCCTTGTGATGGATTGGATGGTCATCCATTTGGATCTGAGGAACTGTTGGTGCATTTTTTCTGGAAAATGTTGTGAGCTGTGTCTTGTTTGCATTAAATACAACCAAGTTGTCCTTTCCCCACTTCAAGATTTTGTCCAGATCATCATTTAGAGAATTAATTTGTTCACATCTCTGACTGTGTGATGTAGCCGTATTCACAGGCCCATTGTTCAAGATGGAGGATATGGGAGTGCTGTCATCTGCAAAGCTGTAGATATTATTATTTGTCGATCCAAGCAATCGGAGAAGAAATAGAGTTGGAGAAAGAATAGATCTTTGGGGCACTCCTGCATTTATAGCAAACGAATTGGATGATACACCATCTAGAACAACTTGGATCGATCTTCCCAGAAGAAAATTTTGCATCCATCCGCAGAGTTGTTGTGGTAATCCGTAAGACGCTAACTTGCCTAATAGGGCTCTATGCCAGACTCGGTCAAATGCCTTTGATATGTCCAAGGCTACGGCTCTGGATTCGCCGTGTTGTTCAATTAATTGTGTCCATAAGTGCGTTACGTAGCTTAACAGGTCACCAGTGGAATGAGGGCTCCGAAATCCGTATTGCCTGTCGCTTATTAATCGATGGCCTTCTAGATATTTGATTATTTCGACATTTATTGCCTTTTCCATTACTTTAGAGAGCATTGAAAGTAACGCTATTGGAATATAGTTTTGTGGCAGACATTTCTTCCCTTTCTTTGGAATAGGTTGAATGCGAGCGGTCTTCCAGCAAGAAGGAAACGTCTTCTGGGAGTACGACATACTAAACAGCTTACAGAGTACAGGTGCAAGTTCTGGTGCACAGTTCTTGAGTACTATAGCCGGGATTCCATCGGGTCCCGTTGCCTTATTGCAATCTAGTTCTTTAAGGATGCGTTGAATTATTCGAGGCCGAAATTTCACTTTTGCCATCGATGATTGTATCCTCGGGATATTTGGTGGCTCTAGCTGTGCAGAATCTAGGGTGGAATTCTTTGAAAACATGCTAGCGAAAAGATCTGCCTTTTCTTTAGGTGTTGTTGCTAGCGTGCCGTCTTCTTTTACTAGAGTTGGAAAAGAAGAGCAACTAAAGTTATTACTGATTGCCTTTGTCATGGACCAGAATGCGCGTGAGCCGCTAGGACATCCAATCACTTTGTTAGTGACTCTTTCGCTGTAAGTTGTCTTCGCCGATTCAATAATTAGGTTGCATCTATTTCGAAGAATTGTAAATTCAGATCTTTTTAGTTCCTTCCATTCATTTACTATATGGTTCACAGCCGTCTCGCATAAATAGTTTTTCCTAAAGCCTAATTGATAACATTTTGTTGTTTTCTATGTACTTTATCAGCTGCTGTTTGACTATCGTTTTAATAACTTTTTCAATCGTTTTTAATGTATTGATTGGTCTGAACTCCTCACTTTTTCATGTGTTTGCAACTTTTTCCACTGGTGCCACCCTCGAGTTCTTAATATTTTTTTCAATTGCTTTTTGTATTTTGCATCTCTCCATCGCATATTCACTCTCTATAATTATTATTCCATTGTGCGTGTTTTCAATGTTAGAAATTTTAAAATCTTTTGGATCTACCTTTTTATTTAAATCTTCCCTTGTTTTATTACTATTCTGTTTGGCCTTCGGTTTTATAATAAGTGGCAACTCTTTTCGTATTACTGGCAGCACTTTTTCTCGGCATCTGTCACTGTCATTTGCTCTTTTGGCAATATCTGCAAATGACACTTGACTTCCAGGTTCCAGCCATTATTTGCTTAGTTTTTTTTATTGTTTTCATCCACAATTTTCTTGACTTCATCACAAACGTTGCTAATATTGCTTTTCATTTCATTACGAATGTTTTCCTTTCCTTTGTAAATTTTTCTGTCAATGTGCACATTTTTTTTCATTTCAATAATACCTTTTTCACATGTTTCTTGGGTCTTTTTTAAATCGCCTAACCTCTCAACAAATCTAGCTTAGATTGCCTCCAACAAATTTTTTAGTTCCATCTCGTTCAATGATGTTTCAAACTGCTGCTCGTACTGCTTCAAATACCGTGTGTTCTCATCAACGCTGTGCTGCATATCTTTTACCATCATATCAACATTTTGTATGTAAAGTAGGTACCTATATAGGTAGTCTTCACAAACCAATCTCACTATATTATCTGCCTTAATTATGCCACTGGAATACTGGTCTAGACCGGAGCATTTCAGGGTGCAATGAAAGACCTTATTGCACACACCTGCACAGCTTACGCCGGTCTCACCTCTAATAGGTAATTTGCACCTATTGCACTCCGACATTTTCGGAAATTTTTAAAGTTTCTTGGAGCAGACACTTTAAGTGTTCTCTACTACCAAACTTTTTAATTAAAACTCACTAATTGTTAAAACAAAAATTTAAATAAAGTTGCACTGAAATATTTCGCTCCGTTTCAATTCTCTCTCTCTCTCTCTCTTGTTAATCCCAGAGTGTTCAAGTGTGTTCTGGTTATCCCGAAAGAATAAAGTAAAGTTTTGGCGAGTGCCAAGATAAGTGTCTGTCTCTGTTTTCAACCAGTCGGCGCAAAACCTTTCTGTTGTGTTCATTAGTTAACAGTAGTAAACACTCAAAAAGTGTGGTAAGTTTGTCTTTATTATCGCTAGACAGCCTCAAAAGCCCTTCAACAGTGGATCAAGCCTAAAGGAGGATATCAGAAGGCTAGTTGAGTTCCTTACGCATCACTACTTCTGTCATTTATACAAAATACGAAAAAATTTAGATAAGCAAACAACTCCCAATTGGAAAAATCTCAGAAAAAAATCAAATTATACAGGGAATTGAATTTGAGCATCTCCTGGGGTCAACAATAGCATTGCACGACAACTCCCACTAATGTCTTTTGAATTCCCTCATAACAGCTGGTGATCCAAAAAGCATTGGACTCTGTGTTATGTGTTACTCTTGTAGAAATCCATTGGAGTGCTGCTTAGGCCTGTTACAATTCTTAAACACAGCAACCAGTTCTATGTTGAGCACTCTTATCTGAGTAAGCGTGTTTCCTTGAGATCAAGTGGACTTTTTTGTTGGTATGTTTCACTAGCTGCTGTTCCGAGTTCAAGACAATTTCACGTAGGTTCAGTATTTAAGTAGGTACAACAAGACAGATCTAGCTTTTGAAAATTGAAACGCTGTAGGTACCTATAAAATCAGTTTGTTTGCAGTTTAGTACTGACCACCATCTGGGTCGTCACAATTGGACGCACACAGACAGCTTGATCGATCACTGTTGATCAGTAAGCCGAAATTATCGCTCCTAAACAGTTCTCTGACCCAAATTCTTTGCGGGACAACAACAAAATATTCTCAACCTACCTACCGGTTGTAGATATTTCTCATCAGATTAACAGCCCACCAACACGAACAGACCTAATGTTCGCGGCCTTTCTCTGCTACCCATTTTGTGATTACGCTATTTGCATAATCCCATTTTTATAAGAGAGTGCTGATTAATGAGGATATGCGTTATCTTATCTGAGCTGATCCAAGCAAGTTCCCCGCGCCGACTATCAGACTATCAGTACCAGTACAGACATTGGTGCAAGCGATTACGATGCCCCAACAAGGTAGCTTATTCAAGGGCACGCACGGCAATGTAAGTAGCGTGAATGGAACTTCAAATAAGATTAGGTACATGGTGTGAAATCAAATTATAAACACAATCCTACCTTTCGTGCGGCAATCTCTTTAGCTCGCTCATATCCAGCTCCAGGCGAAGATTGGACACTTCGCACACTAGGCGATCTCGGTCAGCAGTCACCTCCTTTAGCTTTTCGCGTAGTGCGAAGTTCTCCCGAATCAACTCATCCACATTGACCTTCACGTGATTGTTGATGGCGGCCATAGCTTGAGCCGGGCCAGGCGATGCTGACAATGGTACCGTAGCCGATGGTAGCTTCCCATCGGAGACCACACCACCAGCACCACCAGCGCCAATGCCACCGCCGCCATTGGCTACCACCATCATCATGTTGCTGGCCATCAATAGGGATTGCGTTGTTTGATGCAACAGGGTAGCTGCTGAATCAGTATCCAGTTCTATGGAGCTGTTCACATCCTGATCTGTGCCCGGGTCACCGTTGGACATTGTTTCACTATCGCACATTTATTTAAAAGAACACACACACGAATTTGATTCGTCGACTTCCTTTTCACTATATTTTGACTAGCGCACTTAAAAATTATTTTTCTTTCTTTCCTTTTTTTTTTTTTTTTTTGTGTAAATTCTGCGGCGAAGATTGAAAGGACCACCTCACAGAAAGGAAGAAAACCAGGAGCACACCACTACCACTGCCGCAATGAGTTTCCCGTTTCCTTCGTCGACGGCACTCTCAACTTGGCACTTTGTTTTGGGAAATTCCCGGTTTTTCGCTGAGGGAGATTTCTATCTAACTCGGATTTCGGTCGGGTTGATTGAATTACATTTCGATTGTGGTAATTTAATTCGTTAAACACAATTTGTTTACAGAGAGCGCGCGGCTTTTGTTTGTTGTTCACTTTGCGTTCGACCGTTTGAAAGACACACACGATTAAAAGATTCGAAAAATGCAACAGCGCACACACCGTCGTTGAACAAACCGGAATGGAGACAGAATGACAATGGCCAAGAAAAGTGTTGTTTGAACGAACACGACGAACAAACGGTAGACGGAACGAGTTGGGAAAAATCATTCAAACTGGTTTATCTTTATCGCACGGAGTGATCTCTCTCACGCACATTGGAGTTTGAAAAGTGTGTTAATTTTCCAACTGGAAAAGGGAGATGGATAGTAGTGGTGAGTGGAGATAGAGAAAAAGATGTAAACATGTTTTTTTGGTGCTTCACCATATATGGTGTGCCTCCTTTGGTGTGTGGGTTTCTCGCAGTGGTGGGTTGATTTTGTCTTTTTCTGTTTTGTTTTTGTTTTTTTTTTTTTCAGATGTCAAAATGAAATTGAGGGGCAATTGCGAAACTTAATGGAATGTGGAACTAGCTGTGTTCAGTAGGTGGCGTGGATTTCTGGAGTTCGAGTTGGTTAGGCCCCGATTCGCCAGGGACTCAACATATTTCCGATAGTTTTTTATTTTTTTATTGGACTCCCCTGTTATTTCCACTTTGGTCAATGCAAAAATAAAGATTTCAATCGCAAGGCGGCAGAAATATCAAATTCTAAGGATTGATATATTGAAGGTACTAGACGGAGCGTCAGCTGTCAAAATAATATCTTAGGAATGGCTAATTAATGTATTTTTAACCGACTGGATCCAGAAGGAGGGCAATATTTTTCGCGCGTATGCATGTCAATTCATTTGTGACCTCCTCTAACCTAAAATCCTTAAGCGATTTTGAAGAGTCAATCTCGTTAGATTCGTATTTTTGTCGGAAGTGTCAGTACTGAGAAGCTAAAAATAAAAACAATATTAGATAACTTAAAAACCGAGAAACACCGACTAGCTACATTTAAGTTTAACTAATTGGGCACATTCAAGAATCTAGTTATCTTAAGTCAACTAGATAAGTCGAGATAAGATGTAACCTGAACGCAAAAACTAGACTGGTCGGGAACGTCACTTTTGCTATGTCATCCACATATCCGAACTGTCAACTTAGTACTCAGTCGCGAATTTTTTGACTATATTCGTCGACTACCCCTCCATAAACGTCAAATGAAACAACTGCCATGTGACCGATTTTAGCCAATCACAACCGAGATACATCTAGTCTGACAGCTGTCAGACTTACTAAACTAGATACTTGAACGTCCCCATGGAAGTCGAAGGCTGTGTAGGTAGCCTTTGATTGTCAATTAGTTATTCTGAAATGTGTCTTGGTTACATCTTACTATTTACGAAAAATTATTTGAGATTGGGATGGTTTTAAGTAGAATAATTGCTGCGGAAGTGTCATTAATTTCTCTGGACTAGATTACCCCTAAATTGAACTGCCAGAGTTAACGTCACTCTTACTGCGGATTAAAGTACAACTGCTATTTTGAAGGTACCAATTGCTAAATATGAGAATGGTTGCGATCTTTGATCTGCTAATACAGGAACAAATTAATTTGGGTACATTTTTATTGTTCCATTCAGTTAAATTTGAGCCTTTTTAGCCCGTGTGCAGAATCATTTTGTCAATTTCCTCTTAGTTGCAAATCGCTGCGAAAAAGAACACAACGAAAATAAACTGTAAAGCCGAAATAATAACAAAATACTTACGTAGAAGAATATGCACGTGCTAGACTGACATCGATTTTACAACAAATACCTGCGTTTGTTGTTGCCACTGTTCCATTGCCTTTTCGGAGAAAACTATGCCTGCGGAAGCGGATACAGTTCTCATTTTTGTAATAAATATAAATGGAGATTTTTATTATTCCAGCCTACAACCACTTTCTAACATATTTGCGTATAGATGGCAGCGAAGAAATTTCAGTCGATATGCAAACCAGTTCACCAACTGGCTACAGCTATTGTAATGTGCATAGGATACTTAACGACGGTTTGTGCCTGAAGTTACACAAATAAGATGTAATTAGTAGTAAGCCTTTAGGCGCAAGGTAGATTGCATTCCATAGAATGTGTACAGTAATGAGGAAAACGAAATTTGACGATTATTATGGGCACAGACAAGAGAAATATACAGATGTAGAATATGGTACACATCGAGTTTAATTCTTTTTCTTCATGTAGATGGCTCTAGCTACTCTGTTTTTCGATTATTGTATGATCATGCAGGCAGCCTGCATTTGCAAACTCCAAGCTCCAACCCCAACATTTACTTTGTTTTCTTTTTGTCCGCTCACAGTATTTTCATATGGAGAAGGTATTCGGGAGGTATGGTATGATATGCGATCTGTGTTCTGTGTGTGCGCAAGCTAGGTAAAAAAAAAAAAAACGTTGTGGAAGAAGGAAGAGGTTTCTTTTTACTCTGTGATAACGCACAACACGTATAATGACCAAAGTGAGGACATTTGAAATTTATTTTTTCACTTCGGTTTCATTCAGTCATGGAGTGCAAATTTTGTTATTTATATTTATTTATTTTTTTGTTCTGAGAACGTATGGTTGTGGATGCGCTTGGCTTTTATCTTTTTTGCATTTTTTCAGCTATATGAACGAAATAATGCTTAAAACTAGAGAATATGTGTACCGTATTCAATGTTGCATAAACTGTTGTCGCGCCCAGCGGCAAGCAAATTTTAGCAGAAGGTTTTTTTTTTAAATTCCCAGCAAGAGAGAAATACATTTTGAAAAAGATTTAGTTATGATTCAGAAACTTAAGAAAGGCTCTGTTTCAACAACAAGCATGTACTGAAAATTCTGAGAACGTTACAAATGTTCAAGATTATAAATCAGAAATATTGAAATTAAAAAAAAAAAAAAAAAAGAACATAGGTATGATTTGGAAAAGACTATTCGACAAATGTGCAAATCAAATAATTTAAAACAAATAAAAAGACAGCCTAAAAAATGTCGTTGATTTAATCGATTCGTTCCCTGTTGGAAAATGCAAATATTTTTACCGGGACGCTTTTAACAAAAAATGAAACCTACTCTTAAAAAGAAAAATGGATTTCACAAAATTTCAGAAATGCCGCGTTATATTATTTTATGAGAGAAACTCTTGACTTCCATCTCCCTCACACCACTTCTTTATACAAGTGGATGGAAATAAAAGAATTGTCAACGGGTTTCCATGAAGAAGTTCTAACGAAAATCAAAGAAAAGTTGACAAACTGCCTGAGCACCATTTGAAAGTACTTTCTTTTATGGTCCTTGTGTTCTTAAGGAAAAAAATTGTATTTGGACCAGCAAAAACGCCAACAAATTGATGCAAAAATTTAAAACAAAAAACACTAATAACAAGGGACTAGAAAATTAAATGAACCTATAAGAACTGTCAGGATTTGCCACGGAATTAATAACAACGTTTTTTCTTATAATGTCCGGTGGAAGGCACAATCTCTTCTTTTTTTTTTTTTAATAAGCCTTGCCTGAGTTAATTTTTTTGTTTTATTTTTATTATATCTATGTAGGTATATATTTTTTTTATTTGAATTTTTGTAAATATTTTATGTTATTTTATGCATTCGTTGAATCAACATTATTTTAACAAACAAAATTCGTTACGAGTTTTCTGCAAGATTCCATTTGTAAATCATATAAATTTTTTTTTGTTTCGTGAGTAATAAAGGGTTTTCCAATAAGAGGTGTTATTTTTGTATTCAAAGAAAAATGTCATTTTTTGAGATAAATAATCGGATGTTTATTTCATAATAAAGAGGAAGGTATGCCGTTAATAATGAACATCTACATCAGCCAAATGGCCACCACGAGCACGCATACAGGACCATAACCTTTAACACCTCTTATTGAATAATCCTTTACAATACCTAGGTACCAAGACTGAAACTAAAAAAAAAAAAAATACTTTCTTACAAGCAAATGCATTTGCGCTAAATAATATTCTCGATAACATTTTTGGTATACATCCACCGTGTCGGAAAACAAATTTTTATATGATATGCTAATTTCTTCATATTTTCTTTTGCATGGGATTTGCGAAAATGTTTAAAATGAAAAAAATACACAGAAGTTCAATGCTTTTTTGCTTATTTCCTGACTATTGGGAGTGTTTGAAATAGAAGTTCACCAACCTCCAATCTAAAACGAAGATTTTTCTTATTTCACGTTATCAATTGAAATTCAGTGTTATAATTCTCCTGTTTGTACACATGGCTTAAAGAACAGGAACCATGGAACTAATGAATGACATAAAATTACAACAATTACAATACAATACCTAACATAACGAATCCAAAAACCCATAGCAGTACATGTACAACAATAATATCGTCAGCACAAGGTCAACACACAAAAAGGAAATTGCGAAAAACAAAACCCAACATACGTTTTCGATACGTTTTCATACAATCCTTACGGACTTGCTTCATGTTGCAGGCACTTCATACCAGGTATTGTATTGTGTATGCTGGTTTTCCCGATTTGTGTATGCTGGTTTTTAATTTTTCTTGAACATGCGTTTGTTCTATCATTCTACATCTGTATATTTCTCTTGTCTGTGTTATGGGTTAAGCTTTCGACGAAAAGACGGTTTTTAAACGAGGCTTGTGTCTAAGGTACGAGTTTCGATAAATTATTACAGAAAACACTGAAATCTATTACTTTTAGCTCTGAAACCGACATCAGCTGTGATTAGGTAGCTTGCTTAATCCTAATGTGGTTTTCCATTGGGACAAAAAATCAATCTTTTTTTTGATCTAAATCACTTTTTGCGTTCCATTGGGACGAAAAATCAATCTTTTTTTCGATTCGGATCACTTTTCGCAGATCTCGATATTTTTTCAGATTTACGCATACCAATATACTTTGTACAGCTGTTGAACGTCAGTTTAAGAAGTTTCATTTCGAGGCAAATGCGCAAAGTTTCGTGAAAAACAAAATAACAAAATACATAAATAGCTATGGATACGATTTCGGAGGAATTATTATCTCCATTATCTCCCTCGTCATCTGAAGACTACAAACCACCAATAATACTTCATTTGTATCTACAAGAAGGAAAACATTTTTGAGGGCGATATCCATTTGTGATTTAGCCAAAAACGAATGCCATTTGAACAGCTGATATTGTTGTCAATTAACGCACTAATCCATTTACAAAAGCAGATCAATCTCGTTGCGCGTTCCATGAGCACAGTAAAATCTGAGATCTGAAAAAGATTTCTGGTGGTCCCAATGGAAAACCACATAAGTAAAATCAGTTTGCACACTAAAAAGTCAAACTATATGGATCAATTTCGAAATGTCTTCGAAGGGACTGCTGAAATATGAACCTGCTATCATGTATTTATGTGTCTTCCTAAATCCGTATACCTACCTCGTCTAATGCCTGGCCATAGGTAGACACACATCCTGAAACATTCCCTACTATCAACAAAACTGAAGTAGAAGAAATAATATCACAAACGCACAATTTGATTTGATATTTTTTATTTATTAAGAATAATTTCGATTTTATAATTGCATTTGCAAACGACATTCGTTTGGCACAAATTTACAAAACTGCGGAATGAAGGCACCCACAAAAATGAATTCCCCTTTCTGGTTTTGTTTCCAATTCGACCACAACCAAATGGCATTTGATGCAAAAACATATTTACGTAAGGTCTAAGCAGGCTCTAAACACAAATTTTCGCGTTTAACTAACGCAGCCCTAAAGTAACGTTACTTAGGTAAGTTCGAAAAATGTTTATAAATCACATTTTCCTGCATAAGGGCATTTAAAGAGGGTGCGTAAAGATAAGCAGACTCTGCGGTGAGTTTATAAATAAAGCTGTTAGTTTACAATTTAATTATTACTCAAGCTGAGCAATTTTGGACAGGGACAGTACTGAGGGACTGAGACCCCCAACTCGCAATCCTCTTGCCGCTGGCCCACTCAATTTTTTTTTTTTTTTTTTCAAATTCGCCATTTTTTGTTCCTATCGGTGTTCTGTCAATGGGAACGTTCGGATACCTAGTCTGTAAAACGTCAACTAGATTAATCGTGACTAGGGATCCGAACGCGTTGACTAAGCAACTTGAATTATTTTTGTATTCTCGATGTCAGCGTTACCCTTGTTTGATTTTGCCCTTTTTTATTCGGAAAAGGCTCTTCATAAATTTTTCGAAAATTGTTATTTTCAAATAAGTAAATTTAAAATGTAACACGATTACCTATCACAACACTATTACATTGTTATGCGAACTAATGGTTGTTAAATGTCGTGCGGAAATTCAAAATTTGCAGAGTAGCTTTAGAAATGTCACTTTTTTTTTGTTCGGATTTTTCTGCATCTGTCATCTGGCTTTTAGTTTCGCATCGTACTACAGTAAAACCCGGATAAGTGCCTCTCGCTTTTTGAGAACCAAAATTCTGAGGATTTTTTCATATAAAACTCTTCGTATACGTATCTTTTGCTTAACTACCTTTTCCGCTTAATTGCCTTTTATTTTGTATACTTTTATTGAAATTTACCTGAACAAAATTCTTTTATGTACACATTTTTGAAATCATCAGTTGAAAAAATACAGAGCGGAGCGTATAATAGACTGTTTCGCGACAGCGAAAAAATATCGAATCATAATCAAACGAAATACAATTTTACAGAATAGGCGACAGACATGTTTTTATGGATCTGTTTCTGTTTCAGTTTTATGTAGCTGAGCGAGCAATGTAAACAGAACCAGAATTTACTACAGAACGAAAAAACTTTCTCTTCTGTTTCAGTTTCTGTTCCTGTTTCTGTTCTTTGTCACTTGGTGCCTTACGAATGGAATTTTCACGGGTTATAAAAATTAGTTCGAGTTAGAGGGATTTACTATATTTTTTTCTTAAGCCAATTTATTTAAGGTAAAAAATAGAAAAGTAGGTGTATTTTGAACAAAATTAGTTAAATAAATTAGTTATTTATTCAAAAAACTCCACAAAAAAAAAGGTCTGGAACGGTTAACTCGGGCGATCTTGCGGGCCAGTGCAAATCGCCAAAACGAGAGATGAGGCGACCCGGGAATGCCGCCTTCAGAATATCGGTTGTGGCTCGCGCAGTATGTGCCGTAGCTCCGTCCTGTTGGAACCACATATCCTCCAGTCCTAATTCGTCCAATTGTGACAGAAAAAAACTCGGTTAACATGGCCCTATAGCCCGCATCGTCCACTGTTGTCGTTTGACCAGCGGCGTTCTCGACAAAAAAAAAAATGGCCCGATGACTCCTCCAGCGTGAACAGCGCACCATGCAGTAACGAGTGCGGGTTGAGCGGGTGTAATGGCTCCTCGTGCATTACTCGTGGATTTTGGGTGCCCCAGAAGCGATAGTTTTGCTTGATCATGTACCCGCTGAGGTGGGAATGAGCCTCATCCTCATTATTATTTTGGTCGATAAATCGTCCACTTCGTCCTCGAGATTGAGGATGGCTTGGGCGTAGGTAACACGTGTTTGGCGGCCGACAGGCAGTCTTTGACCAAAATTCGCCTTAGGGACGACCGGCTGATGGCTAATTGCGAGGCACGGTGTCTGGTGGATGCTTCCGGTGACAGCTCGACATCCTCGTCAAAAGCGGCGATATTCTCGGCACAACGGGTGCTCCGGGGCCGGCCACTCTTGGCAACGTGTCGTGTGGTCCCATACTCTTCAAGGTTGGTGGTCAAACGGCGCAGTGTTTGCGCAGTCGGTGTCGGACGGCCGTGGAATCGGCGACGGAATTCGCGCTGCGCCAACACTACAGACGAATTGTTGTGCAAAAAAATAGACACGATTATTCCGCGTTCTTGGGGAGTGTATCGCTCCACGGCTTGTTCACTTGTATTCTACATCTGTATAGTCCACAAATTCAAAACAGATTTGACATTGGCGGCCATTTGCAAAAATAAGAGCATCTTCCAATAGGGCGATCTCTTTTGGCCCACCTTGAAGAAACACAATTATAATCGTCGCGACGCAATACTTGCGGGAGGGCAATCTTTTTATTTTTATGTTTTTTTTTTTTTTCTTCCGACGAAAAATTCGACTTAAAGGAATATTTCAATTTTCAATACGACAAGAATAAAAAGAATATGTTCGAGTTAGAGGGATTTCAACTTAGAGGATGACTTTTCTATGCAAAATTGAAGGGAATGCAAAAATTGGGTCGAAAAATTCGAGTTCGAGGGCAATTCGAGTTAAAGAAGGCTCGACTTAGAGGGATTCGACTGTATTTCTAAAAGGCGATTAATATAATCTGTTTGGTTCATAAAATGAGATGTTAGAAAGAAACATATTAGGACAAACATCGTTGTGTATTTTCCGCTTTTGAATTACATTAACAACGATTTCATTACAACCGATCTATGTGTTAATTTTTCATAGATATTTTAAGCAAAAGTACACTTATTCCTAAAAACAAGTACTATCCACACATAACGAATAATTTCAAATTTAACGGATAAAATTCTATGAACGCTGGCAGCATCTTTTCCCACAGAGGAGGTTGTTCATATTTTTTGAGGAACCAACGCGGTTCGTTGAAGTTTCGTGACATTTTGCAATACGAATTTCTATGTATCAATACTAGTGCACAAAAACGAGGACACTCCATAAAAATATAGCTTGTAGGCAAAGGAATGGTATAATCGGCCGAAGTTGGCGGTCTCCGTATTGCTCTGATTTTAGCCATACGGACTCCAATATGTTATTTTTTGTATACCTACCCAACGTTTCCTAGAATGAGGTGTAGGTACTTTTTGTTTCCACATTTCGTTAAAAAGGTTACCATATTCGTTCCAAATGTCAAGACCATTTTTCTGCGAGGCAATATGCTCCATGTTAACCGCTTCAATAGTGGTCAAAACACAAAACACCAAAATTGATACCATACACATTTTTTTCTTAATCACGTCCGCACGATCCAAACATGGAACCGACGAAACAAGTGTATAAAATGGCTACCTTCATCAATCTTCCCATGCCGGATAATTTCCTTGATCCTACTCCCCATCTAACTCTTACCGCAGCACCACCATCATCCATTTTCCACGGTACCCACCGTAGCTACATTACCGCACTCATCAGCCCCAGCATCCAATCAGTGGCCAGTTCGGCGTCGTACAAAGCCGATCATCCATCATCGAGCGTCACACTAAGGGCAGCCTTCTTTGTGTTCGAACGCTAATTAACCGCAGAGCGCGGCTCTTGCGTGAGAAGGCGTTAATGAGCAAAAATCGTCCCCAGTGACTGTGCCGCACGATGGAGTGTTTGTGTTACACCGAATCGCCAATCGTTGAGCGTGTGTAAGGTTTGAGGTGGGACGCCCACATCGAAGGAGATACACGATTCCCTCTCTGACTGGGATAAAAGGACCAAGAACAGTCATAATATTCCCAAGTAGGGAAAGTCCACAGCATGCTTAGGCTTACCCTGACCGCCTACTATACAGATTTGCTCCCATTTTCTTCTGCCATCCCTCCACTTTGTACATCTGATTGAATCCTGATATGCGAAGGTGTTGCTGTTTATTTATTTATTTATTTTTTTTTTCTTGGTTAACACTTCTTCATTTCTTTACCTCTTTGTCGCTGCGCCCAAGCCGACGTTAGATGTAACGTCCGTCCGGCCGTGCTGAGTTGTGACAGAGAGTTGGTTTTTTGTTCTCTTTCGGTTTATCTCATTTCTTTCATGATGGAGTGTAAGTCGTTGGATTCTGTCGCATGGTGTTGCGGTTATTTTTGAATTCCTTTCTGCACATCATAACGTGTGATAATATAACGTTTGCACGGCTGAATGGAGCTAGGGATTGCTTTTATCCGTGGGCAATGGCGCACATGTTTAGCCAGCCAATATCGAACTGGTGTGTTTCAGAAGAGACGCAGCTGAGTCTAAGGAAATCCAATTATGGGTCTTGACACTTTAAAGCTCAGTGCCAACTAAGTGAAGCTCAACGGTTACTTTCTGAAAGGTTGTGCGGAGTTTTCGAAATTAAGAACTTGTAAAAAAAAATGACTAATTGCCTCTTAAATTGCAGCTTAGCGGGTACCTATCTTGAGCAAATGGTCTTAAACTGTGACTATAGTGTCGCCCGCATTAAATATCTACTATTACCAACTTCAAGACTTTTTTAACTTTCTCCATTACGGAGTAAAGGCATCAAGTGACAAAGAACAGAAACAGAAACAGAACAGAACGTTTTTTCGTCCTGTAGTAAATTCTGGTTCTGTTTACGTTGCTGGCAGCAACAGAGACAATAAATATTGACTTGTTTAAGCTCTGTCGTCAGACAGCCATTTTTCTGTCGCTAAATTCTGTTGCTGAAAAAAAAAAGATGTCTGTTCCTAATTCTGTTTCTGTTACAAAAGTATGGGATTCTGTTTCTGGTTTCTGTTCCCCGTTCTGTTCTCTGTCACTTGGTGCCTTAAGAGGAAGATATTGTGTTCGTAAAAAAGTTCGAACTCGTGACATTACGATGATACGATGATAGACGAATTCAAAAAAATTTGCCGCAAAATTCTGTTCATCTGTCCGCCTGCCTGTTAGTCAGTCCTTCCACAGGCCTACAGCCTAAGTGGTGGCCCGGATTTCGTTCAAGCTTCGGATTTGGAGTTTTGGGGCTTACAGTTCGGGATTGTTTTTATTTTTTATTTTTTTTTTTTAATATACTTCTACCGGGAAAGGCGAACCTATAACGCTTCAACAGCGCCCCGAGATGCCTGCAGATGTATGTTTGTTTTGCACTTAAATTGCTGCAAATTGTAGTCTTCTGGAAATATATCCCCAGGAAGCGAGTTCCAAAGTTTGCTTGTCCTGTAACAGAAGGAGTTTTGGATAGTTGATGTCCTCGCGGTTGTCAAGTGCACTGTATGGTCATGAGCATTAGCAGCCTGTCTTGTTGGGCACCCAAAAGTTGCATTTCGAGGGATAATGTCTTTGAGTTCCTCAGAACATCTACCATGGAAGTACCTATAGAACAAGCATAGGTCAGCGATTTGTCTTCTGTGCACCAACGGTTGTAGATTCGATGTGAGTGTAGGGTCTCCAATGAGTCGAACTGCTCGTCTCTGTATGCTATCAAGCAGGTTAAGTGAATGTTTTGGGGCCGAGCTCCATATATGGGAACAATATTCCAAGCCTGGTCTAACCTGTGCTTTGTAGAGAAGGAGAAGTTGCTTGGGGCTAAAGTACCTCTTTGCTCTAAATAGGTAGCTCAACTTTGCGGACGCCGATTTTGCGATATAGGATATGTGGTTCTGCCATGTGATTCCTGAGTTGACTGTGACTCCTAGAAGGTGCATTGAGTCCTTGTGATGGATTGGATGGTCATCCATTTGGATCTGAGGAACTGTTGATGCATTTTTTCTGGAAAATGTTGTGAGCTGTGTCTTGTTTGCATTAAATACAACCAAGTTGTCCTTTCCCCACTTCAAGATTTTGTCCAGATCATCATTTAGAGAATTAATTTGTTCACATCTCGGATTGTGTGATGTAGCCGTATTCACAGGCCCACTGTTCGAGATGGAGGATATAAGAGTGCTGTCATCTGCAAAGCTGTTATTATTTGTCGATCAAAGCAAATCGTTGATGTGGAGAAGAAATAGAGTTAGAGAAAGAATAGATCCTTGGGGCACTCCTGCATTTATAGCAAACGAATTGGATGACACACCTTCTACAACAACTTTTATCGATCTTCCCAGAAGAAAATTTTGCATCCATCCGCAGAGTTGTTGTGGTAATCCGTAAGACGCTAACTTGCCTAATAGGGCTCTATGCCAGACTCGGTCAAATGCCTTTGATATGTCCAAGGCTACGGCTCTGGATTCGCCGTGTTGTTCAATTGATTGTGTCCATAAGTGCGTTACGTAGCTTAACAGGTCACCAGTGGAACGACGGCTCCGAAATCCGTATTGCCTGTCGCTTATTAATCGATGGCCTTCTAGATATTTGATTATTTTGACATTTATTGCCTTTTCCATTACTTTAGAGAGCATTGAAAGTAACGCTATTGGACGATAGTTTTGTGGCAGACATTTCTTCCCTTTCTTTGGAATAGGTTGAATGCGAGCGCTCTTCCAGCAAGAAGGAAACGTCTTCTGGGAGTACGACATGCTAAACAGCTTACAGAGTACAGGTGCAAGTTCTGGTGCACAGTTCTTGAGTACTATAGCCGGGATTCCATCGGGTCCCGTTGCCTTATTGCAATCTAGTTCTTTAAGGATGCGTTGAATTATTCGAGGCCGAAATTTCACTTCTGTCCCCTTGTACGACAGACATGCCTTACCTCAGAGTTATTCTATCCCCGCCACTGCAGGGGGAACTTAACCTTCGGACTATAACTTCGTGAACAAAAAATCGATTGTTAAGTCATAACTTAATTGCAGTACAAAATAAATTTGTGGGAGGTAGTTTTAGTGAGTAAAAATCTCACACTAATATGAGCACGCGCCGACTGTCCTCATAGTGTCGTCTAGAAGATTTCCACCTACCTCGGAGAAAAAAAAAAAAAATTTAACTCACGTCCCTCGGGATATTCAAGATGCAACTATCAGCTTCTCTGAAAAAAATATTCTACGAAAATTGACTTAACCTGATGTCTTTTCCATTCAAAGGGACGCGCCAAACCCCTATTGGGAAAAGATCCAGAAGTCTATTGACGCTCAGCTCCATGCATACAATCCCTGTTTGCCTACCCATAGTCTATGCCATTTCCCGGACTTGACCTCGATTTTCTTAACAAACATCGTATTGCGCCAACATTTTAGCGACCGTAACCAATCGGGACAGTCTTTTCTTGGATGTTTATCTCAATTTGGCATAATCATTGCCCCCTCATTAAAAGAAACGCTTGCCGGTTGTCTTTGTATGTCTGATGTACCCATTTACTCAGACAATTTAAGCCCCTCCACAACAAACATCAATCGCTGGCGTTTCAAGCGCCTTTGTCTATCTACCTTGTTTTATGGCAACGTTTACAAGACACACTTACAACCTTCTCGCTACAGAAGCATAATAATCGACGCAACTTTCCATAGCCACCAATGCGCAGAGGTCTACACACGTTATTCGAAATAAATACCATCAATCCATCGGATTCATCGATCATCATGACCGAAAGGTGTATCGATGATTTGACATTTCCTTCGATTTAAACGAAAAAAACAAAAAAAAAAACAAGAAAATTCCCAAACTGCCGTGTCATCAACGTCAAATTAAAAATTCAAAAATTTCGGCATTTTGATGAGCGCCGTCGGTCGGTCGATTTCATACGGTACCCGAATGCGCATCCCGCAGCGCTTTGGGTACATCTCGATCTTGAGGGGGTGTCGCCTCTCTATAAGTGTCGAATAATGAATTTCGATAATTTTTATGAATCGAACACAGTACGAGTGGATAATTTGACAGACGGGGGGGGCGATTCGGGAATATGCTGTTGTTCTGCTATCCCGAAACTTGTAATTGCTGGGTGTTGAACGTATACCGATGGCAATTGATTTGGGTCTTGATGAGTGCGCGTATGCGTTCTGCAGATTGATGAATGGCTTGATTGTCCATTGTCTGAACGAAGGGGAGTAGTTAATGCTTAAAGACGTGACCATTGAGCTCTTGTCAAATCGCTTGCGTATGTACGGAATCTTACTTAACCTCGTTGAATGCAAAGATTTCCGGCTGTATCCTGTAAAGCGGCCGCAGGTGAAATTGCTTGATTGTCCACTTTGACACATTGAGGGTGATTGAGAAGACAAATTATTGGTGCCGTAATTAAAAGTGTGCGTACAATATATGGTAGCCAATAAGTTGTCAAATGGAATTTGTCTTGAATCGATCAAGTGCTGGAAGTGGCGAGAGTAGTGGTTGTAGCTTTCTATTTGAAAAAATGGACATGTATGAAATGGAAAATGATTTCGACAACAAATTGAGGTGCAACTATTGAGGAATCCTTATGTTGGAAGGGCAAAATCTGAAATAAATCTTCACTTTAGCATATTTCTTTTCGAAATCGCTGTGTTCGACTTAAAATGTTGCGTCACTCTACACTTACTTACTTACTTACTTAGGTGGCACTACAGTCCGGGGTGGACCTGGGCCTGACCCAACCAACACGCCTCTCCAGTTAGCGCGCACTACAAGTTGGTTGAGGTCCCCTTCGTCCCCTTCCACTTGCGCGCGCCACCTAAGGCGAGGTCTTCATCTACTGCGTTGTCCCTCGGGGTTGGAATGGAAGACTCTTCGGGCCGGAGCGTTGGTGTCCAATCGCTCTACATGTCCTAACCATCTTAGACGACTAATGCGTACTTTTCTGACCAGGTCGTACAGCTCGTAGAGTTCGCTGTTAAATCTTCTCCTCCAAATCCCGTCAACGCAAACGGGACCAAAAATCACTCGAAGAATTTTGCGTTCGAAGCGACCAAGAAGATCCTCATCCGTTTTTGCTAGGGTCCATGCTTCTGCGCCATAGAGCAGGACAGGGATGATGAGAGTCTTATATAGAATCTCCTTATCGCTTCTTGACAAGGCCTTACTAATCAATTGCCGTCTTAGGCCAAAGAAACAGCGGTTGGCAAGAGTGATTCTTCGCTTGATTTCTGATGTGATGTCATTATCAGAGTTTATAGCGGAGCCGAGGTAGACAAAGTCCCTAACTACCTCAAAGTTATAGCTGTCTATCGTGACGTTCTGTCCGATTCGTCGATGTTGTGTGTCCCTTCTTATTGACAGCATATATTTTGTTTTACCCTCATTCACCACTAAACCCATTTTTGCCGCTTCTACTAATTGTTGCAAACGCACCAGTGACAGCTCGCTGTGTTCAGCCAATGATGTCGATGTCGTCCGCGTATGCAAGTAGTTGCACAGACTTTTGGAAGATTGTGCCACGGGTATTGGCTTGTGAGTTTCGCACAATCTTCTCAAAAATGATGTTGAAAAAGTCAAATGACAGCGCGTGACATTGTCTAACTCCTTTTTTGACATCACAGGTCTCGGTAAGATTGTTTTCGACCTTTATGGAGTAGCTGGAGGTAGGTAGTAAGTTACCGGAACTTATGTAGGTTAGGTTAGGTTAGGTAAACGGGTACGTAGAACAGGGAGAACCCTGCGCTATCCAACTTAGGTCTTCGTGGACCTATTGTGATGCCCTTATTGGGGTCGACCATTGGTGTTGCATCGATGTTCTTCTTCCCCTCTCCTTTGTGGTTAATAAACGCTGGCCAGCCATCCCGATCCGGTACTAATCGGGCCTAAAACCGCACTGATAGGGTGCAATCAGTTCGTTGACATAAGGTTTCAGGCGTTCGAACAGTACGGCAGATAGGATCTTATATGCGATGTTAAGGAGACTGATGCCTCTATATAGTTGGCGCAGTTTAGAAGGTCTCCTTTCTTGTGGATCGGGCAAACAATGCTGAGGTTCCATTCATCAGGCATAATTTTCTCGAACCAAATTTTGGAGACGAGTTGGTGTAAACACTCTACCAAGTCATCTCCCGCTGCCTTGAAGAGCTCAGCAGGTAAGCCGTCTCTGGTCCAGCAGCCTTGTTGTAACGGGTGATTTTTTAGCTGGTTTGGTTTTGGCAACACTGGTTTTGACAGCTGACGTGTGTTTAGTACCTTGTGTTACTGTCAAACAGCTTCAGTTTGGTTTGCAATTTAACCATGGATCGTCTTACAAATGAACAACGCTTGCAAATTATTGAATTTTACTATCAAAATTCGTGCTCGGTTCGAAATGTTCATCGCGCGCTGCTTCCATTTTATGATCGGCATTCTCGACCTTCTGAGCAGTCTATTCGGAAGATTGTGACCAAATTTCGTACCAAATTTACTTTGTTGGACATTAAACCACCAACACGTTTACGTACTGTGCGTAGTGAAGAAAATATTGCGGCCGTATCAGCTAGTGTGACAGAAGACCGCGAAATGTCGATTCGGCGCCGTTCCCAGCAGTTAGGCCTTTGTTACAGCACTACGTGGAAAATTTTGCGGAAGGATTTGTGCGTAAAGCCTTTTAAGATACAGCTTGTGCAAGAACTAAAGCCAGCCGACCTACCACAACGCCATATTTGTGGTGAATGGGCTCTTGGAAAGCTGGCCGAGGATCCGCTTTTTTATCGAAAAATTGTGTTCAGCGATGAGGCTCATTTTTGGTTGAATGGGTACGTAAATAAGCAAAATTGCCGCATTTGGAGTGAAGATCAGCCAGAAGCATTGCAACAGCTACCAATGCATCCCGAAAAAGCCACTGTTTGGTGCGGTTTATGGGCCGGCGGCATTATTGGGCCATATTTCTTCAAAGATGATGCGAATCGCAGCGTTACTGTCAATGGTGAACGCTACCGAGCGATGATAACAAACTTTTTTTTGCCCGAAATGGAAGTTCTTGACTTGCATGATATGTGGTTTCAAAAAGACGGTGCCACATGCCACACAGCACGCGAAACAATGGCGCAATTGCGAGGCGAGTTTGGTGAACAGTTAATTTCACGTTTCGGGCCTGTCAATTGGCCGCCTCGTGCGATCGTGCGATTTGACACCATTAGATTATTTTTTGTGGGGGTATGTCAAGGCTAATGTGTATAGGGACAAGCCCGCTTCGATTGACGCACTGGAAGCCAACATCCATGCATTCATTCGTGAGATACCGGCCGATATGTGTGAAAGAGTATGCCAAAATACGACTCAGCGGATGGACTACCTGAGACGCAGCCGCGGTCAACATTTGCATGAAATTATCGATTCAAATAAATATTTCATTCATTTTTTCGAATTTTTAAAAAAAGTTCTAAACCTCTTAAAAAATCACCCTTTACTTCAGCTTGGATATTGCTATCCTCGATTTATTTTGCGCAGGTGGACGGAAGTTTTGGCTGTCATCGCCCAGGTTGAATGGTTTATTCTGCCTACCACCAGAATTTATGTCGTCATCGCCGTTTAGCAGAAATGGTTTTTCCATGTCCGCAGCAGGGACTGTGTTTCCACTGCAGGGTTATTCCTTGTTCGTCTCTTCATAGGACTCTGCATGGATCTTGTTATCATGGCACGTCCTTTTTATCTTTTGGTAAGACTTCCGAACATTGTAATTGGAGTAGCACCTTCCTATTTCCTCGATCGCGTGCCTCTGATGATCTTTCTTATTCTTCTGGAGAAGCCGGTGTTCTTCCCTCCTCCTTTGCGCGTAGAGCTCACTAGAGCTCACTTTGATCACATAGATCATAAAAGTACAATTAAAAGTTTATTCGATGATTCACTAAAACGGCAAACAACTTTCTATACACTGTTTAAAATGAAAATTCATTCTTTAGGAGGAAAACACATTAAGGCCCGTTTGCTGATACTACTCACGCCTTTATCGATACAAAACCGAGTCAAATATACCATGTGGTGACTATAATTTAAAGTAAATTTGGATAAGAGTCCCAATTTTCTAGTTTGGGAGCTCTTTTGACTGGTAACTTTTCGGTGATCGTCGCTTTTAGGTTGCCATTTCGGTTGGTATTGTAAACCTATTTACTTAAGGGGTAATTTAGTCTACGACCGTTGCCCTTCTGGACTGTGTCAAATTCATTTCATTTATCCAGCACATTGTCGAATAATTATAACCGTAGGGCTATTACTCTTTCATCTCTCACAGCAAAACAAACACCACTTACCACTGGCCACATCCACTACTCTCCATAGCCTAAAGACGGAGATAAATTAATCCTAGATCGACAGCAGTCGTATATCTTCCCCCATCCATCCCAAACAAACAATAAACCATTCGCGCGCGCACCCCAAAATAAAACCTCCGTCCTCGATCCATATAGAGGGGAAAACAAAAGAGTTCGACCACGAACTGGACTCTTGTTCTCACCTCTCCGCCTGGCTGTAGTTATATCGCTGCCATCCAATCGTTTGCATATTAATAATGCTCATTGAAACACGCTCAACTGCAAAAATGTATAATTTCCCTCTGCTACCCCTTGCCAATAATTATACAGTTCGCCCGCCCCATGGACCCCCAATTTATTCGTGAAGCTCCTCGACGCGCCGCATGTAATTCATAACCACTGAGCGATCAATAAAAACTGTTGACCCTGGCATTTGTCAGTTTCACAACAATTAGAGATACACCAGCCGGGTGGCGATGGTGGTGAGTCCGTCCGGTTGCCAGCGGCGTCGCACCTGATTTATGAACGAATAACAACAAAATACAAATGGAATTCACGAGGGGCGGTTGCTAAGTGACGCGCCTACCATTCACGGCAACCATACACACACGGCTGGTGGTCTTATCGGAAGCTACGATTTCTGTCGAACGCGCACCAAGCGAATGCATTTGTCATTGTTTTTTGGCCAATTCCACGCAGTAGGGGGTTTGGCGCTCCGACAGCGACTGCGACTGCGATGACCGGTGGCGATTCTCAATCGATGATCGGTTAATTGCTGTGGTTAAGTAAAATTGATTTCGATATGCTTGTGCAGTTTTATTGTGCCAATTCGATGTGGGGCTGTCTACGAGTATCGCTGTTGTGAAATTCATGGGTGGCCAGGAGCGACTTGGCCATAACAAGACGGCAGCAACAGGTCCTGTCCGCACTGGCAACTCTCAATGTGTGGGTCATAATTATACACCCTTCTTCGGGGATGGAAAATGCAATGAATTGACCAGAGGGATGGAGAATATTTATTGGTCTATCGCGCCATGGGAGTGGAATATATTTTGGCACTTTTGCGCGGTATCGTGGAAGTAACACCTCACCGGCAGACTCATCTCCTCGGTGACTCGACAAATTCCATTGAAAATATACCTCAAGTTAATTACTTTTCTACTTTGATTTTCGTAAAGACGCGGCACTTTTCTTCCATTTCACACGATCGCCCCAAAAATGCGATCCGATCGCACGGTCAATTAATCATTCCACAGCGAAAACCATTCACTGTATCAGCACTACCTACATGGAGGATGATTGCTTTTTCCCGATCGAACATGAAAGCATTTCCTGGCGCATAGCAGTACCGATCGCATCGACCACCGATCGGTTTGCTTCAAAGAATTGTTCGATTGGAATTGATTTAAAATACCAAACGGTATATACACAAAAATTAAGAAACACACTCAAATACAGACAATACAACCACTGATAGCCGAGTTGGACCTCCGCACCTCCAGGCGAGAAAGTAATAAAACCAAATCACATGTAGACACAGTTTTATCAGGTAGCCATAATGCGTTTCGATTAACATTAATTGGGACCGCTTAGGCGGTCATTTAGATATGATTGCAGGTTTTATAGTGAAAATGGCAGCACAGTTGACAATTCCTATGCTAATATGTAAAACATCCGTTTTTGATAACTTTTACGACCCAATGAATTATGGATCGTGGTGAATTAAAAATGTGCATTTCATAAGTAATAATTTCCGATCATGTCCGGAGAGGCGATAAAGTCGTATGCAAATTTTTTGAGGAGAAACAAATTGCTCAAAGTTGGTGACACGCTGTGTTGTGTGAAAAATGGTTACCTTTTGATTTTGGAGATTTTTCTTTTGTTTATTTTATTGAGTTGTAAAATAAATTAAAAAAATATATATTAAAGCGTGGACCTATATTTTTAGACGTGTCTATCTAGTGGATGAGGCTCTTTTTTATTGTGAGCTTAACTTTCGTGAAACAATCTTAGTGGTGGACTAAACGTTCATTTCTCATTTGGTGCGTAGAGCGTAGAGTGTGGCAACATTGGCCGAAAGTGAAAATGCTGATGGAAATTGCGTTTCTCGGTCAACGGTGAGTGGCAAAGAGAGCTATGACTACCGAATGTTATTATGGGCTTAAGTTTAAAATGTCGACTTGTATGGCCTTTTCTTTTAACAATCTGGCGCGCCATGCCACACAGCACAGCCAATCGAACAATCGGTCTTTTGCGGGTTACGATCTTAATGAAGAGTTACAAGCACCTTTGGCGAAGTCTTGACAAATTTCGTCGAAGCTGTTCATGTGATAGAGCTAGGAAATAGTCAACAAAGTCTTTGAAAATTGTGCTGATCAATCAGGAAAAAAATGAATTTGTAATGCCAACAATTGTCGTTGGTTAAGATGAACGAAAATATCAACATTTTTCATTTAATGAATGAATGAATATAGCTAATCCGTGCTCGCCTTGCTTCGTCAGAGTTCCACTTCGCACACACACACACAAAATTTGCCCCACTGAACGCTGGGAACATTTATAACGATGTAGCTTCAATCGAACATTGAATTGTATAAAATTTATAGTTTATAGCTTATTGTTCGACTGCAGGATAACGTACAAAGATGATTTATATCTTAAGACCTTTTTACATAATTGATCTTTATACTAAAAAAAATCCTATTCCATTTGGATGAGTCATTCCAAAGCTAGGAGCTAGAGGACATTCGAGAATTACAACTTTTCTTAGATATCAGCTTAGATTTCCGCTTGCGGACAGCGGATAATGGTAAAACACATCCTATAACCTAATCTCGACAATTTTCAATGCAATTTTTAAAACCGGAATCAATTTCGTGCAGTACTTTTTTAATCTATTCCGAACATACACCTTACAGCCAGAATAAAAGTTACAGTCTTGTTATAGAAAGAATTGAGAACTTACAGCCGAGTTCTTATTATCAAAAATAGTAGTAAAAGCAAGAACAAGTTGCTGGGCGATTTGGGTAGCTTTTTTGTTTCTTCAGTCGCTCCGATCGTAAAGAGGTCTTTTCTGAAGCCAAACGAGAAGGCAACTACTCAAGGCAGATCGTATTGTTGGCAACTCAGGACGTCAGAAAGGTCTTTAATTCAGCCAGGTGGAATGACATGCTGAACTCGAACACTTCAACATAACAGTCTATCTCCAATGAAGAATTCGAGTCACCTCAGGAGCAGCGCAATGATCGATCTTGGGCCCTGACCTCTGGAACATCTCCTAACATGCCATTATGCGTTGGCAACTCTGGACGTCAGAAACGACTATAACTCAGCCAGGTGGAGTGACATGCTGAACGTTCTCGAACACTTCAACATCCCAGTCTCTTGCGAATGACGAGGGACTATCTCAAAGACCTGGAGCTGGTTTACGAGAAGGCCAATGAAGAATTCGAGTCACCTCTGGAGCAGCACAATGATCGATCTTGGGCCCTGACCTTTGGAACATCTCCCAAGATGGTATTCTATGCATGCAGATGCCGCAAGACACCTTCCTGGTGGGGTACGCAAATGATATCGCCGTGGTGATAACGGCAAAAGACACCGTAAGTGCGCAATGTATGTTTTGAACTTTTTCGGCCCTAACGATTGCAACCAAAATTGATATTTAAGCTTAAGTAGGTGAGGTTAACATGACGGCACACTCAGTTTTTGCTAAAAAATCGAATAACGGCACTTTTGAAATTTTGACATATCTCGAAAACGGTCCATAAGAGTGTAACAAAAATTTAACTCTAACAAGCTAAGCCGGGGTATGCAACGAATAAGCTTCTAAAGGGATGAATATGACCTAAGCGTGGCTACAAAAAACGTCCTTCTGACGAAGAGATCCCGTCTGTAATCGACTTCCAAATCAACCAGGACGTACTAAGAAGCAAAAATGCTGTAACGTATTTGTGTGTGACCATCAACACAAAGCTTATCTGAGCCTTTAAAGATAGGTACACTCATCACGGAGGAGTAAATTCAGCTCTTGCCTTTTAAACCACATTCTTTTCCATGAGGCATCCCGCAACGAAAATAAGTCTGCCCCGTAAAAAGCACCCCCTCGCTCAAATCAATTACGACTTACCGAAAGTACCCCGTGTGACTAATGCTAAGCCAAAGCCATTTACTTCTTTTTCCCGCCGCATAAACAAGTTGAAGCAACTAACTTGGCTGAAAGTCAAAACATTTACCGTCGTATGTCGCCTATGCGAATCCACTCCATCATAATCCCCCCCAACTTAAGGCCAAGGAAAAAAAAAAAGGTCCTTGGCCAGCCGGAATATTGATTGCCATCATATTTCCAAGTTTATCCTACCCGCCGCTCGCACCCTCACTATCATCGCCACCGTGTGACAATTTATCAGACCTAGAATCTGGCCGGCAGTTACGGCGGCAACACCAAGTACCAATCAACTAAATTACTATCATAGCGACGGGTATGCATTCGAATATTAAAACTCATTTGTTGTCCTTCGGAGGTGTACACACACACACAAACACGAGAGTGTGCAAGGAGCCCGATCCAGTGTAGGGTTCCAACAAGCGTGACTTCAAAATCACGCTCATAATGATCACAAACGACGCTCCGACTTCTGGTGGCTTGTCTTTCGGTTGCGGTACACGTACACTGCACTCCACACAGCGAATTGCAGATGCAAGTGCGAAATTAATTCGTGTGGTGAGTGGGATCTTCCACAGATTACACGAGAGATCTGGTGAACAGTGGGGCGGCGGGCCATCCTTATGCTGAATCTGAGTCTGAGTCCGAGTGTGTGCGGACTGGAATTAAATTGTCGTCACATTATCACCGGCAGGGATGCATCGCCTGGCCTTGGCTGCAGAGTGCAGACTGCACAGCCAGTTACAATGAGAAATTCCCTAAACCATATCATCCGTGCGTTGCGTACTCTGGGTAGCGCATTCCCTTTGGTCCGGCGGGATTCGGATTCCGATTCAGATTCAGAACCAGAATCAGAATCAGAGTCAGGCTCAGCAGAGAACATCTCTTTTTGCTGGATGTGTGTCTTTGGTGCGGTGTTGCTCGAGTGTGAAATGAAAAGCCAAAGGCAGGCATAAAAAAAAGCCTGACAAAAATAAGCAACAAACGATTTAACACTAATGTCGCGCCCGAATGGACGACAACGACACCACGACGACGACGATGACAATGACCAAAACGACTAAAACGAAGGCGGCAACTGGCAACCGGCAGCAGGCAGCACGATCCACACCGCAACTGTACAGACAGCATAAGAGCGGATGGGTGATGGTGATAATGAGGTCCGATCAATTTGGTTTTAACTGCTGGACTTTATACACTTTATAAGAATCTTTATAGGGCGAATTATTTTCTGTTAATTGCCAAAGGCGTTTGAGTTAAGTGGTTTTCGTGCTTTTTATAAATATCTCTTAATTTTGCTCTCATACTATGCAGCAGATTGGTAACCTAACCACACAGCTCTCTATGGTGTTGGTGTTGAGTGTTGACATCCACATGCAAGGTGACGCACAAAAGGATTTCTTTCAATCTCTAAATGGCAGAGCGAGAGAGAGAGAGAGAGCGAGGATGGAATACCTTGCGTTTTTGGTCTATTATGGCTGCCCCAACTCGGTGAGGTGGATGATGGCGTTTTTTGTTTGAAGAACCAGAGCAGACATTCTGGCAGCGATCGTTAGAGATATGTGCAGACTTTTACCTTAGCACGCAGATCTATATAGACGATTTTTCGGGGGCTTTTGGTTTCTTTTTCCTCTCTGGTGGATTGCTTCACGATCGCGACAAGTTTTTGAACAAAAAGGACGACAGACTATACCATTGGGATGTGTCACGATGACCATTTTCGGGACAAGCACAGATTGTTTGAATTTTTCGGCAAATTAATTAACTGGATGCGAGTGGCAATCTAATTTGCACGCAAATCGACTTACGACTTAGTTGCACTCCGTCGGGTTTGAATTTTATGTGTGTGTCTGACTATTGGGGGCTTTTGATGAAGTAAATGACTTCATGCTAAATATTCAACTTAAGGTGGTGTGTGCAGTGAATTAACACAAATTTTCGGCTAAGTTGAAGTTCACAGGTGCGGAGAGCGTATATACTTATTTGAAGGTATTGATAATCTAGTACATTCATTTAATGCTAACATTGTACCAAACTAATCCCATCCCGAACACAAGTTAAATGTCATTTTTCGTTTCACAATTTTTCAATAAACTTGCCTCCGCTTTTGTATTCGTTTTTATCTTAACTCCGTCGTAATCTTTAACCTTCTCAATAAAGACCTCATGGTAAATATTAAACCTTGAAATTTTCGGTATTAATTTGAACGGTTTTGAAGGAGATTGCGTGTAACAAATCACAAATCACGCAGTGGACATCTGCGTATGGTGTCATTCTTCCTCGCTACTTGAGATATAGGAAGGTCTCCAAATACCACCTGTTTTCTAAAAAAAGCATCACTTTATGTCGACTGTAGTAGTTTTATGGTTGCAAGAAGTGAATCCGTGAAAACCGTTGGGTTTAGTAACGAATAAAGGAAAGTCGTAGTCGACCTAAACAGAGTCGAACGACAGGAACCATATATAATTTGGATATAAAATTAAGAACATAGCCCTACCCAGTCTCTAAATGAGAAGATTCGTCGTATATTGTATGGCAGTTGTTAAGGGATATGCAATACTAAGTGCTGGAAAAAGTTGGCGCCGGATATACCTTTAATGGATCAACGTCTACGATCACATACCGAAGTGTGTTACTTAATAAAAAAATAAAATAAATAGTTGGCGCAACAGGTCCGGAACGGAACCCTAGGCCTAGCTTCTCACAACCATTCGTTTTGTGTGAGTTTTTCAATTTTGGAATGAATGGAAGGGATCTACTATTCTATGCCGACTCCAAACGGTTAATTGAGAAGCTCTTTCAAGACATTTATACTCTCGGATGTTTGGCAGACGTTAGCGAGGCGTGGCGCAGTGAAAAAAAAAACCCTAAGTTGTTAGTAGTCCAACACACTAACGACGAAGCCACTGCGCCTGACATTTAATGGAAAAGCTGAAATATTCGGCCTGCTGTTCTAGGGCCAAAATAAGGACATGTCATTCCAGTTTGGGGCTTGCGCCGTCAGGGTAACTACCCTGCAATTAGGCCCGGAGGTCGGAACGTCAATGGACTACAAAGTGCGAAGGCACCTTATATAATTCGCTACTCAAAAATCTGAGTCTGTCCTCACTCGTTACAAGAAGATATAACCGCGACCCAGGAAATACGAGCTTCTGAATGGAGTCTTTCGAGTCCTCCCAGAGTATGGTGTCAAAGTTGCACTCGGGGATTTTACTGCTAAAATGTTTTTTTCGGCGGGTTAGTTGGTAAGCACAAAATCGACAAAACGACAACAGACAAAGGCAACCGAGTTATCGATTTTGTAGCAGCTCGCAATACGGTGATAAGTGAACACGGTGTCCAAGGCTAGGATCCACTGTCGAAATCAATGCGATTCACACATTCAACATTTCTAAATGTAGGCTCTGACCATTTTTATTGCAGATAAAATCGGAGCTGGATTGTAAAACGATAAATGGCCCTCCAAAAGAACAATCACGACGTTGGACACCTCAGCACATCTGGAGTAGCCTATATAGAGCGTCTGAGTTCGAAACTCTCCACTGTGCATCCATCTACCACAGACGCCAACAACCAGTGGTGACAGTATCGCGATATAATCAACGTAGGAACTAGGAACTAGGAACTCTAGTTCTGATAAATGCTTATATACCTGTACCTACAGGGGAAAGGTGACTGAAGATGCATATAAGAAAATGTAGCAGCGCAAAACAGGGTTAGCGGGGAGAATGTCCAGGAGAAGGAGCGAGAAGAAATCGCTCATAAAAAGAAGAGAGCCTACACACTATGTCCTAGCTCAAGGAAGAGTCATGTCAGAAAGCCAAATAACTGGCTGCTGGCTTCAAGACCACATCAAAAATATTCGGGTCTATCACAGAATCCGTCGTATTCGGAATTTTGCTATGAACACCGAAAGAACTATCACAGCATCCGTCGTAGGGTACATTTTTTGGTTTCGAAATTCGTGGAACGTGGTATATTCAGTGATACCACTTTCTACGAATTTCAAAATTCCCCTACGACAGATTCTGTAACAGTTCTGTCGGGGTTCGTAGCAAAATTCCGAATACGACGGATTCTGTGATAGACCCGATTCTTCGAAAGAGCGATAGAAAACTAGTCGAGTATATGCTTAACCAGCATTTTTAGCAGCTCCTTAATGGACATCGTGTAAGAGTGAATGAGCAAGAAGAGAATCCACCTTAATGTAGAACCAGTTCCACCACCCAGTATAAAATAAGAAGGCTTAGCTATACAAAAGCTTAAGAACAACAAAATGGATTACCATCTGAGCTCTTTAAATACGGAGGCTTTGTTGTACAAAGGAGGGAAGTGTCAAAGATAATTGGAAGAAGATTGGTTTACTTCTGCTGATTGAAGAAAAGGGACTTTTAGCCTGTTAGTTTGGAAGTCAAAAGGTATAGGTAGCTTACAATATAAGAAGACTTTTGTGTAAAGATCGAGTCCCAGAAGGTAATCAGTAAGTTGGTCAGCTTTGCGGGAAAGGGTTAGTCACTGACACCGATAACACAATACAACCTGCAAATGCTTGACGAACCCCATTTTTGTTCGGCGTTTGCGAGGAAATATAGCTTCCACCTTAGTGCGATAAGAATCATTAAACAATAATAACATAGCGATAACATTCTGGAATGAGGTATACCTATACAGGAACGAATTATAGCAAACAATTATAGCTTCGTAATGGAAAAACTACCTGATAAATCAAACTTATAGTATCCATAATTTCTGTCGGTGTGTAGTAGCTCTTTAAAGCTCAAATTACACATCTGATGCCGACGGTCCTACCGATAAAGAAAAATCATTCCGAAGCTTAAAGTTGCATAAACGAATGCTGCTACAAAGAGTAGCATTTGCTTCCTACATTGTAATTTATCTTCCCAGCTGACAATAGATTTCTCCAAAAAATCATGAAACAACTGAGAGGGCTGTACGTCTGCATAGGTTTGCTGTTTTAAGCCACCCTCTCTGTGAGAAGCAAGATGCATAGTAAATTCCGCAAAAGGCTGGTCATAAAATTGACGATGCATTTGACAGGGCGAAATTAGCTATTTGTTTATTTTTCGACATACAACGTGCTATCGACAAGGCCATGCTAAACAAGACCAGACTGTGCGAAAGCGGAGTGATGTAAATGTGACATGTCATGAAGTTATATGCGTTATCCAAAACTTTCCGCTAGGTGGGGTCTTATCCCTCCTCTACTATTCTTCATGTTCTTAATCCGGCTCGAAGGACCACAAATATTAAGTTGTTAATAAAATACCATCAAATTTTCATTGACGTTATAAAATTACGTCTGCTTTATTCGGCGGTTGGCGGAATTGTGTCTGATTACAAAAAGACTCCATAAATCTTTCACATTTTACAATAATTTGACATTCGATTGACAGCTGATAAAATCATATTTACAACAAACAATAATTGGTCTAAAATGGGCAAGTTATATTATATACATTACATATTAATAATTATATTTGATCAAAACACTCTATTTACCTACCCGATTTAAAGCTATTATACTTAAGTGAACTATCAGGTCTATGCGGGGGGGGGGGGGGGGGAGAGGCACTATTTCTATGAGTCATTGTCTTTGTGCCCGTTTGTGCAAAAGTGCAGGCAGCATTGCACTTGATGGATGATTGGTGCATTATGAATTGGATTCTGACCAGTCTTCCCAAGAGGGAAGGCGTCTCTCTTCACGAGGGAAGGTTAGACAACTGTTCCTCAAAACCAAGGCTAAAGACTGAGAAGTATACTGAAGCTGCATAAGTTTTCATCTAAAAACGCTTTGAGTATGAGAAATCGAATACAACAAAAGGGCGGACTTGATTGCAACAGAGGTCAACTAAAAAGCTGTTGGGCTTTGAACCGTTTTCATCGCTTGGAAGAGGAATGGTATACAACAACTGATTTACAGATGGATCACAAAACAAAACCTAAGAAGGTGGTTTATTGTGGAACAACGCGTACATAGCTAAAGGTGGTCATAGAGTGCCCGATCTTCTGCACACAAAAAGGTACGCATTCTAAGCTTGTGAGTCGAAGAACATTGAATGGGTGGTACCGTTAAAAATGGGACATGGTAATTTTGGGTTACATTTATGGAAGATGATGATAATGCCTGTCAACTAAGCATGGAATTAAATGATACAACTGCACATATACCTACTGTGACAGTGCCGAGTGCCAGGTAGGAAAAGAAAGCAGATTCTGGGTTGAGACCGTAATCTCCTACAAACAAAAGCCAGCGCAGATACTACGAATCCAAAGTCGGGAAGAAATGGAGAAATGCAGCTGGGCAAGATGGACAATGGTAGAGAAATGACATGGTGCTGGTCTGATTCGAATACCTCTCAAATCGCCCTGTCTAGTGTAAGGGTGAATGGTATCACTTTACTGTTTGCCAGCGAGGTCCAATACCTTCAACAACATATCGAAGTAAAAACCTCAAGTCACAAAACTGTCTGTGTTTCAACGGTCCCACGTCTTTGGTAAAAAAATGTTAAAATGCTGTTACCAAAGAAGATCTTCTAGATCTGTGTTGCGATGATAAGACTACTTATCTTGTAGATATACGTAGTTTGGTGAACCAGGCTTTCGTGCTAATGTATTGTTGCTTCTTTTGTCAAATTTTAAAAAACTTTCTCGCTCATTGGTTTTTAGGCCTTTCTCAGTAGATACGACCTCAAGATGCTCGGATGAACATTCCTCCACTTGATGTACCCAGCAATCTAAGCTGTATATGCTCAACACCATCTCTTTGATCATGTTAGGGAGAGGTGGCCTTAGGTACCATTCACATTGGAGTTTAGAAGAGTTTAGAGCTATACGACTTCGAATCCTAATTCGCGGTTCTGCCCACTTATTCGAAGGCATGCAAATGACTTGAGCGAAGACACTGTACAGTCGACCTAACTTGCATTCACGACTATAGATTAAGAACTGTGGATGAATTTCCACGGACGTCTTCAGCTCACACTGATACTCCAGGCAATGAATTAGCGCTCCAATTTCCAAGACAAAGTCCCTCAGAGGTGCCCAGTGTGCCCAAAACCACTCAACCGATTTGCATACTTACATTTTTGTAACCAGTTAAGTCTATATCGCCCCACACTCTACTCGTATGCAGATCCTGGTGGAATATTCCCTCATAACGTCATCCACTTTCTTATGATTAATCGAAACCCAGTTCTGACACCAACTCTTTTGTTTTCATGGTTCTTTTCTCCACCATTAACAAAACCAAGAACAACGGTCTAAGGCGAAAAGTAATTGATTACACAATTCGAAAATGAATGGTTTTTTGGGTGTCATTTCTCCCATACCATGATTGATGGCCAGATTATGCAAACATTCACCAACGAGACCAACAAAACTTTCGAAGAAAATTCGTCTCCATCTCAATCGAGATTTCCTACCTCGCTGCGAACCAGTCCTAATGCATATCCAATACGCACACGCTTTTCTGATACTTTGTTAGATGACCATATGCGCCGTTAATATAGTGACTTATCGCACCGTTAATAAATTTGAATTATGATTGCTTGATGTCTTTTAGAAATTCGACTCGACTACCTATGGGAAATTATAAAGAGGCCACTGGGGCCCGAATATTTGCGCGAGCATTCTAAATTTGGACCGATTGTGTGCTATATGGTGTGTCTTAATCTATTTTGTTTTACAGTTTAATCGCGTCGCACAACAATGGTTTTGTGGAAAGTTAGGAATGCATTATGTCGCGCCGGTTGGATATTTATGTGCGAACGTAATTTTCAACAGAAGTTGATATCGATCAACGGACAATAGAGCTGAAATATAATTCAACGCGTGTGTGATTTATGTCTTTGGGGATCAGTTTGCCGCAGATAGCACTGTTGTTCGATGAATGATGGGCCATAAGTCTGTGGGGTAAGTGTCAATTTAGCGTTTGTTTTTATTTGGTTCCGTTTGCATATATAGAAAAGATATTATGAATGCTTATTGCTAGAACAGATTTGAATTAAGTTATTCGCCTGGCCCTTGAGGATGCCCTCAGGGGTGTGTCAAATTGGCGCTGCTTTTACAACTTAAGTCGTTTGGAAGACTGGTTGACCTCTGCTTAATTAAATGACAAATTTCTGTTTGAAATCTGACTTAAGTCGTCCCTTAAAAGTTCGACTATACTGTGAGTTTCTCATTCTGACAAGTGACACTAGATTTTTGTTAAATTTTCCTGCTCAAAGTCAGTCCGAAAAGTCGGGCATCACTGATTCTGACGTTTAGAAAAGCGATTCAACTGTCTTGGGGTCTTTCGAAACAAATGTCGTCCTAGCGCAGATCTTCTTCCACAATAACCAGCAGAAGTTGAAGAGGTGTACATTTATATGGGGCCAACGTGACGATTAGGTTTTGTTGTAGATTATTTAAAGTTGTTTCTGAGCACCTTGACATGTACAGTATTTTTTTTTTTCCCAGTTGGGGGGAGGAGAAATGCTTTATACACCGTAGAGAGGTCTTTTTGGCGTTGACCATCCCCGTGTATCCGACTCCCATTTGTACAACGTGCACTTGTAAAGGTTTACGTAGACTAAAACTCCTCCTAGCCCTTCGGTTTCTGACCCACCCCCCTGGGACCGCTGTTCGGATTACTTCAGGGGGGCTGTAATCATACGCTCTTTCGGTCTCACTCTGTCTCGCGGGATTGCTCTTCTTTTCTTTTCTTTCTTCTGAGAATGCGTGGGACATAGGCGCAGATCTTGTTCCAGTTCTGCTCACTGGCCAGCATCTTTTTGGCTATGTTGTCTAGGGTGATGATGCCGGTATTCCTCTCCAATTTTCATCTTTTGGATTTCCACCTGCTGCAGCGAGGAATGTATGATGTGCGTTGTCTTCCTGGGAGTCACCGTACTAGTAGGCTGGACTGTTTCTGTTTGTTTTTCCGATCTTGTGGAGAAAGGCGTTGAAGTATCCGTGTCCAGTGAGTAACTGTGTGATGTAATAGTTAACTTCACTGTGTTTCTGGTCATTCCACTCAGTCACGTTCCTGATAAGCCTCGCTGTCCATCGTCCTCTTCTTTCCAAGCTCTTGCCACTTCTGTTTCGTGAGCTCTTTGGCCTCTTCCGTAGCATTTCTTTTCTGCCGCTAGGAGGTCTATTGCCAGTTACTTTCACCGCTCGTTTCGCTGCGTTCTTTACCTGGTGCCAGAAAGTGAGTTTGGTGTTGTTGGTCACACCCAAATACTTCACGGCGTCTTTGCTTCTTATAACATCCTGGCCGATTTGGAAGTCGATTAAAGTCGGGATCCTTTTCTTCATCAGAAGGACTATCTCGGTTTTGTCTGTAGCCAAACTAAGACCTTGTTCGTCCATATCCAGAAGTTGACTCTTCGCACGACCTGGTTTAACTTCATTTGCGCATTTTCGTGGTCTTTTGCCATTATGATCGCGGTGATATCATCTGCATACCCTTCAAGGAAGGTGTCTTGCGGCAATTCCATGCGAAGAATGCCATCATACGAGATGTTCCAGAGGTGAGGCCCCAAAATTGATCCTTGGGCTGCTCCTGAGGTTACTTGCGTTCTTCTTTAACCTTCTGTAGTCTCGTAAATTAGCTCCCGCTCCCTGAGGTGGTCTTTCACCATCCGTAAGAGATAGGCTGGTTTGCTCGTTTGCGATTCGCAAAAAACTAGTTTGTAACCAGTCGCCTGTTGATTTGCATGTCGGGTTCGGGTATCGGGTTCGCGTTGCCTATTGATTTCAGTTTCTAGTTTCTATCGAAGATGATCGAACAACAGACCAACATGTTGGTGGCTTTGGGGAGGTTGAAAAACATCCTAACGACACTGAACGAACTAGAGATTTTGATTGGTGATGAGTTTCCTTGTATGTGGAGTCAAGTCTCCGCTGAGTTCGTAACCGTAACTGGTTTGTACCACGAAATACCAACCGGTTTAGTATTTCTCCAGTTTCTCCGTGCGTCCATTGTGCTTTGGCAGCAATTTTAAGAAAATCAGAATAGGTCTCAGCTTAATTCACTTCGGGGTCCTTGAGAGTTTTCCTCTGGTCAGGATTTTCCTCGTTCTGCTGTGCTCATCTTTTCATCCCACTAATTCTGTCACATTTGGCTTTTCTCAAATTTAAAATCGCATTTTTAAAGCCATCGATTAGGTGTTCCCTAGGTAGACCCAGGATGAGATGGTAAGATCAGTTCTTAAATCTTTTTTCTAACCCTTCGAGATCGAGAGATGTTTCCTTTTATAATCGCTGTCTAAATGGGGCATTCAAAATGAATGAATAAATGACTCTTTGAAGTTCCTCTGGCTGCTTTTCTAGTACTCCAAGTCGTTCACGGCCCAGAGTGCATGTAACCAACTCTGGGCCGTCACATTGTAACTATACCTCGAAACGAATTGACTTGTAAATTCCGACAGTTGGCATGCACCTGAATGCTAATTGTTTTGATTGCCTCAGCAATAAGATCTAAAACTGCAAATATTAAATAGATCTGTACTATGCCAGTGCAAGATTCGAATACGAGTACTAATGGGTAGGTACGCTCAATGTCGTGCTCATTCGCTTTGGCACATTTATTAACCCGACCTGATACAGTTGTTTAGTCAATTATTTTTTGCAACATTCCAGCAACTCCTTCGTCACTTCGAATTACCTGTTTCGCACGTTTAGCCGATGCATGCATGCAAAAGCAAACCTCATTTTCACCTTCACTAAGCAGCTCTCGCCCGAATCACATTTCATTCTCTCACGAAAAGTCAACCTACGAAAAAGTCTTAAGCTGCGAACGGAGTCAAAGCGAACGCGACATTAGAACAAATTTCATCTGCAAATTCAATTCTATCTTTAGATACTCCATGAACCATGAGCCCTATGGAAGCGCTCGCACGCACGCAATCCCTTGCATTCTTTTTGTTTTTATTTTTTTTTTTGTCCTTGCGTTCTTTCATCTCTCCCGTTTATATTTTGTGTACACACAAATGTGAACGTGAACATCTTTCGATGGGGGACTAAATTAAATTCGATTTAAAATTCCACAACACATCGCAGATACGTGTAGAAAGATTCCGCGACTTCAAATTCTTTAACACCCAGATTACACATGTTCGCTCTCATACCTTTAACCTGGTGCGCGCAGATATTTCTGCCAATGATGCGCGCCGATGTTGGAGCAGATAATGTGTAAATATGTACGCGATGGTTGTTAATGATGATCATGAGGTGCCGAATGGTTCACCTTTTGGACCTATATTTGTACTACCATACGTTGATTATGCGCACACAATGGCGGAGATGATGCGAACACAAACGGAAACAGCAGGCGGGGAGAACGAAACGAATTCGACAGTGTTTGGATGGACGAAGGTGTTGAAATTGAAATTCGACGCGAGGCCAAAATGCTAATGGATATGCAAATAAGTAAGTTGTATTGGCAGACAGATAGACAGGCAAGCATATGAGAGGGCTGTGCACCATATATATCCGTTGGATATATTTTCAATTAATTCTCGCGGCTGGTATCTGTATCTGGACAACAGATGGGCACTTAGTATTTAAGCACTTGTGAACTGTTTTCTCTTTTTTTTTTATTGCGAAGTGATGTTTGGGTCCCGAGTAAGCTTTATATGTCGGACAGAGATTGAGCTGCACCAAGGTATAGAAAAAATGTTAAAGGTTATACGCACTCTATAACTTTTTTTTTAGAATAAAGTAATAAGTCAAAAGGAGAGAGGTCTAAATAGTAGTGGCTGTTGAATTTGCCTACAAGTGTAGGTCTGCATTACAAGCGTGGGAATTTACTTCAGAAGGGTATAATTCGAGAGGCTTTTTCCATGGATTCCATCATGATAAATAGGGACAAAGTGGGATGGACTATAAACTTGTTCTAAGCCCACAAATCTGCCAAACCTGAACCGACCATATCATGTCTTTAAATATGGTTAATTCGACCTCGGCAGCATAAATGTTCTACCTGAAGCTGTACAAGGTACAAGGTACATACAAAGCAAGTGAAGAGAGGTGAGTTTGGTTTATATCATTAAAGTCAACAATTGAAGGCCACTCAGTCTCTTGCGTATTTTGTTTAGGATAAAAAAAAACCCTAGAGCGACACATTGTATTTCATACATCAGAGGTATATGTCTAACTCCCAAGACCTACGTGAAGCCCAATACGCCTACCTGGATAAGGACCATAGACATCACAGTTTTCACGGGTGTTTTAAACATGGAGATGGGTGGTCGAGGTGGACTTGAATGCTTATAGCAAAAAAGGAATCTTGTAGATCTCCAGAAGCGTGTTAAGTGTATTCCAAGCTGAAGTCCTGGCAATAAAGCTCCGTGATTCATTCATAAAAGACAGTTCCTTTTCTTCGTTAGAAATAGAGCTTGCTTCATTGATAATCAAGCAGACCCAAAATCGATTAAATCAAAGGCAGTGAGGAACGCGCAGCACTGAGGCAACACTCAAGCAATCTCTGCTGGGTTCACGAGCTTGATTTAGAGAAGGTAACGAAAAGTTGGATACTTTGGCAAGAATGGGACCGGAAATGAACCCCAGTGAGTTGGACACATTCCTATTGCCACCGGTTGGTAAATTGGGTAGAATAATCAACGACGGTAAAGAAAGAGGCCACCTTATTCGGGTAATCCAGGGAGGACTACCTTCAGTATATTCTATTGCCGAAGCCAGACAAAATAAAAAAGAAGACAAAAAACCTTCTGCCACTAAATAGATCATCGATCCTCATGATAAATGGGGTAATCATGGGACACTGCCTTAATGAAGTTATCCTCCGTAAATGAGGAATAGAGTCAAACGATTTATACCGTAGCTGTAGAGATGAGGTGGGGATTTATGGTGGAGTTAATCCAACATCCGCAAGATCACTGCCAATGCCAACCCTATGATGATGATGATCTCCAGCACTTCATTGGAAGTACCAACTGGTTTCCATGTGAACTAGTAACCTGATGGGCGTTTGGTTGGTTAATTTGTTTTTGCGTTTTCATTCCACCACAATAACCTAGCTTAATCAACAAGTCTCCAGCTGCTAGAAAAATTAGTCAAAAGTCAGACCCATCAGCTGCAACTATAGCGTAATAGATACAGTAGTTGACACTTTTTTTTGGATACATTAAAGTTGACACCTCGCTGTTCAATAGCGATTTCCTTCCTTCCAGTTACTTCTTTCGAGAACATTTTTTTCCTCCAAATATACCTATAATAAATGGCTGCGGTAAATAAGGCTCCAAAAGAGAAAATGAAGTAAGGCCCCAAATTTGGGCTGTTATTTCATAATGAAAGAATACCCCAATTTCAAATATGAAATAAGGTCCAACTGCGATGAAATAAGGTAAAAAAAATTAATAAACAGTAAGCCCAAGCAGAGGGGTTGCAGGGTGGCAGCATGCCCCCCCCATACGTGTTCCATGTCGGAAAGGTAACGATTCGCGCGCGGTAGGTGCCGTTGGCTGCAGGAATCAGAAAAATAGCGATAATGAAATAAGGCCGACAAAATATTTCTTGGGTAAAAGTTTAGGCCTTATTTCGTAATGGAATAGCACCCTAATTCTAAAAATGAGATTGGTCCCCAAAAAATGAAATTACACCCAAAATGTCACATATTTTTGTTGTTACTGCATTGCGACCATAGTTTTGGGGGTCTTATTTAATTTTTTTTATTTAGGCGTTATTTCCTGGGGCGTACTATCGCAGCGCCTAATAAATTGTCAATATTTTCCATCCTTTCTTATATAAAAGGCTCCCTTCAGTATATTAGATTCAATTATTTACAGGGGGGGCCAATAACTTGTTCATATGGGATGGCCGTGCCAACTGCCAATAACTGCACTTTTGAGGGTGCCAACAGCTATGTTATAAGACGGTCTTTTGTTTCAGATTTTTGAAAATGCCTAAACAAATTCGTTTTAGCTACCTACGTTCCTTTAAAATTTTTAATTTAGTTGTTGAACACAAAAATTAAATTATTAAATTTATTATAGGTATTTAATTAATTTGTTACTTTAAATTAATGGATTTTTATACTTACCTTTTTTATTTTTAATAAAGAAGCATTAAATGCATTTTAATAAACCGGTAGCTATTATTTAATCAATTTTTTTGTTTGCCGGCAACTTAAGTTGCGTTCCTAGAGTGTCAACTGTCAAGTACTATATATGTACTTGTACAGAGGTGCCAACTATACTGTAGTTTTGGAGATGCATTTTTTAAAATGTATTATTCCTAAATTGAAGCACCTAAAGTCGAAAAAGTCCATTTTTATTAAAAAGAAAATTCCTTAAGCAATATGTTTAATATTTGTATAACATATTCAAATAGCGCTTAAAATTTTAAGGCTACGCTTGTTTAAAATTAAAATTTCTTTTTGGGTGGCAACTACTGTATCCCTTACAGGCTATTCAATACCGAGCCGAAAACCCGGTTTTCGCGAAAACACTCGAAAACTTCATCGAAAACAGAAGTTTTCCCATACATATTTCATTTTTCAAAACGAGTCGTTTTACACGAAAACACGACGAAAACGACTTGAAATCGTTGCGTTGTTGATACAAACAAACCTTTTGCAACATTCAGCAGAGCAGATGACCGAACAAATGTCACAACTCACAACTTAAAATCATTTTCTAACTAATTGATGGGCTAATATTATTTTTAAATGCTCTGAATTAATTTTATTTGTTATTTAATGCGATCGAAATTTGTAAACAAAATAGTTTACACAGAAGTTTCACGACTAGTGTTTCACAGCTAATAGAAACGTCAAACGAAAACTAGTTATTGTACAGTGTAAATGCAATTTCGAGTCTTC
The DNA here is from genome assembly GCA_946477585.1 of Cheilosia urbana. Taxonomy (NCBI): domain Eukaryota; kingdom Metazoa; phylum Arthropoda; class Insecta; order Diptera; family Syrphidae; genus Cheilosia; species Cheilosia urbana. The sequence goes on from OX297855.1 coordinate 77,438,598, forward strand.
GACGAAAACCCGGTTTTCGCTGCGGTGTGAAAAGGGTATTACGCTATGTGCGCAATCAGAACTTAAACAATAATGGCACAAAATGATCTGTTTAATAAATCCGATACTATAGTTATTTTCATGACTTTATTTCCTTTTAAAATTCTCCCTTTATTACACGTAGGTACTTGTGGCGATTTGCAATAGGTCCTATTTATGTACAAGAAAGCTCTCTATAATCGAGAAGCAAGTCTATAACGGGTCAGTACAAAGATTCTATTAACCCTTCGAATAATAGGCCAATCGTAGTCGGAGTTGGAAGTTGGATGCATTGTAATGTAACCATTTTTGCAGCATTCGTCTACTAGTCCACGAAGCTTCAAAATTCAGACCCGGTTTTTGTATAGAGAGTTTCACAGCTACATGAATACGAGTAAAGTTTTGGGGACCTATAAACAATGTACATGGGAAGAATGGAAAATCAACAACATTTTTAGTTGCAATTTACAAATTATTATATTTTTCGCAAATCACGATTTTTTTTTTTTTATTGATAAAAAATTCGTATTTTGAAACGGCGAAAAATATTAAATTCATTTTGTTGAATCTTACTATTAGAAGTCTTAATTCGAGCTTAATTTATTTGTAGTTTTATTTCGATTTGCGACATTGTTTGGCGTAATTTTTTCAAACACCACCTTACAATCTCATTTTGCAAAAAATAGTACCACTGAATGATGAATCAATAAAATCGCCTAATAAGTTTACACAACATGTCTGAATTGAAAACGTAAAATGTGACGTAGAGAAGGCGTAAATTGCAAAATCCTTTTTGTATTTTCCATGGGACTAACTACCTAACGTGTGGATTTTTTTTATGCACATGTAGCCAACAGTCAAGTCTCGTCACTGCATCTATCGGATTCCTTTTAAATCCTTTCTTTTTATGGATGGATATAATATTTATGTGGTCGTGGTGTTTCTGAACAGACAGTGTGACCAATTTAGCATATTTTCTGTTAAATTTAGCAGGATTATTTTATCTTAGCCTTTTTTTTTTTCAAATCATGCAAGTATTTTTTTTTTTTTTTTTGGATCTGTTCAAAATTCTGCTTTGCAAAATTCTGGCCCCTGGCGCGATTTTGAACACTTTCCAAGCCTTTTTTTTTTATTATTTGCAGAATTTTGTAAAGCATAATTTTGAATAGCAGAATTTTGTAAAAATAATTTTGACCCCAACCAATTTTTCTTAGCATAATTTCATGCTGTATCAGAAAAAAATTATCAGGATTTTGTTTTGGCAAAATTATGAACAAAAATATTAAAATAAAATTAGAGCACACTAATGAACAAGCCGTTAAAATTCGCATTTGACATTGAACAGTGAACACAACCATTCAACGAATATAGCAAGTTTGCATATTGCAATTGCAATCATAATTTCCAAACGCACACTTTATTGAATATTACTTTTGTGAAATATATCTTCATTTTTTTTTTCTGAAAAAAAAAATAAAAACGTTTTTCTTAATTTTGTTGGGTTTTCATCAGTTTTTGATTAAAAAAAAAATGTTTAGCATGATTAAAACAAAATTATAAAAAAAACATGCTCTATTGCTGAACTTAGCTAAATTTCAAATATTGAATTTTTACAAATCTGCGATTATAACAAAAAAAAAAAAAAAAAAAGATTTCTATAGAAAAATCTTGCTTCACAATTTTTTCTTAATTTATTTATTTAAGTCTACCATTTTACAATTTACAGACTATATAATTACATAATTTAAAAAAAAACTCTTAAAGTAAGAGAAAAAATATTTAATAAAAAAAGAAAAAATATATATATCTAATAATATTAAAAATAATAATAAAAAAAAAAGACGGAAAATGTTAATTTAATTTAATATTAAGATAAAAAAAAACTCTTCAAGTGAAGGGGAAAAAATGAATTTGAAAATTAATCAACAATTTATGTAACAATAACAAAAACAAACAAAAAGCTGAATACGAAAATGACAGCATACAGCGAAATCAAGTGTGCATCAAATGTTAAGATTTGTTAAAAAGACGAAAATATATTATTGCGGATGCAGAAAAAATCTGAAGCGCAGAAATTTATAGGTTCTCTTGTTTTTCTCGACGGACATCGCCACAAACTGCTTCATGAAGTATACCTCGCTACGTCACGTCACAAGCCTCATGTAACCTTTGTCGTAGTAATAGTACTTAACTGTGATATTCCAGCGCTTTGTTACAGTGAACGCCATCGCTTCTGAGCCGCCAAGACTGCTTACTGCCATATCTTAGGTCTGTAAGGTCATACGATCATACATACGACGAACTATATACGAAGGCCCATCTAAAATCAGCCATCTAACCTTCAACTAGAACGTATATCTCTAGGTGGGTTCTACCTTAACCCCAAAATTTACCCAAAAAGCCAAACAACTCATTAGGATGCAAATATTGATTGATTTCTCTCTGATCTATTGAAGATAAATTTCCGCCAACAATTTAAAACACAAACATTTGCCATGTTCGTTTGTTCACCTATCACACCCGGTTATGCGGCTGCCGTTGTGCTATTGAAAGCAAGCTGCTCATTAAGCCAAGTAAATACAGTCAACGATTAAACGATTGTTATGCTAAAAATGTAAAGAAAAAACACCACCACCCAGGTACACAATAAAACTCTGAACAAAAAAAAATCTATAATTAGGCGCACACTTGAGCTAATGGAATGCCTCTGTCAACTGTCATGTACAATGGTAAATCAACTCACCGTGTAAAGCTTCAATTTGGTTGGGTCTCTGTTTCTGTTATCCATATACGTTCGTAACAACTTCCCACAACCTCACGTCATCGTCACTAATTAAACTAATTTTCGTTCAAAATGAGACAGAGCGACACGTCCCAAGTGTCTATTAATTTTTGAAAGAGGTCGGTGGTGTGCTCACGCAGATCAGGCACGATGCACGAACGGAAGGAAATTTAAAAATTTCGTCGTAAATCGATTAAATCCAGCCCAGGAGATGACAGCACAAAGAGCGGACCCTCTGACCGCCATCTTTCAGATATGAGGTGTCGTCTCTGGTCTCTCTGGCTATTGGTACGAGTGCGTTCGCGTAGTGATTACGTGCACGAATCTTGAGAAATATAGTCGAAGAGAAAAATAATTGCACTCAGCTATTCTTTTGGGCAATTATCACCGATTATGCGGCATAGGAAATGGGGGAAAAGTTGCTGCAGCTCGAGTGTGCTGCGAGACGTGATAAAAAGGAAATGACATGTCATGTCGCTGTGACAGCTTGAATTGGGTAACGATCGGAGAAATGCCAGTTGCGGTGCGAAATAAATGTGAAAATTGATTCTAAACGCGCTCTGTTGTGAAAGGAGACCTCAATTCTAGCGGAGCGTTAGAGGAGTTTGCATATTATATGTGATTGCATAATGGAGTGCCACATGGAGCGGTGCTTTCACCGGATTTGTTTGTGCGCATGCAACTGATCTACAAGTCGTTGCCAATGTAGCATATTGTTCGTGGAAATATGGGCGCATATTGTTGTCAATTCCTAATAAGACTTCATTTTCGTCAGGATATGCAGTATGCACCTTTTCATCCAATCTAGAAGGAGAAATTTCCGATTTTCGCATCATCCGTGAAAGAGAAACATGGGAGGAAATTAATTTATATTTCCTGTTAAACATCCTCGTGTTTCCGTGAACGATATCACCTTTGGTTGCACAAAAGCCCGGATATCTTATCACACGTTACAGAGTAGACCACTAAACAGAAGACCGGACAACATGATTTAAAAAACGTGACAGTTTTTCCGGGCTTCTGGAAAATGCTAAAAAATAATGTAGTTGGTATTTGGCATACAATTTTCAGCTTCCAGCTTCTGAAAAATGTAGAGCATCCAAATCAATCTTGTAACCACTGTGAGATTGCTCAGGATATTCGTTTTGAGTTATTCTGGTAAGATTGTATTAAGCAACTGCAAAGGAATACTCAACAGACAGGCTACACTCGAAGAAGAGCCTGGCCTAGATATATGGATAGTTTACCAGATAAAGGACACGAAGTGGAAAATTTGTTAGAACTTCTTTGTTAAATTTCTTCTTTGGATTTCTTCAAACACAAGCTTATGTCGTTTTCCATGGGTTTCACTCGGGGATCCACTCATTCTGTAATCCAATGGAACAAGAAAACTGCTTCTGATTGAATCCACAAAAGTATTGGTGATATGCCAAAAAATAAGCTGTCAGTTGAGTTGTGTAAAATATATAAATTGCACTTGTATGAGTGCTTCTTGAGTGGATTCTGACTTCAAATCGAGGAGTGGAATTCTCTTCTCAGAAGAGTATTTTTTGTACCAATGAAACGGTTTCAGAAGTGATTTTTTTTCGATTTCGGACTCTCTCGGACGGTTCTTTTTGCCCACTGGAAAACGACATAAGTTAAGTAAGCAATTAAGATCAAACTCGGCGTTATGCCGGAGATTATCGTGGTCTTTCTTTTAACACAGCAGACAGTCCTGAGTCATTACTAACTTTCTTGACTACGTAGTAACTAGTAAGAGAAATATTTTCGGCCTTACTAACCACCAAATTTAGACTCGACTTTAGGGCAAAAGTCGAAATTAAAACAAATTGTGTACCAGTACCTACCTAATCATGTTAACTTTGACTAGGTAATCGAGAATTAGGTAATCGAGATTGTAACTTTCGATGCTCCTGGGCTTATGATAGGTTAGGTTAGGTTAGCGGGTTGGCAGAACAGGAACCTGTACGTGCCACACTTAGATCAATGTAGATCCTTTGTGATGCCCTAGGGGTTTACTGCCCCCATACACTGGAAACCTATGAAAAAACCTACGGATTAGAAAACCAGTCCGTTTTATTTGCAAATTTTAGTAGGTCGTTAATGGACCTATTTGAGAGTTCCTCTAAATCCTCGAAGAAATAATTGCCAAGGAATTTATTTCTTATGTGACAGAGTGCTGGACAGTGACAAAGAAAGTGTGGGGTGTCCTCATGCACCTCCTCATCACCGCATCCTCTGCACAGGTCATCTGAACTGATTCCCATCTTCTTGGGCTTATGATAAGTCGGAAGGACTAGATGGTATTCATGGAGACTTTTAGTGTGCAGTGCCAATACCATCAGGAGAACTGCTCCCTATACAATTGTTGAGCAAACTTGCGAAGTATAGTTTGCAGACGAGCAGAAAAATGAATGATTGTCAAGGCTTCAGAAAAAGAACAGTCCGTAGAGAGAGTTAAGTTCTATTAAATCGAGTAAAAGAAGACATGAAAAATTCTAAATACGAAGGTTTATTTATGCTCTAGGTCCTCCTGTGTTGCGGATTATTACTGGATAGAGCGCCGAACGTAGGTCACTAATTCTTTGATTTTTCAAACCCATGCGACAGTGTCTACAAACAGTTTTTTTTTTGTTGACATGCCTCGCGTATCAGAGCTATTGCTCATAAACTTATACCTTTCATAAGATTCCGGAAAGTGAATGGAGGAAGGCTGTCGAAGGATTTTGTATACTCCAACCACTGTTCTTATTGGTGATTATCGTCGTGTTTTGTGGCCTTTACTATCGACAGAAAACTGCGGAACTTGATGGATTTTTACAATAAGACTCAAATGCTGTTGAAGCGGCTTTTACTTATTTACCCTCAAAGTTATGGACCTCAACCAAATGACATCGAATCCCTCGTCAGGAACCAACTTTATGAATGTTTTAAATCGCCGAAAAAAGCGAAAGTGATGTGAACTGAACATACATTTAAAATACGCGATACTTCCATAGCTAAACATGGAGCTTGTTAATTTGTCTCGTATTTGATTAAAAAAAAAATCGCCCTCGTGTATATGACCGCCAAGTCCAAGAATACGTCAAGTTTGCTTTCACTCAAAGGAAATGTCAAAATCGAGACATTTGCTACGTTTCGTATAAATAAAAACCAATTTTAGTTATAGTTCCAACTTTTGAAATGTTCGAAAAGGGGCGGTACTTTCGGAGAGTCTGCTCTGCTATTTAGTTGAATATTTTGTACGCTCATTCTTTACATAAAACAATCAAAATATTGTGATTTTTCGATAAACGATGAAACATAGATGCGATAAGTTTTCAGTTTATACGGTTTTACCTCTTGTTGTTAACGTTCGTGGGAATAAAAAAAAAAGTTAAAAACATTATAAACAAAGAAGAACAATTGGTGACGAAAATAACTTCAACCAATAGCTTTTTTTTTTGTTTCTTTTGCAAGGTAGAAACCTTGCATGAGGCACCAATGGTCCGACGTCCATTGGCAGTGCCGGATTCCTACCGGCTAAAAACCACCTCCATTCCCGAACTGGCCGATTTGGTTCCCCCGCGGAACTACCATAAGGCATTTCTTCGCGGGGGTCAGAATGATGACTTAGCTTCCTCTATCATTCTCGTTGACGCTCTAAACGCCTGAGGTCGCTGAGTACTCGAACCGCCACGTCACTTACAATGGTCCAGTTTTCACTATTCAGAAGCATGAAATTTACGACATTATCGGGAGTTTGTCCTGTAGTGCGACTCTCTCTGTTCCGTATCGTGGACAATGAAAAAACACATGTTCCGCGTTTTCGTAAGCGTTTTCGCAATGTGGACAGTTTGGGATGATTTCATGTCCGCGTTTAGAGAGATATTCTCTGTAACAAACATGACCCGTCAACAACTGAGTCAGATAGAACTTTGTTTCGCCATGAGCACGATTAATTCATGCATCGATCACTGGTATGAGACGATGTGTCCATCTTCCCTTTAACGAGTCGTTCCATTGTTGTTGCCAAACAGCGATGCTGCGATTTCTTTCGTAGTTTCTCTTTTCGTCACCTACTCGGCCATTTCTGACACGCTCGGTTCTAAGAGCTTTCATTTCTTCAGCGAGCAAATCGATAGGTAGCATTGAAGATACTACGAGTATAGAATCATTCGAAACTGTTCGAAATGCACAGGCGACTCTTAATGCGCTTAGGCGGTGGACAGATTTAATTCCCCTCACATAAGACTTAACTTTCACGCCGCATAACCATATTTCTCCTGCATACATAAGTATCGAATCCGCAGCTCCTGCAAGGAGTAGTCTTTTACTCTATTTCGGGCATCCGATGTTACTCATCAGCCTTGAAAGTGCACTAAAAGTTTTCGACGACCTTTTGCAAACATGCTTTAGGTGGTATTTAAAGCTTAGACGTGCGTCAAAATTCACTTTAAGGTACTTAGTAGACGGTTGAGATACCACTACATGGACATGCCCTCCCACTCTAAACGATATCGTTTCTCGTACTTTTCTACTTGTAATAAGCACGGCTTCCGTCTTATGATCTGTAAGTTGCAAACCGGCGACAGCTAACCATCTACGTACAGCTGTAACTGGTCTCAATACAGTTCAGTTCGACATCTTCTATCGTTTTTGCCACAACCACCACGGCGATATCGTCTGCAAAGCCGAAAATTGAATCTTCTCGTGGAATCGGGAGACGCAGAATTTCGTCATACATAACGTTCCACAACAGCGGTCCTAGGACTGAGCCTTGAGGCACACCGTCCGTCATTGGAATAATAGGGAAGGACTCTGTTTGCAAGTAGAATTCTGGTTTTTCAATCTCGTAAAGTCAGTTCATGATGCGTTCCCAATTCGCCATATTAAACGCGTTCTTTACTTCCAGGGTTATAACGGCGCAGTATTTATTATGGTGCCTCCTCTCCAACGTACGTCTGCCCTTTATAGTGGCTTGGGCTCTCGTTTTTACCACGCTACGGTAGATTTTTACTTACGAAAGCCGTATTGGTGTTCCGATAGGCCACCTGTTATTTCTATTGCTGGCGGTAGCCTGTTGTAAATTATACGCTCGAGGATTCTACCAATCGTGTCTAGTGGACAAATAGGACGATAAGATGATGGTTTGTTTGGATAGACTTTTCCCATCGGCATTAAGACAAGTGTTTGGCGCTTCCAAGGCTGAGGAAAAATGTCCTCCTGAACACACGCCGAGCCTTTCTATCGAGTACCTTCTTACAGTCTTCGAAAACTTCTTCGCGTGTTATGATGGATATAGGCGCGATTTCGCGGACACATTGACTACTCATCTCCCTGCTCTCCTGGCGATGAAATCGAGGATACAGTTTATCGTAACAATACTGGGAACGTCGGCAATTGCATTCGGGGACCTTTTTAAACAATGAATAAAACGAAATGAAATGTCAAAAATTAGGAAAAATTTGCCCCGACAAATGACACGTGTACTCTAAGCTTAAGACAAACCACCGTAGGAATTAATGGAGCAAGAGAACATTTTTATCATGGCAACTGGTCAACCAATTCCCCCATGGCACATGACATGAAACATGACATACTACATACATCATCATCATCATCACAACTATTTTCAACTAGTGGAGACAACTACAGCCAGTTACTCCTGTCGTTATCCAAGCAGCGGTTGCTAACGTTGCTATAGCATTTGTGTTGCGACTTGGGAGGCTCCAATACTTACTACTGATACAAACATTCAGTCGGCAATATTTCCGCCATTAACTTACGCTTTTAAATTTTTATTTAATTTTAAATGAAAAAATAAAATCCGCTCTCATTCATTATGAATATTTTTACTATATTTCTGCACCTTGGTCGATACTAGTATCTATAATTAAGACTTAACTTTTATTTATGAAGAAAATAGTTTATTAAAATTTATTTCTACAGGCAATTGATTCATACGATAATATTAATTTTTCAATTTCACTCTCTGAGATATACATATAGTAATTTTATTTATTTTTCTTAAATTTAATAGTATTGCAAATTTAACTTAAAATTAAAAAATTTACAATAGAAGCCCTTGTTTTAATACTTATTTAGTCATCTCAATGGTCGTAGGAATGTTGTTGTGGAGGTTACCTAAATTTAAGGGAGCACGGGTTTTCGATTAAATTTAAATTGTTTTTAAAATAATTTAAAAGTAAATGTACAAGTGAAATTTAAAATTTATTTTTTAGCCCGATCAGCAATCCAACACTAGGTATGCTTAAAATTATTCAAATCCTTTGTGATACCACTTTTAGGAATGCAACAAATGCGCCCACTGTACTGCCGATGGAGTGTATGACACTTGACACCCTCCAAAGGTTTTCAGAACTTCAATAAAGGCACTTATTGTAAATGGAAAATAAAGTCGTCACAAGGTCGAGTCGGCCACCGCTTCAATAAAATCCAGGACAATGTACAACAGCTTGGCACCTTCTCCAGCTCGTAGAAAGACATGTCTGCCTGTCTTTCAAGGCTTGTGCGTAAACGATGATCTTTCTGACAGCGCACGCATGAAAAACACTTCGGAAATTGCTCTCAATTTGGCGCATCACCTCTATAAGGCTGGTCCAGTTTCCTCAGCTGCATTGGAGGTCGAAAATGCTGCTTGTTGTTCGCGGAATCGTCACTATCATCGCCGTCGTAATCATCGTGGACATTGATCTCCTCATCCGATTCTTGTGGTGACTTCCTTCCATTGGCATCGGCAGATATTGAAGCGGCATACTGCTGCGCCAAACCGAAGGCAAACGCTGCTGCAGATGATGGATTCACCAAGGACCGGAAGGCGCTGTGCTCACCGCCCATTAATAATGGAACTGATGCTGTGTGTGATGATGGCGTCGCCTGTTCGCTTGCTGTTGGAGGACTTTGCTTCAGTTCGTCCTGGTTGTTGCAAACTGCGGCAACAATCGCTGCCATAGTTGTCATCGATTGCTGTTGTTGATGTTGGTGGTGCTGTTGGTGCTGTTGGTGTTGGTATTGGTGGGGTTGCTCCTGACAAGGATGACGTGTGGTTAGCATGGAAGCGCTGTCGTTGGACCTGGTTGTAGGGATGAAATCTTTCAATCGATTGGATGAATGTTGGCCTTTGGACTCCTCCTGTTGTTCGCCAACTTTTGTCGATTGGGTGGCCGCCGATTGTGCAGCGTCCACGTTGCGCTGAGACGGGGAAGTAGGAAGATGGTAGTTGTTGCCTAGCTGCGTTGACTGATGGGATGGTGGCGGTGGCACCGGAACTGGTGTTGACCGGGCTTGCACTGATGAGGGTAGGGGTGGTGTTGAACGATGTTTTAGCAGATTCATACGCTGATGTCGTCGCCATTTCGCTCGTCTGTTGGAAAACCAAACCTAATTGATCAATGCGAAGAGATATTGCGTTAGTTTGTAAAAAAAATGTGTCTGCACTGCGTTTTTCAGTGTATGTGTGTGTTTTGTGGGACATTTTTTTGTTTTGGTTAAGGTTTTAAGAGGGTGAGAGAGGGAGAAAGATAAATGGATAGAGAGAGAGAGAGGGAGGGAGAGAGAGACAGAGAGATAGAATGAGAGAGAGAGACAGAGACAGAGAGAGAGAGAAAAAAAAGAGAGACAGAGATAGAGATAGATAGATAGATAGATAGAGAGAGAGGGAGAGAGAGAGAGGGGGAGAGAGACAGAGACAGCGACAGATACAGAGAGAGATAGAGGATAGAAATAGAGTGAGAGAGAGAGAGGGAGGGGGAGAGAGACAGAGACAGAGATAGAGACAGAGACAGAGACAGAGACAGAGACAGAGACAGAGACAAAGACAGAGACAGAGACAGATACAGAGAGAAAAAGAGGATAGAAATAGAGTGAGACAGAGAGAGAGGGAGGGGGAGAGAGACAGAGACAGAGACAGAGACAGAGACAGAGACAGAGACAGAGACAGAGACAGAGACAGAGACAGAGACAGAGACAGAGACGCCTCAGAGGCCAGCACCAACTTGCCCGCTATTACTCCGCAGAATCGTAGAAACTCTGTTCCCCTCTAATCAGGGCGAAGTTCTACTAAACGAGATCGAAGAAATACACGAACATATTCCTGCCGTAACAATCAATGAACTCACCGCAGCAATCGAGAGGGTAGAGGATCGAAAAGCTCCTGGTCCAGACGGCATACCAAACCGGGCTTTAAAAATATCGATGAAAGCCCGCCCAGACGTTTTCGTTAGCATGTATAATGCGTGTTTTAAGCGAGGGAATATTTCCGGAACAATGGAAATACCAACGGTTGGTATTATTACCGAAAGGAAATAAACCTCCGGAGGAGCCCTCATCTTATCGACCGCTCTGTATGCTCGACACTATGGGAAAAATTTTAGAGCGAATTATATGTAGCAGACTACAGCCTATCATTGAAGCCAATGATGGGCTCGCGGAACACCAGTACGGCTTTAGAAAGGGCCGATCGACAATCGACGCTATTAAAGTCGTGATAGACAAAGCCCAATCGGCTATAGAAGGTAGACGATGGAAAGGAGGCAGTAAAAAGTATTGCGCCGTGGTTACTCTTGACGTGAAAAATGCCTTTAACTCGGCGAATTGGTTGCGTATCTTACAGTGCCTCAAAAGATTAAATGTACCGAAGTACATATTAAGACTAATCAGGAGCTACTTTACCGATAGGTTGCTCCTTTACGACTCCGACGACGGGACGAAATTGTATAAAATTACAGGGGGCGTGCCCCAAGGATCGGTGTTAGGTCCTTTACTGTGGAACGTGATGTATGACGCCATCCTTCGACTTCCAGTCCCCAGGGAAGTCTCCATTATAGGGTTCGCGGATGATATTGCGGTTGTAGTCGTGGCGAAACGGCTTGAAGAAATCGAGTTGTATAGCAACGAAGCAATAGCACTGATAAAGAATTGGCTACGAGATATGAGTTTAGACCTGGCGGACCATAAAACGGAATCCGTGCTCATTACAAGTAGAAAGGTGCTAGAGACGATAACGATCAAAGTCGGAGAGCACAACATTATTTCCAGCCCATTTATAAAATATCTGGGAGTGATGATTGATGCACGGCTTAATTTCCGACATCACCTCGCATACACCTGCGAGAAATCGTCCAAAACTATAGGCGCTCTTTCGAGACTCATGTCAAATATCGGCGGTCCGAAGCAAGGCAAAAGACTAATGCTTGCGAGGGTTGTAGCCTCCATACAGCTGTACGGGGCACAAATATGGTCTGACGTCGCGAATAAAAAGACACACGTTAAGGAAACCAAATCTGTGTATAGATTATGTGCACTACGAGTTAGCAGTGCGTATCGAACGGTATCCCACGACGCCATATTGGTACTATCCTCTATGGTACCAATCGATATCCTAGCTTTAGAAGCTAGGCGAGTTTATGACAATCGCGCCCAAAACGGGTCAAGCGCAAATCAAACGAAGAAACTCGAAAGAAGCCGCAGCATAGAAACGTGGCAACAACAATGGAACGAGTCTCAAAAAGGAAGATGGACGTATCGACTAATCCCAAGGATTGAAAGTTGGGTAAACCGAAAACACGGGGAACTGAACTATTATCTTACACAGTTCTTGACTGGTCACGGTGGTTTCCGGGAATACCTATTCAAGCGAAACCGTGATTCGAGCCCATCCTGTCCTCGCTGCGTAGACGCGGTAGAGAACGTGGAACACGTTTTCTTCGAATGTGCTCGGTATGCAAACGAAAGAGCTGTATTGCGTGAAGCATTTGGTGAACCGCCAACACCAGAAAACATTGTCCAATATATGTTGAAATCCGAAGATCTTTGGGCTGCTGTGAACGATGCAGCAGTACGAATAATGTGCGATCTAAGGAGTTTAGAACGGCAGCGGAACGCGAATTCGCTAAACAATATGTGACGAAGCAAAAAGCTCGAATCCGTCCCTCGCGAAGTAATACCTAGCGGTAGTTCCGCGAGGGAATAAACGGAAAGATTCGGGAGGTGGTTTTAGTCAGTAAGAATCTGACACTACCAATGGACGTCGGACCATTGGTGCCTATGCAAGGTTTCCACCTACCCACGGAAAAAAAAAAAAAAAAAAAAAAAAAAAAAGACAGAGACAGAGACAGAGACAGAGACAGAGACAGAGACAGAGACAGAGACAGAGACAGAGACAGAGACAGAGACAGAGACAGAGACAGAGACAGAGACAGAGACAGAGACAGAGACAGAGACAGACACAGAGACAGAGACAGAGACAGAGACAGAGACAGAGACAGAGACAGAGACAGAGACAGAGACAGAGACAGAGACAGAGACAGAGACAGAGACAGAGACAGAGACAGAGACGGAGACAGAGACAGAGACAGAGACAGAGACAGAGACAGAGACAGAGACAGAGACAGAGAGAGAGAGAGAGAGAGAGAGAGAGAGAGAGAGAGAGAGAAAGAAAGAAAGAGAGATAGAGAGAGAGGGAAACTGAGACGACAGACGAGTGAAAGCATTGAAGTATGTTGGAAAATCCTAAAATGTGTGATGAGCTTATCAATCAGTTAAAGAGAGTGATCATAAAAAAAGGGAACACTTCCTATTTTTCAAAAGGAGATCCCTAATAATATTCACTCTCGTGACCACAAGCAAAGTAAGACCGCGTTTAGAAATGTCTTGACAAAATCATTGCCCTAAGAGAAATTCTCGAAAATGCGACATATATTTTCTGGGCGTTTTTACGTATATGTTGATGTTGAAGTCCTTTTGTTTTTATTAGTTCTTAGCGGGTTTTTTAAACGCTTTTAGTGCGATTTTCAGGGAACGTTTAAAAAAAATTCCAAAACCCACGATAAAATAAATTATGGATTTTTTTTTAAACATTTCAATGGAAACTTTCGATAAGCCTTTCTGCGGGTTCTTGACGTCATCTTGAAGGGATTTTTTTTTTTTTTTCGTTGCAGTCAATTTCGGAAATTTTTTGTGGCTTTTCCCATATTTTGCAACAAACGCTTGCCAATTTTGTGTCGCATTTAATAAGTTGATTTTTTTAAAAGACATTCTGATCTTTGGTGAGCTATTTTTTTGAAAAGATTTTTGATAACCTATTTAAGGCTTTTTGATGTCTTTTTTTTTTCTTTTCTAAAAGCGTTTTAACACGTTTCTTAACTCCGTTTTTTTGTAAGGTTTTTGGGTTATCTTGTCTGCTTTTGGGATTTTTTTTTGTAGTATCGTTTGAGAAAATTTCCCTTAAGGTATTTTAACTTTTTTATACATGTTTTTTGACAACTTCGTTGGATGCGACCCGTTTTTTCTCCTTTAAATGCATCTTTTTAAAATCAAAATAAAGTTCTAAAAATGTTTTCATAGTGGTAGCAATTTGATTTTGGGTTTTCGTGTGTGCCCTTTTTTGATGGGAAAGTTTTGAAGCGTTTTGTTCCGGGTTTTTCGACTTAGGTATTTATATGTATTTTTAACCACTTTTCAAAGAGTCTTTTGGAGAATATTTTGAGACAATTTGTATGCCTGAATTTGGGGCCTTATATAGGTATTTGTATTTTTTAGTAATGGCAATTTTTGACGTATTTTTGAATGCGTTTGTGAAGGTATATTTGTCAAAGTTAGAAGAGATGTTTTAATTGCGTTTGGAATAACTCTATCATGACATCGCATTTGGGTAGTTCCTTGAGGTATTTTTTTGAAAAGACTTACGCCGGCGTTTTTTGCAATTTTTGTAAATTTTGTTGGCTGCTGTTCTACAGGGAATGAATGGTGAAGAATAACCTTAGGAAACGGCTGCTACTTTGGTTTGAAAAAAGAAATGTGTTTAAGGATAAACAGGATCCTGACACGAAGGATAAAAACTTTGCTCTACAGACCACAAGGTAGGTACTTCTGATTGATTCTGTTAGTTCTGTTGGCAGCGAATGCTGATGGAATGCTGATGGACCAGAAGTTCTTCTTAGCTCTTTGTGTGATAAGGAAGAATGGATGAGAAAATACAACCGCGAATTCTATAAAAATAAAAAGTGGATGTAGTCATCAGGGCAGTTTGTGTGCTCAACTAGAAGTAATGTGCCGGTTTTCGCCGGGAGATTAAACGCTGCAGTGACTGAGGCAGAGATGTTTAACGGGTCAGTAGCCCTTTAAGTAAGCGAGTCTTAGAGCGTTTCTGTCATACCTTTTTCGGTGCGTTTTTAACGGGCTTGTTAAAATTTTTTTGTTAAAACTGCACATGGGTGATATACCGGATGTATTAGGGGTTTTCGGTGGGTTCCATCTTACGAACTCAAAAAAAAAAAAAAAATTGGAAGATGGATTGGTGCGCCACACTCGAGTTTCTGCAAAAAGTTCTAGATGTACTCAGTGCGGCAGATCAAATGCAGATGGGATCAACAGCTGGAACGGATCTTCTTCATAGATGCGGTGACATCCCTTCACAGTTTTTTCGCTCAATAGATTCTCAAAACCTCAATTCTGAAATAGGTCAGAAGCTTTCGCAAAATCAAGGCATTTTGCAGTCACTACCAAGTCAGACGCAACCAATATGGCGTTCATAATTTGAGTAAAGGCAGAGTTGTGGTTTGTGGATGGTGATCTAATCTACAACTAAATATCGATTTGAAAAACTTGCTCAAAAGCAGTTTGTCACTGTTGGACCCACCTGAACTCGCGCCTCACTCAAAGTAGTCCTCGCTGCCAGACGTTCTCTTGTACTAACACACGGATAATGACTTTTGTCGAACTCCTTTTCCAGTTCCTCCAACTGCTCCGGACTAAACGTGGTTCGATTTCGTCGGAACTTTGGTTGCTCGCCGTCGAGGGATTCTGAATCTTCGCCTTCAATGTCTGGGGAGAAGAAAGAAAGCAAAAAACAGGACTTCTGTGAATTAATATTGTTTGTCGAAGACAAATACTATACTGATGTAGGTATAGCTGCGTGGAACCTAATTACCAACACTGACCAACAGAATAACCTGGGAGAAGTCCAAAGTTGATCAATGTCGATATTAAGCCTATTAAACCAAGCTAGGACCTTACTAACCCACCAAAGAGATTCCTTCCGTCTTTAATTGCTTACATGACAAAAATCGATGGCACATTGACAATCCCCAATACAAACGTGCATAAAATGGCGAAAGCTCCACTTACCAATCATTCGATTCGCATCCGGTGACCTTGAGGTATCATGACTGCCCGAGCCCGGCGACAGTGCCGGTCCCGATATTGTTGTACTTCCTGCACTGGTTGATGGGGAGAGGCCCGTCATATTATTGCCCGGCTGCCAGAGGTGAACAGCAGCGGCCGCCGCTGCCGCTGCCGATGGCGGCCACGTAAATCCCGTATAATGATGCGGTGGATGCTGATACAATCCATACCCAGCGGCGCGTGCAAATTCAGCAGCAGCCCGTTCGGCGGCCCGATTACGAAGAATGCGATTAATCGATGACACCGATGGTGCAGTGGCATTTGTGCAGACACCTGAAATGGCAGGACACACGGTACTGGAGTAAGAATAAAAAATTCAATTACATAGTGAAAGGAGGACAATCGGCAATGTGATCGAGCGAGTAAAATGCATATTTGCCAGAGTTGTTCGCCTGCGTCTACGGAATGCGAATGGACAAGATTCCGATTAATTAGTTGGTCATAGATACGCTTGCTCTTTAGCGAAGCACAACAATCCACCGGTTTGATATAAGAAACTGCGCAATTAAACCATCGCCGCACATACAAAACACACATTCACACAGCCAGACAATAACCGGACCTGGTTTTGTGGTGGTTTTTGCTGCATTGTCATAGCATGTCCATCATCATAATTGCTCGGCCATTGTGTCATTTGGTTTTTGATCAGCGGTTTTCACATCACCCATCTCCGCAGTGTGGTGCAGCTCTGAGAGAGACAGAGATGGAGAACTTAAACCAGAAACCCGATGAAGATGAGGATGCTGGCCGCGATGAGGCGATTTCCACTTGAAAAAGCTTCACAGTGCGCGCAGCGTCAGAGTGGAAAATTAAAGACGCAATACGACAGTCAGCTTGTCAATCAATCACAACGACGAGCAAACTCGGCGCGCGAGATGGTCGGATTCGATTAGTGATGGAAATGAAAATGGACAAGGGAATTGAATGCATATAATGGTGGATCCGTATATTATATGCCGCGTGTGATGCGTGTATGGCAGTTGGTCGGATCCTTATGGAGTTTGGTTTATCGCTATGAAGTGTGAACTATGCAGTTGGCGTGGTACACACGGGTTTATCATATGTATGTAGTTCCTGGTTGAGGTGCGGCGTGAGGTTGAGATGTCGTCCTTACAAGCTGTTGTGGAGATATTCTTCCAGCGATATTTGACGTTTTTTAGTATGCACTCATGATCTATATATGTACATCACTGATTTTCATGGTTTATAACAATAAGACCAGATCCAACTGTTGTTGTTAACCATGAAAATAAATGATGATACATGGATCACGAGGGGCTCTGCGAAATAAGTCCCCAAAATTATTTTTTTATTATTAACTAGCTGTGCCCGCAACTTCATAGAAAGTGGTATTACTGAATATACCACGTTCTACGAATTTCGAAAGCAAAAAATGTACCCTACGACGGATTCTGTGATAGTTCTCTCGGGGTTCGTAGCAAAATTCCGGATACGACCGAGTCTGTGATAGACCCGAATATCAAAACAACCACTTAAACAAAAGCCTTAACGGAAATTTGTATCGACACCAACAATAAATAAATCAAACATCATAATTCACCTATATCGTCTTTAATTCTTGAATTCTTCAATTCTTTACAGTAAGTATCAACGTAGGTACTATAACAGCCATTAAAACAAAAACCATGAACTCAATTTCTATATACACTACCTCCACCATACGTCCATCACCACACCACACGTCATCAGCCATCTGCGCATTTCCTCAGAAACACATTGTCGCTGTTGATTACATACATTCATCACATTCACGTCGTATACTTCTCTTTGAGAAAACACCGCGCAGTTTTTTTTTTCATATGAACGTGCTTGTGCCTTGTGCGATGTGCGCCACCAAACCACCCCAAAGTAGAACAACGATCAAGAACCGCGGCTGCTGATAATATTCGAATTGAGAAAATAAATTAATTTTGTTCGTGTTAGATTTTAGGTTGTAGCTTAGCTTCTAGAGGACATAGAAAGCTGATTGATGGCTTGAAATAACTATAAAAGTATTGGCTCTCCTACGTATTTTGTTTTGTTTGCATTGATGAAGAATTGTTTGAGTATTGGCGAGTAAAAGCAGTAAAGTCGAAAAAAAAAAACATTTTGGTCAAAAACGCTTCAAAAAATAGGCACGGCAATGAAAGGAATAGCCTATGTGTTTCTCAGAATCTTAAGGAACATTTAAAAAAAAGTTTCATCGAAATCTGTGCAGCAGTTTTCACGCCATTAGGTAACAAAAAAATTGCCTACAGTTTTATTATACGTAAGTATAGATTGTTACCCATCCGACATGGAATACGTACCCCAAATTTTTTCATTTTCTCTTTTGGGGCCTTATTTCCTACAGCCATCACGGGGGCGTGATAAAAAACGCCTATTGTGACGAATTTAGTCTTAATCGGGTTGCTTTGGGGAGACTTTTTCGGGTGCGCGGAATATTTTCTATAAACTGTCAAAAGGGACCGCGTTTGTACCGTCAAAGGGAGAGTGCCTATGAAGCTATTTCGATCGTAGTATTCACAACGTGATAGTGCATATAGAACCAAAGAAAACCTCCAACTTAGTTTTGATGTTAGTACCTATACTTAGGGTACAGTTCAATCGGCTAAATTCCGACAAGAAGGTAATCAACTTTATGACACTGCGATGACTGACTGACTATTTGCCAAATGTGTCACTAAAGAACAGATTTTAGATTTTAAGTCAATCGATGATGCAGGAAAACCAGCGCGATACGATGGGTAAGCCGAGGAACTATTTATACCTACAGATGACGAGCTAAAAAAAAAAAAAAAAAAAATGCTTTCTCCAGACCTATAGGTGAAATTTATTTTTTATGAACGAACCTCTATAAGTTTGACATGGGTTACCTACGATATCTCGAAAAAAAAATCTCGAAAGCTAAAATCTCGAATGCAAAAATCTCGAAAAAAAAATCTCGAATTAAAAAAATCTAGAAAGCAAAAATCTAGAAACCAAAATCTCGAATAACAAAAATCTCGAAAAAAAAAATCTCGAATTAATATTAATTTTTGAGACAATGGTAACATTTTTGCGCGCGCAAAATGTTACCATTGTCTCAAAAATTAATATTAATTCGAGATTGCTGCAATTATTAGGTGTCTTGTTTTTTTTATTTTTCCCAGGTAATCTATATAGATCATTGGTTTAAATGCAACACAACAATTCTAAATGAACCCATAGTTGTTGTAATGCATGAAAATCAATAATCTCTATACGTATATCATCTGAGGAAAATAAAAAACGCCTATTCTCCCAACAACAATCAACCACGTGTAGTACCTACATTGTCCATGATGGGCGCTAGTTATCAGCTGTTATTTTTATTTTATTAAGTGATTTTTTTTTATGAGTTTTTTTGTATTGTTTTGATATTTTTTACTTTGTATAGTTAGTTGTATTTATGTATATATTCGATTTTGAAATTACTAATTTGTTATAATGAATTATCTGTTAGTTTTGTTATGTTAAATTTTGATATTTTGTGATTGTTTTTCAAAGATGAATAAATTATTTAATAAACAGAACATACAATTTTATGTTTTATACGAATTTTAGCTCTTAAACTAGAAGCAAAAAAAAATCTCGAATTCACTTTTTATTTTCGAGATTTTTTCGAGATATAGTCTTTCGAGATTTTTGTACATTCGAGATTTTTGTACATTCGAGATTTTTGCATTCGAGATTTAAAAAAAAAAATTCGAGATTTTTAGCATTCGAGATTTTGTCATTCGAGATTACGTCATGATCCCGTTTGACATACTTGCAAATATAATCGGGTTTTTCGGATTGTGTAAACTCCAACTGCTTGGAATTATTTTAAGGTGCATTCTTAAAAGGGTTGAGAAAAGTAAAAGTGGCTAATATTTGCTAAAAATAAGTTTTGCGTTGCTGTTATTGCATTTTTAATAGACTTATTATTTGGTTTTTAAAGTTATATCGAAGTCGAAAACGGGGTTTTTGAGGTATGACCAGTTCTTAATTTTAACTTTTTTGGTGATTCGAATTGAAAATTAAGGACGCTATAGTTTTGAGAATGTCAATATTACACTAAGTTTTTATTTTGGCCGTTATTACCGTTTTCAGGTAAACCAAAGAAAACTAAATTTTTAAAAGATGACATTTTTCAAAAATCCATTTTATGACATTACAGAGAAAAACTGATTTTGCGATTAACTTCGAAATGACAGTATTACTTTATAGAAGTGAATTTTTGTAACAATCGTGTGGACCGTTTTCGTTTGTCCAAATTTCAAAAGTAGCGTTATTCGAATTTTTAGCCAAAAACTGGTTATGCGGTCATGTTAACCTTGCCTACTTAAGCTTAAATATCAATTTCCGTTAAAATCGTTATAGCCGTTTTCGAACAAATCAAACTGGTACGAAAATCAAATTGGTACATGGGGAGTACGGTTAATATTGAGGTTACCTTGTAAAACAAAAAACGGCCCCAAACTGTAAACCGACAAAATCCAAATCCGAAGTTTGAACGAAATCTGGGCAGCCGTTAAGGCTGTAGACCTGTGGAAGAACAGACCCACTTTTTTGTAGTCGTCTATCATCGTAATGTCAGAATTGATTAAATTGATTGACCCTAGGCCTAGCTTCTCACAACCATTCGTTTTTTGCGAGTTTTTTTTTTATTATTTTTTGTTACGAATGGAAGAGATTTACAATTTTATGCCGAGTCCACATGGGTAATTGAGAAGCTCTCTCATGGCAGTAATACATTCGGATGCTTGTCAGACGTTCGCGAGATTTGGCGCAGTTGAAAAAAACCGTATAAGATGTGAATTTTATTTTCCGGGGATCAACACACCAGCCACTAAGCCACTGCTCCTACAAGGGGATTAAACAGTAATCGTTGTTAGGTACTCCAATACCTCGAGCTGGATTGTGTGACTCTTTTAAGGCTTTTTCAAGGAGGAAAAGTTTTATTGATTGCAGTTCGGTCTCTCACTGATGCTAGTTATGTGAATGCCGCTGCCGCTTTGTATGGCTATAGTTCGTCCGCCTCGGAATGTCACTGTGACCTGGTACGCAGCAGAGGCGAACTGAAGATCTGTCTGCGATCCGATTTTAACATCGACCGCTTCAAGATTTATCTAGAAATCGTTTTTCGACAGGTCTTTTTATTATTTAAGATGTTGCCTCTACGTTGAGGTTTATTCCCGTATTGGAAACTCTGGGCCTTACCAATAAACATTTTTAATTTCGACTCTAAATTTTAATGGTTCACAGTGGCTATATTTTCCATACAAAATTCGCAATTGTGAGCTTCCTTAAATTTAAAGTCGAGACTAAAATTTGTTATTGGTACGGCGGTCTATATTCTAATGGCGGACAGTGTTTCGGGTGTTGAAGTACTAAACAAAAAGCTCCACTTTCAAACCCCAGACAAATCAAGCAGGTACCTACCCAGAGGCTAATTAAAAAAATTAGTGCGACTGTATCCAACAGTCCCGAAATATGTGTATGTGTAAACACCGTGCGTGCGGTATGTGTGTGGCTTGATACACGTCATTGAGAAAAGAGGGAATAGTAATAACCGTATTGTTGATATATTATGAAATAACAAATACCCGTTTGCATTTCCATCCCCGCAAGTTAAATGACATCAACTGTTAAACAGTAAATGAAAGTGTCATTGGAATTTCATTCGGCTTGCATTGCATATTGTAGAGGTGCTGGTCAACGACATTTTTGTTAGTTGTTGTCCAGCTGTGATTTCTGTGTGGCTGGTAATTCACGAAAGATTTGGCACCGAATTTCCTCGAGATATCCGTCACATGGAAGAAATGTGAGACCATCATATATGAAAAACATGCTTTATTTCGCATCAACAAAAAGCTGAAATTAATACGCCCCAGCTCATAAATGTATGCAATGATAAAAACGTATGCAATGATAAAATGTATGCAATGATAAAACACAGTGACGCATTTTCTGTCCCCGCAAGTTAAATGTGTGGAATTACTCCACCAGATTCCAATAACGCGCGCTTAAATGTTTACTCATCAAAAACGTCCCATCTTTTACGAACGTCTGACACACTCATGTCCTAAGAAATTCCCACATTCGTGCAATCGGAGATCGTGGCGAAGCTTTTTATAATCTAAATTCTGAACACTCGAACTAAGAAGAGGTCTGCCTAGCGGTTGCGACCCTCTGCCAATTCGCCTGGTTCAACTCGTTATTGTCGCACTAAAGACTGGAGCATGTACAAATCCGCTGAAAAGCACAACATCGAACAACCCCAGTTGCTTGATATTTTGCTCCTAGAAACGTTCAATGGGTACTCACTCGTACTTATTGGTGTGTGTGGTTCTTCTTTTGAATTTTTTTATTAGTTCCAGACTTTGCCTCTTATAATAATCGCGCATTTCCCCCCGCTAATTACACTGGTACTTGTCCCAATTGACAAGAACGAATAATTCCACAAATTAGTTGCCATCAGACGTGAGTTATTCCTCCTCCGCACAAAGAATTTTCCATTTGAATAATATTTCCGAGTATCTACATTCTGCAGACGTAAATTCAAATGGAATGTGCATCTGCAACTGCACAATTGCCCAGGCAAAGCCAACAAGTGCAAACTGCAAGGCAGTCATTAGGCGGACCATATTTACCTAAAGTAATGTATATATGCCCATCTCACTCGGTGACCAGTTTCCACTATATACACGTCGACGGGGGGTGAAACATGAAACCCATAATGGCTGCTCGAATAGTTTCCATAATTGATTTTCACCATACGAGTACGGCACAGCGGGGGCTATAGCTACAGCTATAGATGTGTGTGCGCCTGACTGCATGCACAGTTAGCTCGCGGTGACAGCTCCTCTCATGTGACATTTTCCATTTTGATTAATGTCGCTTATAAACTATACCTATAAGCTTTAGACGAAAGAGGAAAAAATGAAACAGTCTCTGAAGTGAGCGATAGGGGTGCCTTTTAGGGCAATGAAACGCAAGCTTACATCGGACTGTCAACTGTCAGCTGTCAGTGGGGCGGTTTTTCTTATTTGCTTCTGTACTCCACCCACTTTGTTGTTTTTGATTTGTGGCTATTGCTCACGGAGTCACGGGAGCTGCTGTGTATATAGCGTGCCGATGGCTGAAACAAAAAGAAGTTGTTTCCTTTTGCGACAGGGGGAGGGGACAGGAAAAAAGTCGAAATGTGTCGGCGGGATGTAGTGAAGTGGAATGCTTCCTTGGTGGGCGTATTAATTTAATTGGAAGGAGAACTTATGTTCGGTTAATTGTGTGCGACATGCTTGTCAAGCCGGTGGGGTAGGAAAATATATATTATTGTTACTAAGCCCGTGGGTAGACGGAATGGCGGTTTCGATTATTTAATGAGGTTTGGCGGCTAATGAGCGCTGCTGCTGGTTGCTGTTCATCGAGGAATTCAATGAATTTCGTCGCATGTAAATCGCAAATGGGTTCGTCTTTCGTGTTGGTGTCCTGGGAGATGGCTTATACCTACCCCAGGAACTTATAGATGTGGGGAGAATGGCAGACCAATTTGTTGGCCGAAAGTAGTAGGTTTGGAGGGAAAGAAAAAAGCTCGTAGGGTATTAAATTGGCTTCTTTTTTTTTTGAGGAGGGACTGGCTTTAGGTTTAGTTGGTCTCTAGGTAGTTACGTCTTTTCGATAGTACCTTGCTTAAGCAAGGTCTAGGTTCGTTTGCGCAGATCTCTGTTACGAACTGCGAGTCTCATCAATGACGAGTTGTAACTGTCCTAAGGGGACTTGCAGATCTTAAGGAGCTATTGAGGGAATTAAACGCTGTTTGATGGCAGGTTGCTGATGGATAGCTAAAAAAGAGCCTCACTGGGCCGTCATGGAAATAATACCTGATACCAGAACTGCTTAAACATTCATCGTAATAATATAACTACGCAATGTTAAGCCTACCTATAACAAAGAAGGCGTATGCGGTACTCATGCAAGACCCTCTTTGTTTAAAAACGAATGTCAAATTCGGTTGACAAAGATACCAGGAAAGGTACCTATACCAGGAAAATCTTAGACAGTAATAGTAGGTACACTCAGAAAACTACAGAGCTACGATAGCCCTACTAAATGCGCCAGCTCTTTACTATGCACGTATCCGAGCTGTTGACTTTATGGCTACAATAGCCAAAATATGACGCCTACCGTCCATGCAAATGAGGTACATTGCCAAGTAATATGGCTGACAGTACTCAAAGCAGAGCTACGAGAACCAAATTCAAAATGCGTTACTCCCATATTTAGCTTCTTAATTAATGTATAGTTCCCATTCAATTAACCGTAATAACATCCTCAAGGATTTAGGAAACCTATATAAGAAGTTGTCACAGCCGCCTAGAAGAGTTATGGTACCCAAATCCTAAGCTACTACAACCTCTTCTAAGATTCAAAAGGCCAAATTTGAGGTTGTCATAGCCGCCTAGAAGGGTTGTTGTACCCAAATACTAAGCTGCTACAACCTCTTCTAAGATCCAAAAACCCAAATTCCTCCAACCCTCTCGCGAACGTCTGACATACATCCGAGAGTATAAATGTCTTGAAAGAGCTTCTCAATTAGCCGTTTGGAATCGGCATAAAATTGTAGATCCCTTCCATTCGTTCCAAAAATGAAAAACTCACACAAAACGAATGGTTGTGAGAAGCTAGGCCTAGGGTCCCTCCGGACCTGTTGCGCCAACTACTTATTTATTTTAATATTAGGTAGTACATTATTTCAAAATGTACTAAGTATGGCTTGGGGGGCAGTTTACATAAATGATTTGTTTAATAGCGAGACTTGAGAAGCAAGTTCAGGTTAACCCTCTTTTTCTACCTTCCTCAAGAAAGTATTTATATCTTTTTTTAGATCTTGATGTCAGGTTCAAGTTCTGCCTAGAAGGCAGTGCTTAATCACGTCTAGAGATACCTAAACATTTAAAAGGTAAAACTAAGCTTCGCGTCGTCAATGTAGTGTATAAATCGAGGACAATGGGACCACATTTATACATGAATAAGTTTTGGAAGCATATTGAAGTCAATGAACCTATTGAACGAGGGTCAAACGCAGGTAGGGGATTCAAAGGTTGATGAAGAGCTCTAGTAAACCATCGCAGCCTATTCTCAAGAGGGGAATATTCGGGAATATTCGCGAAGAATGGAAATTGGTTGACAACATTTTGGGAGAGAACAGAAATGGTGTTGCAATTGATAGTGTTGAAGTTGAAGGAATTGTTGTAACTGACTTATGCAGAACCTCGTAACAAGTTCAACGATTATTTCACTGAAATTTCTGTAATATTAAAACCACTTGTTGAAACTTGAAACATTTATGCAAACTGTGATTGCTCCTTTTTTTCAAGTTTCCTGCCAAAGATAGACAACCTAAAAGTTTCGTTTCTGAGCCGATAACTTCTACAGAAATGTACACTGTTATCCTATCTTAAAAAAATAAAAACTCTTGCACGAGTGATGGTATTTCAAGTGTGCTTCTGAAACATATTCGTCTGTACATATTTGATGTGTTGACTGTCTTATTTTTAATCGTCTTGAAAGGGGCTGCTTTCCTGAATATTTCAAATGTGCCGAAGTTGTTTCTCTTTTTACTCGACTGGACACAGGGAGGGTTATGTGTTTCGCGCGTATCCTATGTACGTTCCTACGTGGCGCCCTGTAGCCCAAACAGCTTTACCGATTTTGAAGAGTGGGGCGTCATTTAATTGGTATTCTTTCCCGGAGTGCCATTGGCTAAATAAATATAAAAATATAAATTTAAAAAAAAATAAAAACTTAAATTAAAAAGTTAATTTAAAGAACGAAAAAACACGATTGACTGTAAAAAAAAAAGATTTAAAAAGATTAAAACAAGTCACTTTCAAATATGACATTTTTAAATCTTTTTTACAAACAGTCGGGTTTTTGGTTTCTTAATTTAACTTTTTTTAGCCGATTTTTCTTCATTCCACATTTTCGTAGTTAAAAAAAAAACTAAGCTCACATTTTGTCATTCTTAGACAAGTTTAATTTCTTTTGTAGCGACCAGTTCGGGCTTAGAGAAAAAATGTCTACTAAAATTGCTTTTCAGAGAGTTTGTATTCAACTGAATTATACAAAAAAAAAATCTACCATGTGCCTGTTTATAAACATGGCAAAAAGATTCGATATGGTGGACCCCTTGATTTGTTACTGAGCAAACTTCATAGTGCTGGTTTTGCGAGGTTCCACTTTCAAATGGCTGCAATCGTTTTTAAAATGTAGGAAACAGAGAGTTAATGTTAATAAAAAACGGTGTTCCTCACGGTTCAGTACTTGGCCCTTAATTTTTTCTAATTTATGTAAGCTTCCTTTTCAAACTGAAGGTAAATGGTATATCAACTGCATTTGCTGACGATTAAGCGCTTACTTATGAGTTCAAAATTGTATTTAAATGTATCACTAGGATCCGGGAAGATCTTGAAATTTTAAGGTTGTGGCTGACTGCCCAACAAATTGATCATTAGTGAAAAAACAAAGCTGTTGTCATTTAAGACAACTGGTAATAGTCTCTGTGATTGTAACCTCTAGTTTCATGCTAGCGATTGTAAACTGTTTTATTTACCTGTTCTTAAGTGTGGTAGAAGTAAATATGCAGGAAATGAAAATTCTTTCAAAAATTTCTCAAAAAATTGCTCAAAGTTACAAATTACAGCTAAAAATATAAAAACAGATCAAATTGGAGAACTTCTGAGGCCAAGAAAAATACTGTGCAATGTGCATGTCAATGGAATGTCAAATCTGTTGTCCGCTTGGCTGCAATTGGCAATTCGTTCTTACGAGTTCTTGGGTCATTTAAAGAGAAAACTAAAATCGTGGCCTGGACAAAATTAGAATTGGTGCTCTACAAACTCATGAGTGTTCACCGAAGTAATTTCAAAAATTATATTTATGTTCGAAAAATCAGCTCGAAAATGTTCGATACGGCGAATCGGAGCAGAGAAATTTGTAGTAGAAAAATAAGGACGATTAAATTTGATTCAATTTATTATAAATTGTCTTTTTCTTTTAGGTGACCTGGTTTGCTTAGGAAATTATATTAGAGATAGTTGAGAGTCGAATTTGACTGAATTCTGACTATTTTTGTAAAACCGCGCGAAACATGCCTCAGAGCGTGTGGTTCATACCAAGCACAGAATGTCGGTCCAGAATTATAAAGAACAGAAATAGAAAAATCTGTGCAATTCTAGTTCTCTGATCTCTGGGTGTACCTATACATATTTCGAAAAATTTCGAAATTCACTTTCGAACACAATAGAAAGCACAGTTGTCCTGCAAAAGAGGTTGGCAACTTTAAAATTCTTATTGCGTCAATGTGAAATTTTTTTCGAAAATTTTCGAAAAATAAAAAAATTTCGAATTCGAGAAAATGTACCCCATTTAAAGAAATGGCTCAGAATATAGACTTCTCATTCATCTGCTACTTTGAGCAGCTTTTCGAACATGTTCGAAAATATAATGTTCGAAGATATCTCGCGTAGTTTTCGCAGGTAAGTAAAGTAAATGTAGATCCAAGCTGATATGTATTATAGTATTCGGATCAATACTTTTGGACCCTACTGTTCAAAGTGTATATACTCCGAATCTTATGAGGAACAGCTTAGCATAAGTTTAGTATATAAGAGGAATGAATAAAGTGTTTAGTCGTAAACTGAGCTCGAGGCGTTTCACTTGGCCGCGTTGAATACGTACATATTACAAGGGATATTCGAATCAGACCACCATAGTCGGGTCTCTTTTCGTCTCTCAAACCTAGGCCTAGCTTCTCACAACCATTCGTTTTGTGTGAGTTTTTCAAGTTTGAAACGAATGAAAAAGATCTACAATCTTATGCTGCCTCCAAACGGCCAATTGAGAAGCTATTTCAAGACAGTTATACTCTCGGATGTTTGTCAGACTTTCGCGAAGCGGAAAAACCCCTAAGCTGGAATTTGGGTTTTTGCGGTATTCGACCCTCGGACGCCTCGCTTAGTAGTCCAACACACTAACCACTAAGCCACTGTAACAAATTTGGAATAATGTGAAACATTGAGGGCCTGGCAGTCCAGCGCAAATTGGAAATAAAACATAAAAAAAAATTAACTTTTTGATAAACATATATGGAGCACGCTTCTGCGGATACCATGATGTGGATGACCCTTTTTTGAAAATCGAGTAAGGAAAAAACTGCCTGCAGAATATTCTCCATCACATTTTTGTACCATTATTCTTAATTTTAAGAATTTAATCCAAGAACAGTGAATAACCCAAAACCCCAACTAAAGTCGTCGACCGCCTATATAGTTGTTCCCACTAAAACCAGTAACGTACTCACAGTAATGAACTTCCCCAAGAGAGTAAAAAAAAAAAAAAAATTGAAATACCTACCTCCATTATTTCGCATTATCTGCCATCACGTTAAGTTGATCTCATCAAGCTCGAAGCCCACCCTGAGCTACAATAAAACATGTGTCCTGGTACTTGCGCACCAGTTGAAATCGCTCTATCTCGATCGCCATATCCACAACAAAATCAAATAACCGATCAAAAATCGGCTAAGAGACGACGACCCACGGCCAAACTCAATAAATCAGCTAACGCAATCGCGTACCCATCACAAGCGGTGGCCGATCGTCGCAGACGAACTACATATACCCAACTGCACAGTGCGCACATCCCTAGGACAAATACTCACTTTTCTGCCCGACACGAGATCCCTATCGCGCCCGCAAATATAATGCCAATCACTATCATTCAACTCCTCGCAGCTACTCATTGAGGAAAGCCTTCACAAATGAATGGAGAGCATGCGAGCTGGAGCTGGAACTGATCGTGAACCAGGAGCAGATGCTGCCAAATGCAAACCCACTGGGCACGCAATTGTCCGAAGGAGCGAGCGAGACAATTCCCCCGCGAAAAGACTGATTTCTCTTAATGTGACGATGATGACACAAATGAGATTACACCGAACGGACCACATAATGAGGTCTGGGGAGATCAATCGATCTCCTCGAACGATGCGAACAACGACGAGGAGCGTATATGTTTTGCATATACTCGCACACATACGAGCAGACGAGCACTTCTCTACGCTTTGGTGTCCGGATGCCCATAAATTAACCAATCGATCTAAAATGGAACAACAATTTGATTACTCAGGACAAAGTAACCCTTCACTGTTCGCCGTGTCGCATCCTTCGTATACCTATACCTATGAAAGTGCATATAAAACATCAAAGGGAAGACACGGGAACAGCACAACAGCGCACTCGATGGATAGCTGATGGACGCGCTGTTGTATAGTTGAGCCTACCGTTTAGATGAGAATCGGAGATTTGGTATATAAAACCGATGGGGGGGTCAGGGGAGGAAATTATTGTTGTCTTATGTCTTACCTTCGGAAATTAGCCGCTCGCGTATTTCCCACGCGAAGATTGTCGGGTTCTCGCGTTTGTACTGTTCAATTTTCGATACCACCGCTGGGGTCGCTACCTTTGGCTTTGATCCACCGATTAGGCCAGGTGGTCGAAGCGTACCTGAAATTGACACAAAGATGAAAGTTAGATTGCTGTACGATTATATGTGAGGATGGCGGTCTTAATATTAGCGCAGCAAGCTTAGGTTGCTTCCATTTGAGGATTTTTAAGACATAAACCAACTACGGGGCGAGGAAAATTGTACTTTTAAGAGTTTGCCTTCTTAAATCGCCCATAGAAGGCGGGGATGGTGACACTCAATGTAACATCTCAGTCCCTGTTAAGCATACCACTATAGGATTACACCGAGGCAAAGGCCTTCAGACCAGTTAGCCTAACATCCTTTCTGTTAAAAACAATGGAAAGGGTGGTCTTGGACTATATGGAGAGTACTGCGCTTAAGATGTATCCTTTAAATAGTAGACTACATGGCAGGCATGTCTACAGAAACAGCGCTAAATTAGGTAGTACGCGTTGCAGAAGAAGAGCTAAATACCGAGGGCATTGCGATGACCACCATAATGGACATTGAAGGTGCCTTCGATAAGATAAGCTTTGAAAGTCTGAAACAAGCCTTGGAAAAACGTAGGCTTAACCCACTGGTGGTAAGATGGGTGGACAAAATGTTGAACACAAGGGCGATAAAATATTCAGACGGGAACCTCGAAACTCAGAGGAAGGGTTAGCAGAGGTTGCCCACAAGAAGGTGTTCTCTCACCTACACTGTGGAATATCACTGTGGACTCTCTTCTCGACAGACTTGAGGCGACTGGCATTCACACAGTGGGATATGCCGACGACATAGCAATAATGGCCAACATGCGCCTTGGAAGTGATCCTGGGGATCCTACCGCTAGACTTATTTATTAAGAAAACAGCGACCCTAAGGACACTTCATTTGCATTGAGATGCAAAATCATGGGGGTGGTCAGACGCTTGGAATAGACAAACATCACAACATCATTGGCACTGGAATGTGTACTTAAGCTCAATAAGTGTTCATCTAAAAATGAAGTAACACTGACTAGGGTACAAGAACACAATCATAGGGATCGAAGGCAACGAAAAGGCGGACTCCCTTGCAAAACAGGGGTCAACTGCAAAGTTGCTGGGACCAGAACCATTCTCTTAAATTGGCAAGGGAATGGTAGAACAGCTGATTCACAAATGGATCACGGCAGAACAACTGAGAAGGTGGTCAACCATGGAACAATGTAGACAGGCTAAAATGGCAATTAAGTGGCCGAACTGCTCCACTCAAAGAAGGGTTCTTAGCATGAGATGAGGAACATTGAAACGGGTGGTGACTTTGACAGGACATGGTAGTTTCGGGTATCACTTAAGGAAGATGCGCCTTAGAGAGGATGATGCCTGTAAAATATGTCTGGAGGAGTCTGAGACAGCGGCACATGTGTCAATGTCCGGCGTTGGCTGGCAAAAGAATGAAGATCTTGGGACATCATTGGGTCGAGACCCAGTCGATGAAACAGATCTCCCATAAACCGATGCTAGCATTAACACTAGGAATCGAGCCCAGGGAAGAACTCTAGAGAAATCCAGGGAGTCTCTCCGGACAAGATTTAAGTGGTAGAGAGACGAAAAGAGACCCGACAATGGTGGTCTGATTCGAATATCTCTCGAAATCTATATACATAAATATACAACTACGAGTTTCAAAGCTTAAATCTATGCAATTGAACTATTTAAAGACGAAAGCAAACATTTGCACTCAGACGCATTCTGCGATACCAAGTCCTTTCGCGGTTCGTAGCAAAATTTCGAGTGTGACGGATTCTGTGATAGACGTGGGCATTTTAGAAAGTCATATATAAAAAAAGCTACTGATTTTAACAAGCTTTAATGCAAATTTATTTGGAACTGTCTGAGTCTATCGAAATTCTTACCTACTTACTTAGATGAAAATACAGTCCGGGTTTGACCACGGCCTCAACCAATAGGTACGTCTCTCCATCCCAGGTAGAAAAAGTCCCGAACTACCCCAAAATTACAGCTGTTCTATCGATTGACATCAAAGGTCTCAGTGAGTATGTTTTCGACCTTTATGGAACAGTGATGGTTTCTCCATCCTCATTCTGCACAATCTAAGTTTGGCCAGGGATGCCAAAACTAGACATGGCTCTATACAAATCGCCTCTATAATTGCTGCAATAATGCGGCCCTAAAATCGATAAACAGGTGGTGGGTATATGCTTGGACTTTTTGGGTTTTCTCCACTATCTGCCGTATTATGTGAATGGCCGTGGACTTACCGGGCCTAAAACCACACTGATAGGGTCCAAAAATATTGTAAGTGAAAGCGTTCCAGCCCCTTATGGACTGTGAGGGAATATCTTCTTCAGGGATATAGTGTTTTTTTTTTAAAGAAATTATCTGCTGAAACTATCATCACGAGAAACATCTTGCTGTCCCTTGCATCATAGATCTCTCAGGTTGGCGTGCCTTGTATCGGTTTTGCAAGTCAGAAGCTGACTTCTTTCAAATCCTCATTCCTGCTACAGATCTATCCCTATCTCCAACATCGACATTGTATGTATCTCCCGCAACCAAACACAGTCGACCCCACTCAATTAGCATCCAACTTTGGTGGAAGTTCCCTCGTGTGTTTCCTGTAATGCCCGTGTGAACCGTCTCCAAACAAAACAACCTCTACGCATCCGCCAGCAGAATAAAAAAAAAAAAAAAAAAGACAGACAAAAGCCCAGAACAAATTTCCTGCGATCACAATCGCGCGGATCGCGAAAATCACTGCAATTTATCCAAGCGGCGATCGTAAATCTTCCTACACCGGCGCAGCTACATACATAACGGACGCAGTCACCAGCCAGACTCACGTACTCATTGAAGGTTTTCGCGTGCTTTGCTTTTTCGTTACTGCTGCCTTTTGTCGACCTCTGGCCACGTCCGGCCCCGGTCTCGTCCGATCAGCCGTTTGCCGCCGGCGGTGGCGGCGGCGGCGGCGGTGCATTCGCCTAACAATACAGGTGCGCGCGCACACCCGAGAGATGCTTGCAGTTGCAGATTGCAGTTACCAATTTAGTTCGCATTTGACAATTTTATCTCGACGAAGAATCAATTGCCAGCGTCCGGATAGAGATGCAGCGCGCGGCCAGACAAAAACAGTCAGCCATACATCACCCAACAAATTGCCCATACAGCAGCATGGTAGTCACAGTGCGGATCGTTGTCATCCATTATAGTATGGCATGGCAATGTAGGTAACTATCTTGCGTCAGGTCTCTCTGTCGCATCCAGCTGACGTTGACGGCGGGATGATGAAGTCACTTGAGTCGGTGCGCGGGCAAATATGGATTTTTATGAGCATTTAAGAGGTAAAAATTAATTAAAGCCAAACATTGATGGCATTGCTGCAATAACTGCTTTTGCGATGGCTGCGTAAGGCATGCTGCATACCCTCCATGTGACCGGTGGGCTTGGAATTCGAGACCGTGTAGCGGAGGTATGTGTTTCTTGTTTCAGCGGGGCTGTCTGGGAGTTATTCCGCGACAGAGAGAGAGAGTGGGTTAATTGGACAAATGTAATGGGTAGCTGCGGTTGCGTTTGGAATGCCGGTTTAGGAATAATTACTTCCAGAGAAAGCCTTACAATTAGCTGTAATGACTCTCGTCTGGAATGGACTTGCAGAGCGAATGGTGCAAGACCAGTACCTACATAGTTGTTGAGAGTGGATATAGGAATGCATTTCATGGGGAGAATGTTGAAATGGCGCGGTGTACTGTGTAGGGGTGTTCAACGGTCTTCGGTGAAAATTGGAAGAAGTTGCGGGTAGCTAGGTCTTGTATGGAGAATAGATGCCGGTTGGTCAGAGTGTAGCCAAGAGTCGGAGATCTCTCAAGAAGTCCCATATCTGTATAATAAGTACATGTAACTTTTGAAACAAGCAGCCCGCCTGGTACAGTATACTAGCTCCGAAGCCAAACTGCACTAAGCCTTTCTGTAGACCTTTGCAGATGTCGCAAAAGAACTCTATCAGGGGTCACTGAAACTGGAGAATAGTTTATGCATTTTGTCATTGTCAGGGCTGAAGACTGATGTAATGTATTGTACTATACAATATTCATATGCATCACATGCTATGTATCACTCATTCTCTTTTAATATGAACCTGTAATGTAATATGCTAACATGAAGTCGTCAGTCGGCAAATAAAGATTCTATCGATACGACGTGCAGTGTTCTCTTCTCTTGGTTTTAGCACATATCATTTGGCGACGAGCGAAAAATAAAATAAAATAAAAGGGCATACAAATTTCTGCAACGATTCAATTGCGTACATACTACTAGTATATCGTTGTGTTGCTTTATTGAAACGAGTCGCGCGAAGAAAAAAAAAAAAAAAAAAAAAAAAGCACAGTCGTACAGTCATAGTCGCGAAGTCTAACAGTAATCATGGCTTTAATAGGAAATATTGAACCGTTCGATGAGTCGAAGAACGATTTCAATACCTATTGTGAGAGATTGGAACAATTATTCGTGGTCAATGCAATTGCGGATGCGAAAAAACTACCGCTGCTTGTGACATTAATTGGTGGCGAAACATATAGTGTATTGAAAAATTTGTGCATGCCTAGTTCACCAATGGAAAAAACATTCCCTCAATGCAAAACGTTGCTGCAAAATTATTTCAATCCTAAACGTACGGTAATTTTAGAGAGATTTAAGTTCAATAAAAGAGATCAAAAAACAACGGAAACAATAAGCGAGTACGTTAATCAATTAAAACAGTTAGCCAGACCATGTGAGTTTGGAAATTTTTTGTCGGAAGCCTTGCGTGATCGATTAATATGCGGATTGTACAATGAGAACATACAAAAGAGATTACTCTCGGAGGAAGATATCTCGTTCGAAACATCTTGTACGAAGGCCATAAGTATGGAGGTTGCATTGCTAGGAACGAAAGCTATGCACAACGATGATGCAGTGTCAGCTATTAAATCGTTTGGAAAGAAACAAACACAAGCTAAGTATCGTTCTAATACAAACACAAAAAAATCTTGCTCCAAATCTAACTTTCACAGTCGAAAACCAGAGTCGTCGTCAGCATGTTACCGATGTGGGCGTCACCACAATCCATCAACTTGTCCTGCACAGCAGTGGACATGTTTCAATTGCGATCGGAAGGGACATACGTCAAAAGTCTGTAAAAATGAGCCAACCAAGGGAAGACCGTCAAAAAATATAAGGAAAGTCGAAGAGTTATCGGAATCATCAGAGGGGTATACTGAGGATGCACTTAACTACATTAACACAATCAACAGTCCATCGGGTAAGCAAGTTCCAATTAGTAGTACTATTATAAAAAGTGAATGCCATGAGAGTCTTAATGTCAGCAAAATAAGTCCCTTATTGTTGACAATTACTATAGACGACCGTCCTATAGAGGTGGAAATAGACACAGGAGCTTGTGCTACAGTCATGTCCAGTAAAATATTTGAGCAAAATTTCGGTAAACCAAAACTGAAAAGTTTTAATGGAAAACTAAGCTCCGTGACTGGAGAAAATCTAAAAATTCTTGGAATGAAAGCCGTCAAAGTAGTGTGGGGAGAAAATTCGAATGTTTTGGATTTAGTCGTAGTAGACAGTCAAAGGTCGTTTGTTACTCTAATCGGACGCAAGTGGTTGGATGTGTTTTTTTCTAGTTGGAGAGATTTTTTTGGCCAGTCATCCTCGCAAGTAAACGTAATTCAAGAGTCGTGCGTCTTAGTCGACAGAGTCATAGACAATTTACGAAATCATTTTTCGTCAGTATTTTCAAACGAGCCTTCTACTTCTATTGTCGGTTATACAGCGTCTGTAGCACTCAAGGAGGGTACATCACCTATCTTTTGCAAAGCGTATCCAGTTCCTTATTCTCTTCGAAAAAAGGTAGAATGTGAAATTTGGCGTCTCCAGAAAAATGGTATTATCAGTCCAGTCAAGTTCAGCAAATGGGCCAGTCCACTCGTTGTCGTAGTTAAGAAGAATGGAGATATAAGGCTTTGTGCAGATTTTAAAGTTTCTCTGAACAAGGTTACTGATATGGAGCACTATCCGATTCCAAATGTGGATGATATGTTAGCATCACTAGAACAAGGCGCTATATTCTGTGTTCTCGACCTTACTGGAGCTTTTCAACAGTTAGAAATAGCACCTGAGTCACAAGAACTTTTCACAGTCAATACTCATCTGGGCTTGATGCGTTACAATAGATTAACCTATGGCTTGAAAAGCGCACCATGCATATTTCAGAAGACCATGGACGAAATTTTGCGTGGTACCAGTGCTATGTGTTATATAGATGATGTTTTTATCAAGGGAAGAACATTTGATGAGTGTGCTGGGAATCTGAAGCGTGTCCTATTGGCTTTCAAGAAATATAATGTCAAAATTAATATAAACAAATGTCAGTTCTTCAAAACAGAAGTTGAATACCTAGGTCACGTAATAACAAGTGATGGTATAAAGCCTAGTCCAGGCAAAATAGAAGCCATAAGAAATGCACCGGTTCCTGAAAATGTCACCCAAGTGAAGTCCTATTTAGGACTTCTCAATTATTATAGAAAATTTGTCCCAATGCAGTCGTCGTTGTTAGCCCCGCTTTATAAGCTTACTCGTAGTGGAACAGTTTTTGCCTGGGACTCCTCTTGTCAGGATGCTTTCGCTAAAAGTAAAGAAGCGCTAAGCAATGAAACTCTTTTGCAACATTACAACCCATCTGAACCCTTGATTCTGTCTTGCGATGCTAGTAAAGAAGGTGTGGGAGCTGTTCTTAGTCAAATAAGAGAAGGCAACGAATTCCCTGTTATTTTCGCTTCTGCAACACTTAACTCAGCGGAGAAAAACTACTCGCAAGTGGAAAAAGAGGCACTAGCCATTATTTTTGGGGTACGTAAATTTCAAAAATACTTGGTAGGCAGGAAATTTACCCTATTTACGGATCACCAACCACTGAAAGTCATTTTTGATGTAAGAAAAGGAGTTACAGTCACTGCAGCAAGCCGTCTTCAGCGATGGGCGCTTTTATTGTCAGGATTTGATTATGACATTAAGTATAAGAAAGGTCAAGAGATGTCAGCTCCGGATGCTATGTCACGTCTGCCGCTGAAGAAAAGTCGAACGCATGAAATGACCGAGCATCTTATCAACGCGTTTAAAGAAGACGAACATGTCCCTATTTCACATGAAGATATAGCACACCAAACGACAAAAGATGCGGTCCTATGCAAAGTCATCGAATTAGTTAGGAATGGTTGGCCAGATCATATCCGAGACGATGTTTTAAAACCATACTTTGCTCGAAGGTATTCTTTATCGGTCGAACAAGGATGTATCATGTATGGAATAAGGGTCCTAGTTCCCACGTCTCTACGATCGGATGTTCTACAGCTCTTACATCAAGAGCACCCTGGAATTGTTAAAATGAAACTTTTAGCCAGATCCATTTGCTGGTGGCCCAAAATTGACGAGGATATAAACGACACTTGTGCAGAATGTAGTCCTTGTCAAAGAATAAGAAGGGACAATAATCACGAAAAGTCATTTTTGGGTTGGCCTAAATTGGAGAAAGCATGGGTACGACTTCACATAGATTTCTTTTCTTTCATTGGAAAAACTTTTTTGCTGATAGTAGATGCCACTTCTAAATGGATCGATGTGTTTCATATGACTTCTACCACAGCCGAAGCAGTCATTTTGAAACTCAAGCAGTTGTTTTCAACGTTTGGATTACCTGAACAATTAGTTTCGGACAACGGTCCACCATTTACGTCAGATCGTTTTATCCGGTTTTTAAAAAGCAAAGGAGTTGAAGTTTTGAAAAGCCCCCCCTACTACCCGCAAGGCAATGGCTTAGCCGAAAGATTCGTTCAAGTAGTAAAATCATTTTTAAAAAAGAAATTTGTTGAGGGAAAGCAGTATTCACAACATGAAGTAGAATCTAATATTTCTGAATTTTTACTCTCCTACAGAAATTCACCATGCCCTACAACCGGAATGTGTCCTGCAGAGTTTATATTAAAGTCCTTACCACGAACTGTTTTACGTCAAATTCAACCTACGTTTGGCCAAAACAGTAACCCTGGAGCAAAAAACTTGGACAGAAGACCGGAGAAAAAGTTAATTTATTCTGCTGGAGAGAAAATATGGTTGCGAATTTTAAAAACCTGGGAAAAGGCTACGATTCTTCAAGGTATCAGCGGAAATAGGTATCTCGTAAAGCACGAAAACAACGTGAGGGTTGCTCATCATCACCAAATTCGTCCGTGCTTGGAAAAGCAACTACTGCAATCTCCTGAATCAACTACGATACCAAAAGGTATGCTATGCGGTCCCTCTACGGTAACCACCGAAAAACCAAGCGATCAAGATGCCAGTGCAAGTACTTCGGATCTAGCAACGGGTGCCCACAAGCCGAGCGTCGAAGAAAGGGAACCTACCGAAATCATACCACGACGATCTGGAAGGATTCGATGTCCACCCAACAAATTAACGTATTGAAAATTAAATTTACACATTTATAGTCGATATTATGTATTGAAATCATTATCATATAGGTAATCATAATCACTAAATTACTATACTTAACAATTAGCTGATGAATTTAAGATTTACAATCATTATGGATACTAGAGATAGATTTTGAATTATTAAAATAGCCTGCTGAATTAATTAATATACTAATGAATTCTATTTCAAATTAATTTATAAAAGGGGAAGTAATGTAATGTATTGTACTATACAATATTCATATGCATCACATGCTATGTATCACTCATTCTCTTTTAATATGAACCTGTAATGTAATATGCTAACATGAAGTCGTCAGTCGGCAAATAAAGATTCTATCGATACGACGTGCAGTGTTCTCTTCTCTTGGTTTTAGCACATATCAACTGATAATCATCAAAAAAGTGATAGCCATTGTCAGGACTGTTTTCCCATAAAGCGAGGAACATTTTTACTTACCTACGGCCTAACGACGACATGGTTATTCTCCAATCTCAATTTTAAATCGAGTGGAGAACGATTAGAATGACTAGAGAACGATTGCGAGTTTTCTGAGAATTTATGCCGGAAGTCCGAAAGAGACCAACAGGCTCGGCCACATAAAGGGAATGGGGAGCGAAGCTTTGAATAATAAGGTTCTGCAAGAGGAGAAAGCCTGAACATCCGTTTCAAATGTCAAGCGATAGGGCTTGTCCTGAAAAGCTGGCGTTATCAACGTCCCTGATGGGATCTCATAGCATGGAAGGTTGCTGTGTCTCAGACAGATGCCTCTTCTCAAGATCTGTCTCTAGAAGGAGGTAAGTGCCATTACGGCTCATTTTCAAAATCCTTTTGTCAAAATAACCTTGGTACCGGAATAACGTCGTTCGGGCTCGAAGACTCTCTGAAGGTCTGCTGAAGGCAGCCCTAGGTTAGGTTTTAACTTGAAGTGGCTGTCGGCTAGACGAAGAAAACAACTCGCTTAGTGGTTAGTGTGTTAGACTGCTAAGCGAGGGGTCGCAGGTTCGAGTGAGAGTTTTGTTTTCACTGCTCCACTTCTCGCGAACGTCTGACAACCATCAGGTAGTATAACTGTCTTGAAAGAGCTTCTCAATTAGCCGTTTGGAGTCGGCATACAATTATAGATCCCTTCCATTCTTTCCAAAAATGAAAAACTCACACCAAACGAATGGTTGTGCGAAGTTAGGCCTAGGGTTCTTACGGACCTGTTGCGCCAACATTTTTTTTTTCCAAGCAAACTATTCACACCTAGAACGTTTCAGATCCAGGCAATTTCAGTGTTCGGAAGACCTACCTCCATCATATACAAATACTTATGGTGTGGCCCTTATGCTCATGCTTAACAATATACCTACTTAAATACATATTTAACTGCTCCGTCGCCTCTCTAAGTATTAAGACGCAGTATATAAGGCTACTATAAGGCTTACAGACCCTTCAGTGCCTTTTTTTATATCCCCGCAGAAGCCACGTGATAGCTTTGGCTTCTTTCTTTCGCAAAGCAGCTCTTTTTATTTCACGAAGATGGAAATGTATTTGGATTTAATGAAGAAGGCGAATAGTTCGTTTCCGATTCGCCGAAACGGCTGAAATGTCTTGGGCCCGTAATGCGAATGGACAACAGTACGATAAGTCGTTAACCCCAGCTTAAGTGGCGCCCAAAGTTACAGAGCGACCTTAACCGACTTGAAGATAACGAAAAAGCTGACAATCATGCCAGGAA
This sequence comes from Cheilosia urbana, assembly GCA_946477585.1. Taxonomy (NCBI): domain Eukaryota; kingdom Metazoa; phylum Arthropoda; class Insecta; order Diptera; family Syrphidae; genus Cheilosia; species Cheilosia urbana. Next base: position 77,478,340 of record OX297855.1, read on the forward strand.
ATGGTCGAAACCAGAACCTTTCTGCCCCGTCACTTAATCAGCAATCAATTGTATACTATCAAAAGTTACAACACCTGTATCAAACAGTGGGAAGAAATCCCAGGTCTCAGACAGGCCAAAAGGATAATTCTGCCATAGAAGAAAAATGTTAAAAAATCCTAGATCTACGAAGGCACGATATCAAAAACCTTGTATAAGCTATACCTGACAGGCCACCATGGTTTGCGATACCTAAACAAAATGCACGTAGCCAACAGTTTGGACCCCGGAGTACCGGCTATGTCTCGAAGAAGACGAAAAAGATGAGCTCATAATGTGCGAAAGCCCAGATCTATCTAGAATACAGAAGGAAGTTCTTCTTCCGGAAAATATATACTAAGTCCAGAAGAGCTGCAGATAAAACTGCTAAAAATATAGCCAGCTACATTAGGGAGGTTTAAACTCCGCAAAAAAGGTCTTCTATAGGTCGATGTGGCTCTTCGTCGCCTTTGGCGAGTCATAAGTTTGAAAAAAATAAAAAAAAAAATAATAATAACCAACTTGAATTCAGTAACTGAAACTAGGTGCTGTACAGTCTGGAGAGGTCTGTTGCCCGCCTTAAAGTCGTGGTCCCGTCCACCTCGGACAAAAAATACAAATCCGCAAACAGAAGTCGTTGCCGACTTGAAGCGATAGGAAAAACGTCTTCGGTCAGACACCTGTCTACTATTTTAGAAAATAAGTCGAATCGTGCTTTAAGGGCTCAAGTCTGCCTTTATATTTGGAACACCGATAAGTGCTATATAGACTTTTCGATGGGTACCTTCTGACGTGCTTCGGAAAAGTCTTTCATTAAAGAAGTGTGATAAATATTTCGACTTATCACTTCCCTACTTTTCTTGTGAGCAAATAACGTCGAAACTATCCCTCGGTACCAATCATTTGACCCCTTTGAAGGGATACTGTAAGCCCTATCCTAAAAGTCAGAGCTTTATGTTGCTTGCGAAGAAAAAAGGACGCTTGCTAGACCAAATTGGTTGTTGTGAGCGAGTTCTTGCAGTTGGCATTCCTCGTCAAAGTCCGAAAAATACAAATTGGTAAAAATTTCCTTTAAGGATCCTGGTCTTATCTGCAACCATTCATTTGGAGGTGTTTTAATTTTTGGAATTTAATACCGCGTTCCTTTCGAAAACATCAGGTTTGTTTGTTTGTGGGGAAATAAATTAAGCAATTTATTGTAAACCTCATTAATAAATAAGCCGCTTTATTTAAATTATACTAAAGACTCGGTAACCGGATGGCAGCTTTACAGAAAATGAGCAACAGAGGGCACGACTTCTATTAGAAACTCATTTTCTTGGCAGCCATCCCAGGATGGACAATAGGAGCACAACCAATATTAAAGGACCTTGGAAAGAGGATTGGAAAATATCAACCGAAATCTTCTCGAGAGGGCGACTACAATGGGCAATTGACTCCTTTCAACCTTTTAAATCACCGGGGGTAGATGGAATTACGCCAGTCCTACTACAAAAAGGGCAATGTAAATTGCTTCCACATTTGGCAAGAATTTTCAAAAGCAGTCTGGCACTGGGCTACATACCAAACCAGTGGAGACGAGCGAAGGTAGTGTTCATTCCGAAAGTGGGAAAAAAGGACCCAAGTCTACCGAAGTCCTATAGACCAATCAGCCTTAATTCGTTCCTTCTCAAAACGATGGAAAATGCTGTGGACAACTACCTAAGAGAAGATGTACTGAGTATATCGCTTCTTCATCATCGTCAGCATGCCTACAGAGTGGGCAGATCTAGGGAGACTGCTCTGTACCAGCTAACTGAGATTATTGAAAGCGCTCTTGAAGCGAAAGAAATAGTATTGTGTGCTTTCTTGGACATCGAAGGAGCATTTGATAATACATCGCATGATGCAATTATACGAGTTCTTGATAGAAAAGGAGTAAACAACACAGTATCGAGGTGGATGTATGAACTCCTGAGCACAAGATCAGCAGAGACTCACACATCAGACGGTATTATCAAGGTTAACACAGCAAGAGGCTGTCCGCAAGGAGGAGTTCTATCTCCCCTAATGTGGAGTCTTGTAGTGGACGAGTTACTTGAGAAATTGACAAACCATGGCATCAACTGTCAGGCATATGCTGATGGCATAGTTATTATTGCCAGGGGCAAATTTGAGGGAACCCTTGAGGGACATCATACAAGTGGGACTCGAAATAACTCGTGGTTGGTGCGAAACGGCTGGGCTAAACCTAAATCCAGCAAAAACAACAATAGTACCATTCACGAGAAAAAGAAAACTTGAACGGCTGAGGCCGATAAGGCTATCGGGTACATTACTGACATCAGTCAATGAAGTTAAATATCTGGGGCTAAGCCTGGACAGCAAACTGCTCTGGAAAAAACATACAGAGGAGATAAACAGGAAAGCAACGTGGGCTTTAATGATCTGCCGAAGCCTAGCTGGCAAATCCTGGGGATGCAGCCCGACCATCCTCAGATGGATGTATATTGCTATTGTGAGACCAAAGATCACGTATGGCGCAATTGCATGGGCAAAAAGAACCAGTCTATCCACCACAAGGAAGACACTCAATAAAGTGCAAAGACTGGCATGCCTATGTATTACAGGGACCATGAGAACTTGCCCAACCGCAGCTATGGAAGTGCTGCTGGAACTAACTCCACTGCACCTCGTGGTTGAGGAATGTGCAAGTAAAACGGTTCTAAGAATGGCCAAAGAAGGAGTAGGAAGAGAAAAGTGCATCACACTGGGACAGCTTGACGCACTACTCAAGAAACATCCATTATTGGCCTTTCAGAGACGATATCATCAAAAGATTTGATTTTCAAAATAACTTTGTTGCTAAGCTCAGCAATAAGAAGAACTGGAGCAACGAATCCAGAATTCACAGACTGAGCAATCACACAACGAAGTGGTACACCAGATGGATCGAGAACTGATGAGGGAACTGGAGCGGGAGTATTTGGGCCTGGAACCAAATACTCTGAATCAATGGGCAAAAATACCAGCATCTTCCAGGCTGAAATCTATGCCATAGACAGATGTGTCCAAATCAACCTCGACAGAAACAAAATCAACTGTGATATAGCTATAATGTCAGACAGCCAGGCTGCTATTATGGCACTTAGTTCCTACATCATTAAATCCAAACTTGTGTGGGAATGCCTACAAAAACTTAATGAACTGGGTAGGAGAAACAAAATAACCCTCTGCTGGGTGCCTGGCCACGTAGGAATAGAGGGTAATGAAATAGCCGACTCCCTAGCAAGAAAGGGAGCATCAGAAACTTTCATAGGTCCTGAACTATTCTGTGGAATAGGGGATCACACCCTCAACGAATAATTTAGGAAACTAGAGAAAGAAAACAGGGCAAGAACCTAGCATAACACTCAGGTCATGAAAAGCAGAAAAGATTCCAAGCTTGCATCGGCATGAGCAAAAACAACCTCCGTATCCTAACGGGGTTCCTAACGGGGCACTGTAGGTTCAAGGAACACCTCAGGAAACTGGGTATATCTGAAGAAGGTCTTTGCAGATTCTGCGATGAGTCCAGTGGAACAGAACACTTGCTGGGATCATGTGGGGCACTGAACCATAAAAGATTGAAATACTTGGGCAAGTACCAACTATCTGATGAGGAAATATTGTCACTGGAGCCAGCTCTCATCCTTAGATTCTTAAAGGAAACTGGACTGGAGAAAGTGCTATAGGACGGATTTCTTCCGCCAAGGAGAAAGAAGGGTGCAAGAACCTCTTAAATGATTCCGAAAGGAATTATATTGTGAGGGAAACTCTTATGAGGGATTATACCTCTCTGAGGCGTAAGCAGGGGGTACAATAGACCAACAGGTCGCAGTACAACAAACCCTTTCACATCTATCTATCTAAAGACTCGGTAATGCTTGCGACCTCACGCTCCTTCTGACTCTTATTGTTCATTGATCTTGAATACATAACCTCATCCTTTTCTTGAGCGGCTTCTATGTTATTATAGACGGTATCGCCATCTACGTGCGTTGATCGGTACAACACTCCCCTTATAGCGCAGCGAACCAGTTTAAAAAACAAAAAATAGTTGGCGCAACAGGTCCGGAGGGACAGTGGAAAAAAAACCCTAAGTTGGAATTTGGGTTTTTGCGGGATTCGAACCTCGGAACCCTCGCTTAGTGGTCCAACACATTAACCACTAAGCCACTGCTCCTGTTTGGCGGCCAATTAATGTCATTCACTTACTGGCTTACTTCGATTGATGGCCACCGGAAGATAGTCGAACGCTCGCTAGAGGTTGCGCAGTAAAAGGTGATGGTATTTTCTATTTTTCCGTATACCAAAATTAATGCCCGCAAAAGTTGTTAAATGCAACAGAGAGGCTTGATTTGACCTGCACAACAACTTCAGGCAGTCCCACCTGCTTTCACCTCGTCAAAAGGCGGTCAATCAGCTTACAAGCAATTAAACGCCATTCCAACAATTAATTCATCAGCGATTTCCTTTAAAACTATTAAGTGCGCAACTAATCACAGATCGCAACCATCAAACTGAATGAAATGAGCTTCCGCACGACATACATCAAGCGGTAATTTATTCGCACCTCTCCTCTGTCGTGATCATGACGGTCCGCGCAGTCACCCCTAGAGGGAGGCACTGCAACAACTGCCACAACTGCCACCCGATGATAGCGTTCGTGGTGTGTAATTTTCTGCGATTGATTCGGCATACATCCATTCATCACTCGACCAACCTCCGGCAGCCTACCTGTACCTACTCCGAGTTCGAATAAATTTTTCACATAATTGTTTGCCGCACAAAATTTATGTAATTCACGCGATTAACTACGAGTACGAGTACTAGCTCTGCTGCCGCTCATTGTTTGCCTTTCTCAATTTCACCCCAAAGCAAATTTGCACAAGGCACCGCGCATAGTATCGCGCTCTTTGATGCATCATGCACACATAGCTACGACAGGGCATTCTGTTGCGCTACTGCATCTCTAATGAGATGAGATAATAGTTCGGGTGGCAAACACTACAACCACCTGTCGGCGGCATCCATATATACGAATCCACAGAATTAAATGCTTCCGGACAATTGTTCGCGCACACTGATATCGGGCGGCATCAGGGGTCGGACTCCGATCCCGATCTGTATCTGTATCTGTATCTGGAGATCGCGCCACTGCTTCATAACTTTATTCAAATGAGCAATTGTTTCGAATGTTTACACTGCTGACTGTCAGTCGTTTGTGCGCACTACCCCAGATTGACGTTTGTCTGTCCGTCCGTTGGCCGTCCATCTGGTTGAGTTGAGTTGTATAATTGCGAGAGTATATAGGTATATAGACCTGCATGCTGCATACTTGTTCAAGTGAAGTGTGTCACTGCGATAGCAATTTACACAAGCCAAGGCGATGCGGTTGTGCAAGTGCAATTTAAATGTTGCAAATTACCCGCGAGCATATTAATTTGTTGCGCGATAAAAGTGCGCTCAGGGGTGTTCTCGCGGTGTGTTTCCCTAATTAGGGTTCTTTAGAGAAATGAAATTAAAATTATTCACATGACATGAGGCGGAAGGGGTGTTCGATAAGCGGCACAATTGAGACACTAATTGAGTGCTTAACAAATCGCTTTAAGATGCGATAATTTGCTGGCGGAAAAACGGACAAGACACTTGCATATGCAAGCGCATGCGCCAAAGGGTGATATTAGCACTAGGTCGGGCAGCTACGTTCATATTAACAGGCGGCTGGCACGCTACCGACTGAAATGATAATTGCGTGAGCTGTAAGATATGATTTATAGTTGACATATATGAAGGGGTTTAGGGAATACAGGGTTTCAACGACCAAAATTGAACGAATCGTGGGACACAACTCTTTCAAGGCAAAAAGTCGAGAAGATGTGAAAGACTTTTACCGTCAGCATTGTCTATACCTAGTATTCGGGTCCGCCCTCATCAGACGTGCGTCTAAACTCCTTTTACTTCATTTCCAAAAAGGTCTTGGGTCTTGAGTGAAACCCGCTTTTGAACTCCTTTTCATTCTTTTCCAAAAAAGGTCGTTTGTCTTGAGCGAACCCTCTTTCGTTCTTTTTCCATCGCCACCTAAACTACCAAGGGCAATTCCTATATCCCGGAGGGATTTTGAAATTAGTCCAACCATCTCATCCAGGGTCTGTCTGTACCAAGGGAACGTTTTCCATAAGTCCGAGTTTGGGAAATGCTCTAAAACTTAAAAATAAATTGAGCTCGACTGTCTCGGTCACCCTTCAGACCTCATAACGAGTCATTGTTAGCCAGCATATCAAGGGTGCCATTATAGGGGATTTATATGCTAGAATGCTATAGAAGACTGCGGGCTCGAGATTTCCTTAGCCGACATACCCAGAAAATCGAAGGTAGATATCTACAATGCCCTATAGGGACAAAAAGCTCCTGTAATTGTGTAAAGCATGTTTGGTCTTCAAATATTGAACGGAGCAAGTGAAATGGATACATGAGGCGAATTTACATTTTTTGGGCAGCATAGGACCTTAGTCATAGACTTCGGACTCATAGGAGGTGAAGCTATGTGATGAACTTCGCGGTAGGTCAAGTTCTGTTCTCGGATCATTAGCCGCTTATTATAATAACCTTCGGAATTTTTGCAGAAGAGTAACACCCCCAAGGAAATGTCGCTTCTGCCGCAATGAAAATGGAGAGATAAGAAAGGTGTTCTGTATTAGACAGAAGCTTGATCAACTGTTGGAAAGAAAACAGTTTACAGATCTCGCAGAAGATGGATAACAGCGCCGCCTATCGGTCGTACTGTCGGAGATCGACAACTACGCCACCTATCGGCGCCACCTATCGGGTTTCCAAAACTATCATGTTTTCCAAGATGCAACCAACTATACACCTATATACCCACAAAATTTCATTGAAATCGGTAAAGTGGTTTAGGAGACGAGAGCGGCGACGCCGACGACAATTTCCGCCGTCTCGCCACAGAATTTCCGTCTCAGACGAGTCGATCTTACTCCCAAGTCGCGCCTATACCCTGTTCCAGCACCTAAAACAACTTTTAAATCCAATAACTGATTCATGCACGTTCCACCTTCCACTATGCACAACCGGCCTTTGACAACGAAGAATTGGATGCACCAGTTACCGTAGCGGAAATAGAAACTGCATATAGAAGTTTGAAGGAGGGTAAAGCACCTGGATAGGATGGAATCCCTATACGTAGTAAATACGGAACCCCCGAGTTGACTAAGACACTAGAAATCATCTCAAAAAAATTGGACTTTCCGACGATGACTCCTGTCGACTCTGCGGAGAAGAGGAGGAGACAACGGAACACATACTCTGCGAATAACCTGCTGTAGCAAGGGGCAGAGCGATCCATATGCAAAGGGCAAAGGGCAGTCCTGCAGATATTGGAAACATGGAACCAAGAAGGGTGCTGAGGTTTATAAAGAGCCTCAACAGCTCCCTGGGTTTAATAATAAAGGCCAGCACAATAGATCTCTTCTGGTCGCAATGTATAGGTTCTAGCACTTACAATACAAGACACTGGAAGGATTATTTTATAATGTCTAGGAACATTTTATGGTGCCACAAAAGTTCAAAGAAGATTTGATTTTCCCGATTTTTAAAAAAGTTTGCTGGTCTGAACCTTTCAAGTATAGAGGCATTCAACGGTGGATCAAATCTTTGTACTCAAAAGCATTGCGCAAGCATATACAGCGCTATGTTAAAAGTTATAGGCATACATTTTTGTGGACCTTAGAGCAGCTTTTAACAGGATAAACAGGGGTTCCGTGACTTATAAGCTCTTTGCCAAAGGAATGTCTAAAATATTCAGGCCGTCCCTCACTTAGGACTTCAAACTCTATTCCAAGTGTGTCTTTCTAGACAGCAAGCTAGCCTAGCCTTAAAAAAAGCATCAAAGGCAATGTCAATCCTTTTCTTGACAATAAGCACTTGCAAGTCGGTGAGACTCGTTTTGGCCTTGCTTGCTTGCGGCACACAATTTCCATGAAAAGTTATAAAGGCCGCGTCTAAGTAGTCAAGGCCACATTGGATGTATGCTATCACTTATATCAACATAAGCAGAAAAGAGTGGAGCATGTTTTTAAACGCTTTTCGAGTAGGTCATTGTTTGATCTTGGAAAATTCCAGCCTTCGTTTTTTATTCGCCCTTTAATTTTATGACTTATTGTTGGTAAAATACCCTACCTGTTACCAGGTGGTAAAAATTTCCGAGTACAAAATTTCAAACAGGTATGAAGAGTGAAAATCGATTGCAAAATGTATGGCCTCATCTTACTGATTGGCAGTGTAAATGGCGTAGTTGTTAGAAGTATTATCGTAGCTAGGGGTTTTCAGCTTTAAAATGACTCCTAGTTCTAGAGACGAAATCCATTTCTGCACTGACTTCATCGTAGCTCGGAACGAATTTAGGGAACTCAAACGAAGTTTTAACTAAAGTATAGAGCAGGAAAAATCTACTATAACGACCACGAAGATGGCACCGTTCAGTTGGTTTTGGGAGACGACCCTCCTCAAGTTTGTTAGCCAAGCTTGGTCTTCCTTCAAACAAGTTTATGTAACCCAGAATCAAGACCATCTATCTATCCATCTCCTGGAACGGTTGTATTTTTCTATAGCTCCTTATCGCTACAGTATACCTATCAAACTCGTTGACCTGACTAGGACTACCCATAAGGCCACGAACAACTCCAGCGACGCGGCTGACTTCATCTTTATTCAACATCTCCTCACAGGCTCGGCTGATTGCACATCTCCTCACAGACTCTGCCTTCTTTAACACCCGTCCTCGTAATTTATGCTAGCCCCCTCAATTCTTCGTAAATTCCAATCTACCATACCTCGCAAGGCTTTTACGATTTTTTATTACCTAAAAGACTCAGTGAAAATAGGTATATCAGAAGACGTGACAGTCAAAAGTTGAGAGCTCATTCTGGTTTGGAACTAGATGGTAAACGCCCTACCCAAGCCAAATGTAGGTATAGGTACATCTTTCAAGCCTGCATATTCCCACCTACAGTCCCAGGACAAAGTTAAAAGTAGAATTAAAAATCCCCTCGTGAGAAGCTTCCCACGATTCCAATCCCAATCGCCGTGCCCCAAGGGCTCCCTTATAATATAAAACCGCACATGCACTTCCGGAAAATTGCCTATAATTTGTCTACTGAAGGATGCAAAAAAAAAATTCAAAACATCAACCTGCCCCCAGGACAAATCACATTCAATAAAAAAAGAACGAGAAGGGGGAGCAAATGGAGATCACCCTCCTGCATGATACAAACATTCCAATTGAATTTATGAATCCTTCCACTTACCCAGTAATTTTGAGACAGCGCCTTGCTGGGTGAGCATATGTTGGGCCAGATCATAGCCACGCAATCCGAACCGTGATAACTCCAGCAGGCGATGTTGTGAGACTAGAGCGCTTAGAGTTGTCGGCGATGGTGCGCCCCCGGTAAAGAGTCCTGCAGCAGCCGACGCCGTGGAAAGACCAACTAGAAGAGACAAAAGCAAAACAAAAGTCGTATAAATATTTGTGAAGAGTGCATGAAAAATCACAGTCAGACCGAAAGAGAGAGAGAGAGGGATAATCTATACTTATAATAAAACTGTTGGCAATTTTTCTGTTACCTAATGGCGTGAGAACTACGTCACAGATTTCGATGAAACTTTTTTTGAAATGTTTCTTAAGATTCTGTGCAACATATAGGCTATTCCTTTCATTGCCATTCCTATTTTTTGGAGCGTTTTTGACCAAAATGTGTTTTTTTTCCGACTTTACTGCCTTTAACTCGCCATTACTCATATAATTCTTTATTAATGCAAACAAAACAAAATACTTAGGAGAGCCAACACTTTTATAGATATTTCAAGCCATCAATCAGCTTTCTATGTCCTCTAGAAGCTGAGCTACAACCTAAAATCTAACATTAAAAAAATAAATTTATTTTCTGAAATCGAATATTATCAGCAGCCGCGGTTCTTGATCGTTGTTCTGCTTGGGGGTGGTTTGGTAGCGCACATCGCACAAGCACGTTCATATGAAAAAAAAAACAACAACAAAAAACAGCGACAATGTGTTTCGGATCGGAGGAAATGCGCAGATGGCTGATGACGTGTGGTGTGGTGGTGAATGTATGTTGGAGGTGGTGTTTGGTGTATATAGAAACTGAGTTCATGGTTTTTGTTTTAATGGTTGTTATATACCTACGTTGATACCTACAGCCTACAGTAAAGAATTGATCAAGAAGTAAAGACGATATAGGTGAATTATGTTGTTTGATTTACTTATTGTTGGTGTAGATACAAATTTCCGTTCAGGCTTTTGTTTTAGTGGTTGTTTTGATATTACCTACGTTGATGCCTACAGTAAGGAAGTGGAACTTTAGGACTTACGCTGTTGAATTTAATTTTCTTAATTGGTGTTTTAGGTAAATAGATTTGTTTGATTTATTGTTTCACATTGACAATGCTGTTGAGAAAACGGTCAAATCTCTTTAATTGGAAAGTAGGTACACAGCCTTACGCCGCGTACGAAGTTGCGGGCACAGCTAGTGGATAAATAATAATCTGGCGACTGGGTACTGGGATGGTAATTGCATATTACATGCAGCGATTGACATGTGGTTCGGCTGGATGCGTAGTTGGTTGCAGTTCTTTTCCTTTTCTTGATTTAATGCCAGGGTGTCACCTCGATGTCGATGTTGGCAATAAATCGAATCGGTTGTTTGTGTGTTGGATTAGGCATGTAAGCAAGCGGCTACTGTGAGTGCGTTTGCATCGTCGGCGTCGGTCGTCGTCATCGGGCAAATTTATGCAGGAGGTGTACTTAGGGATTAATCACATCTGCGGGGGGATACCCGTGGGATTAGTTGATTGAAAATGCAAGTGACAGGAAATTTCATCGTGCGGAGTGGCTGATTTTGTGCGTGTGCATTTAGTTTAAGTTTGCTGAGATCGACGAGGTCAAGCTGAGGGATTTTCGTAAGCAAGTCAGTCGGTTCTAAGGAAGTGGACAAAGTTCGAGAATTTTTGCTTCACACTGCCAGAGGGAGTAAATTCGGTGTTAAGGGAGCAGCAATGTCAAAAGAGGCACGTGGCGCATTAATTTACATGGCTTACAACAATAGTACCAGATCCAACTGTTACTGTCAAATTGGAAATCAATGATCTCTATTGATCATGTGGAAAAAAAAAGTGCACGACTGAGTCGCGCGAAACTTTCTCGTTCATCAAAAGTTTGGTAGAGTCAATTGGTAGGCAGGTAAAAAGTTCAGAAGCAGCTGTACATAAAATGTAAGAGTAGGCAGTGTTAAATAAAATGTCCTTTTAGGTTATTCATTCGGGTGGGAGAGCCTTCAAGAAGCTCTCGCACTGCGGCTTCTTAAAGGAGTCTATACTTTCCCTTCCCTGGTAAATTCTTAGAGCCATATTTTCACTCCAGAGACCGTCAGGAAGACAAGCATCACTTGGTGTATATTCGCAAGAGATGCTGAATTAACGATTTCATCACCAAGGATATTTTTCCTGAGACGACAAAGGGCCGGACATTCTGTGATTATGTGAAGAGAGGACTCGTCACTCTCGAGACAAAGTCTACAGATGGGACCCGGTGAGACGCCAATGCGATGAAGATGTTTTTTCACGCGACCGTGGCCACTGATTATTCCTGTTAGGATTCTCGGGTTGTTTTTATCCAGATTAATCAAGAATTTGGGGAAAAATGTTCTGGTTCAATTCTGCCCAGCTGTATTTTGCCAGATCTCGTTAGACTCTACACGAGACTGGTTCTTGATGTAATTCCTTAAATGATTTTTGCTAGCTCCGCAGAAGGGTTCAGGTGCGCAGAGTGGAGTGGAGTCGGTTGCTCCGATTTTACCCAGTGAGTCAGCCGATTCGTTACCCTCAATCGTCAATGGGCTGGAATCCAGTGGAGGATGACTAGGTTTTTCTTAGAAAGTTCACAGATGGTTGGGAATGTTTTTCTAAGAGGAGTTTGGATTTGATTACAGATGAGTCAAGAGCTTCGAAAGCTGCTTGGCTATCTGAAAATATGAATGTGGTTTTTCCACGCTAGCGCAATGGTTGATTGCAAGGACTTCAGCCTGGAATATGGATATGTTTTTCCCAAGGCTGACTGACAAGTTCACCTGGTTTGACTCACCGTAGATTCCACAGCCAGTCCCTGATTCTATCTTAGAACCGTCTGTGTACCAGATGATGTCGAGTCGAGATGGATTAGGTTTATATTTTTCCCATTCTTCCCTAGAAGGGATGATTATGGAGAAGTTTTTATGGAAGACATATTCCGGTGCATGTCATCAAGAGGCGTGCTGAATGAGCTTGCCAGGCTTAATGGTGCCAGATGACCTCCCTGGTAGGTATAGGGGTCAAAGTTGTTCGAATGGAACAGGCGGTGAATGCTTAGTCTTGGATGTAGGTACCTCTCAAATAGCAATGTGAAATGTTATAAGTTATCAAGAGTGGCCCGCCCCGGAGCAAACGTTGTGCCGAGAATATCGCCGCTGTTGACCAGGATGTCGAGCTATCACCGGAAGCATCCACCAGACACCGTGCCTCGCAATTAGCCATCAGCCGGTCGTCCCGAAAGCGAATTTTGGTCAAAGACTTGCGCATGTTCCCCTACAACGTTCAGCCCGTGCATCAGCTGCTGCCTGTCGACCGCCAAACGCGTGTAACCTACGCCCAAGCCATCCTCAATCTCGACGACGAAGTGGGCGATTTTTCGACCAAATTCATAATGAGGATGAGGTTCATTTCCACCTCAGCGGGTACGTGATCAAGCAAAACTATCGCTTCTGGGGCACTGAAAATCCACAAGTAATGCACGAGGAGCCATTACACCCGCTCAGAGTTACTGCATGGTGCGCTGTTCACGCTGGAGGAGTCATCGGACCTTTTTTTCGAGAACGCCGCTGGTCAAACGACAACAGTGGACGGTGCGAGCTATAGGGCCATGTTAACCGAGTTTTTTTCTGTCGCAATAGGACGAATTAGGACTGGAGGACATGTGGTTCCAACAGGACGGAGGTACGGCACACACTCCGCGAGCCACAACCGATATTCTGAAGGCGGCGTTCCCGGGTCGCCTCATCTCTCGTTTTACTGTCGTAAGATGGTAAAAACCTCTTGAGAGAAAGACTCTTCTGATGCTATTCGGTTCAGTTTGTATTGAAGGAGTTTGAAGGCACCCTCTGAGCTGCACAGACACATTCATACCTGCTGCAAAGACTTGGAATTCGACGGCTAGATAGCCAGGTTATATTGAACATATCTGTGGACAACAATAGATCAGCCAAAGGAGTCTTTTGAGATCACCCTTAAGGGACAAATCAGCAGGGGATCTCCGCACCTTAGCTGGCGTACACAGCTTAAGAACGACTTCAACCTAGTATCCGTAAAAGGTGATAGCAAGCTGCGGATAAAAAGATGAACGAAGGGACTTGTTCTTTTAGGCCTGTGACCACCAATTACTGTAAGTAGAAATAAGAATCTCTGCTGCTTATGAACCTAAATCCTCTTTGTGATGCCTCACCTCTGTCATTGCGTTCGCACTATAAGGCTGGCCACCTATTACCATCTACTGTATCAACTCGTCTTTCTTAAAAAGGAATCATTTAAATTATGAAATACTCACTTGGTACGGAAAGCTTCCAAATACCTTTCCCACTTCAGAAGAAAATACCTCTAGGTCCTATACATGGCGTAGCTTTGTGCAAAACCCAACCGAACGCAACAGCCCATAACTGGCGGCTTGTAACAAGACATACGAGGCGGGTATAGTAAAACACAAACCCCCTCAACTATATCATTAGTGCGCGAGCTTCCATGTGATGGATACCTCTCTTGGGCATGTATCGAGCTTATACAGATCCACGAGCAACGCGCTTTTGATCTATACCGCCACCAACCCATATAGCCACCGCCAACAAATCGATGTCACATTCTGTCAGGAAGACTTCAGCCCCAGACTCAAAAACATTCGTGCGTTTTCCCATCGCAAGCTATATGCAATTAAAAATAAGACCCGCACGGCAATAATTACCATCGGGGGTGGCCACTGATGGCCACAAGGACTGCGAATTATTTATGCAGTAACCACGTTCGGTGTTTTGTTTACGCCTTGTGCGCAGCCAGCCTCTATATGCACTTGCGAAAGCCCCCAGATCAATCGATTTGTTTCACTCGTATAATTAAATTCGAATTAAGGGCACACCGAGTCATTAACCAGGCTATATCTACGTATAGGTGAGCTACACCGACCACCAGTAATGTGTGCTGAAAGGAGCGCAAATTACACGCCTGGGAAGGACGTGTTATTGTCATACGAGATGAGTGCGATGGCCCATCGCAAACAGGTCACCTGCAGACCAGTGACACATGCAGTAGATAGTTTTGCGCCCGAAATACGAGAAAAGCCTTATTCACACAGAAATCGTTGCTCGAAAATAGACCGCCTTCCGTCAGCGTCACCGTATAATCCTCTTGACATTTCCCCACTTGTGTCGCGCGTTCTCTTCCCGGGTGAAAAATGTTCCAACGCATTAGCTCAATGAGCGGAAGGCATTTGTTCATCGTATAATTTGGTTGCACGGTTCTCGATACGTATAGACTGTGCTGCTGCTGCTGTTGGTGCTGTCAACGCGCGTCGTTCCCTTCGACCGAAAACTTCGCTTTGCAGCGATTCGCAAAAATACCTGTTCATGAATGTGTTCACAGGCATTTTCGCACCTCATTTTGAGGTGTTTATCTTTTCGACTTGTTCTTCGTAAAATGCAAACGACCAACAGTCAGATACAGATATAGACTGATTTGAAGCGAAACGAGAATGGAGACGTCACTTTGGTGGAGACGAGAGCGACGCGACAATGACTCCCAACTTATGACACACTCCAAGACCATGGAGCAGGAGACGGGGCGCATGGACGGAGACCGCTCGTCGCATGTTTCATGACCAGTTGACATTATGATCGAATTAACCAGTTCGAAGGGTGTGAATGTGCATATCGAACGAGAGAGAGTTTGTATTTGAACCAGCGCAGAATAAAGCTGTGTGTGCTCTAGACGGACAACCAGAAACCGTATTGGGTTACACTTATGCGCGATGATTATTATTATTTTTTATTATTTTTTTTTTTTTTCTGTTGGTCCCTCTGTCCCCTTTGAAGCCAGAGACAGCTGAGATACTAGTTTAGGAAGGGGGGCTCAGGGCCACAAGTGTTAGTGCCGCAGTGAAGGATTGGTAAGCGAAACACAAAAGTAAATATTGACAGCTCTATTGAGCTGATTGCAGGTATTTGGTTGCCGCAGAGCTGGAAAGATCTATGATTTCTGAAGGAAAAGGGCTTACATTCCATGGAGAAATGGAGTTGCCAAATTGGCATCACACAATACACTCACTTTTTGGCGGTAATTCGAAATGAGTACAGGGGCGGTAGTGCGATGGACTGGTCTTACGAGGCGCCAGTAAAAATTAGGGCGCCAAATTATTCATTGGAGAGAAAATTTCAAAACAATGAATGGCTTCACTATTTTCAAAGGCAGTATGGCCCATTGCTTAAGGACTCGAAGTGCGATTAAACAGTGAGCTCAATTTGGGTTCATCTGTTCGCCTATATGAAGAGTGATCAACTAGGGCTATGGAAGACGCTAAGTACATAGGTAGATATACTCAAAAAAGAATATTCGGAAGATTTTACGAAAGGTTAAAAGAACATGTCGATGCAAAAGTCACAAACAGGAATGTCTGCATAGTTGAGCAAGGAACCCACGTGGTAGAGTTGCAGGCGGTTGTGGGACAAGGTTATGGGCTTACTGGTTGGTTGGTTTAAGTGGCTGTATTTCCCCTTCTTCTGACAAGGGAAAAACATAAATAACGCAGTGAGCGCCGTTTTGAGACCACAAGTAAGGAAAACTGAAGATAAAGGGAGAGAAGGAAGCTCAAAGCCAACCTGTGGAGTTGAGAAATGTGATGATCTTGTTGAAATGGATATTTTGGATGACCGAAAAGGTCATCATAAAAAGGTGACCTAGTGTGGGAGCTTACTAATTGTGCAGACTGGTCCACGATCGAAATTCAGCTATCTGGACGAATAAAAATGACTTTCGTTACCCTGAGCAAAATGAAGCAATATTTAAACTCAAGTCCAACAAGACTATACTGGACCAGACCGACTACCAGCCGAACGAATTAAGGCAGTGGAAGCCTACTTATAGGAGAACTTATAGGATAAGACACATCATCTTCTATGGCCTAGGTCTTGAATTTGCCGGTGAGAGTATGAGATTTAAATAATTAGAAGAACACCGGGGGCTGTCGGTGTATAGGTAGTGTAGAAAAATGAGCATCAATGGGATATGCGGCCAAAACTGAGTATATGTTGTTAATAAACAGGGACACCCAACATCGACAAATTTAACAGAGTGAAAAGAAGCTCTAACTTTCAAGTAGGAAGGGACTTTGTCTCTGCAAATGGCATCTCTTCAGAAAATAAGCGAGGAGTTACACTTACCAATTACTGTTTCTAAGAAGCTGCAGTTGAGTTATAGAGCCCTAGTTTAGAATAACGAAGGAGACTCTGTATCAGACCCTGATAATCAAAGTTCGGTTTTTTTCTGCTGAATCTTAGGACTTTATCGAAAGCAGATGAATGTGTCCCAGCAACTGGAGGCAGTTAGTTAAGGACCGCGCAACTTGAAAGGTGTGTTCGTTGAGGCCGAGGTCTTAAGTCATGCTGGGGCCCTTGGGCAAGCAAGAATTTGGGACCCTATTCGTAAGTAAAATAAGAGAGTGACTAAAATATTTTTTGCTATAATCTTTTCTCTTCTCTTCTTATATAAAGGGTTATTCAATAAGAGGTGTTATTGTGAAAGGATATGGTCCTGTATGCGTGCTCGTTGTGGCCATTTGGCTGATGTTGTTTTTCATTATTAACGGCATACCTTCCTCTTTATTATGAAATAAACATCAGATCATTTATCTCAAAAAATGACATTTTTCTTTGAATACCAAAATAACACCTCTAATTGGAAAACCCTTTATAAAAGAGTTTTGCAAAAGCATTGTGACTTTATAACTTACGTACGGTCAAACCGAATTCGATCAAATTTTTAGGGTTTGTTTGCATGGTCGTGTAGTTGGTCTATCTAAAGTTTGAGCGAAATTAGTCAACGAGTTCGTGAGTTATGTCAACATCTGATTTTGTCCATATGAAAAAAAAAAAAAAAGCGTAGGCGCCTATGAGCGTATGCTGTATGTTTGTCATAAACACGGCAAATACACGTTGCAGCGCATACATGCATACAGCTGTCAATAAGTTATTAAGTTACGGTTTTTTTTTTCATCGAACTCGTACCTATAGATATATATATTTTAGTCGTCACCATAGTTTCAGTGATTCCGGTGAGATTATCGAAAAAAACTTCGAGCACCTACGTTGCGAATTCGTACAGGGCGAACTATATCTATATGAGACCCATAGCTCAATGAAGAGGATGGATATCACTTTAAGATAAGTATGATCAATCCATCGATATATCCTATCTTTCAGACTACAACCAACCACATACATTCACAAAATTTCATTCATATCAGTTGAGTAATTTCGGAGATTGACAACAACACCACATATCGGGTCCAAAAGTATCCTGACGTTTAAGATTGCTTAAACCTGAAATACAACAATATGAACAAAACCAAAAAAGAATCATCAAAATCGTCCCAGGGGTTATCGAGTTATAACATCATCGAGTTTCACCCCGAAAAAATTATATATATAGAAGATAGAAGATAGAAGATTAGATAGATTAAACCAACAAAAGTTTTCTTAGAACTTTGAGAAGCAACTCGAGCACGGGCCATAGTGAATGGAATACAAATTATTGAATCATAAAAATAGTAACTGATATCCATTAAGCTTAAATTTAATATTAAGGCCATTAAAAAAAAAAAAAACAGCTGTAGTATAAAAAGTAGGCACAGCCTTTCGACTGAATTCTATAAGCTAAAAAGCTCCCAAACTCAGGTTCAACCAGGGTTCATGGATCGAATCGATCTCCACATCGATGAACGAGCTATACCCTGAAGATTGCGAATTGTGCGGTGTTTTATAAAACCTGCCATTGAACTAGAAGGGCTTTCTCCACATTTTTTTGGCAGTGAAACCTATTATACGAGTAGCTCTTTCGACAGTGACTTTGAACTCATATTGGACAGTTGACATGTCATCAGCAGTGATTTTTTTGATTAACACGTTGACATAAGGTTGTTGACGCTTGAGGTCAAAAGGAGGAGTGGAAAGGAAGTATGGAAGTTTCTGGAAAACACATACAGAGCTCGACGTCTGATCTTACTAACTTTAGTTCCATTTCTATATCGCCCATCTCTCCTGCCACAGAGACGTTGATGCGGTCTTCAGTTCCAGGTCCAGAAACTTAGTAATTTTATGGAAAATTAGCAATAGGTCATTCATATCGCAAAGCGAAAAATTGCTCTGCACCTAGTTATACCAAACGAATTTTTCACATCACGTGCCCTAACAAAGACAAAGAAAAGCATAAAAAAAAAAAAAAAAAAAAAACTTAATCAGGGCATCCTTTCACAACGTGGTAATCTCATACAACACGAACAAATCTCCGGCCGGCCTGCCGACACAGATTTCCAAGAATCCCCCACACACCATATGAGACAATTTAGCCAGAAGCACTTGGCATTGGCATCGGCATGGCCAGCACATTGCGTAACCCAGTTTTTTACTTCCTTTAACACAAAAATTTGATCCAAATCCAGTCCAAAGGGTTACCTGGTGCTGACCAGTTCATAAAGTGCGAGAAACAAAAAATCGAACCCTCTGGCCTATTGCTCTTCTCCTTCTCCGCATCGTCGTTGGCTGCTGTTGCTGGGCTCTGTTTAGGCAGCGTAATATCATCGCATGACCAGAATTGTAATTCGAAACGGGATGTCGCCTTTTTTAGGGTTCAGTTATCCCTGGCGTCGCCATCGTCATCGGCATACTGGTATTTGTTGAATAAATTTCCCGGAATTTCACTTTTAACTTGACTTTCAACACCTGAAGAGCCAAAAACTATGTCCGCAGCGAGTGTCCTAAACTGGATTAACCTTGTCCATCCCGAGGGACAATGGATCTAGAGGAGTTTCGCATTCGTCGTGGTCTATAAGTCCGCATGATTTAGTGCCCGAAATACCGCTGTGCTCATCTTGGCTCATAAATAAGGGATTCGTTGATGTAGTTCTGCATGAGCTAGGCGATGGGCATGCAATCTAGTTTGGGCGGCGAAGCACCCAGGGATTGGCTTCATTAATCAACATGTCATCGGGAGCGCAGCATCTGAATTGCGCAACTTGGTAGTACGTTCGCGTAGTAATTTGTTTGATTTAGGAGCGCGGCTGTTAAGGCGATTTCACATGGAGGTTGGGTTTGGGTGTGGATTGTGGAATTGTCGTCGAGGGAGATGGGACTATGGGAGCGAAATCAGAGCGTATTTGTGAAATGGAATTGCACTGCGAACTGCGATCTGCGATTTGTGACTGAGACTGGGACTGAGACTGTGACTTAGACTGAGACTGAGACTGAGACTGAGACTGAGACTGAGACTGAGACTGAGACTGAGACTGAGACTGAGACTGAGACTGAGACTGAGACTGAGACTGAGACTGAGACTGAGACTGAGACTGAGACTGAGACTGAGACTGAGACTGAGACTGAGACTGAGACTGAGACTGAGACTGAGACTGAGACTGAGACTGAGACTGAGACTGAGACTGAGACTGAGACTGAGACTGAGACTGAGACTGGGACTGAGACTGAGACTGAGACTGAGACTGAGACTGAGACTGAGACTGGGACTGAGACTGAGACTGAGACTGAGACTGAGACTGAGACTGAGACTGAGACTGAGACTGAGACTGAGACTGAGACTGAGACTGAGACTGAGACTGAGACTGAGACTGAGACTGGGACTGAGACTGAGACTGAGACTGAGACTGAGACTGAGACTGAGACTGGGACTGCCAAATATTACATAAATATTTTAAATGACACCAACGGAAAAGGTTTGGGGTCAAAATTCTTGATGGGTCAAAATTCATTTTAGAAAATTCTGCTTTTCAAAATTCTGCAAACAATAAAAAAAGTTTGGAAAGTGTTAAAAAGCGCGCGCTTTTGTCGTTGAAAACGGATAAAGTGGCACTTGAGCTGCAACTCTGTTCTGTCTGTTAAATTTAGCAGAGAAGTTTCTGTGGAGTTGGAAAGAGCTTAGTCAGTGGTTGGTTGGGAGTGTTAGAAATGCAGTGAGTACACGACCGACCTCCGTAACAAAGGTTCAATCTTCTGTGGATATGGAATGAGCCCAGTTAACAGTTGGGAGTAGTAAAAACCAATTGAGACGAGAACCGATTTACGTGAAACCTCTTGTTAAGTTAATTCATCCGTCAGCGAGCACAGAGCTATGTGGACTCTGCAGATGCGGTAATTTTGGGCCCATCCTCGACATGTTGTCTATATATGTTTCTTATGGTTCCCCTGGGTCCAGTAAGGGTTTATCAAAAACCCCTTGCTTCTGTGCCTTATGCCTATATACGCCGAAGATTTCAACAACAAAATCGGTGTACCGCAGGGCTGCGTACTCTCAACGCTGCTTTTTCCTGTGTTTAAAGCGTCGAGTCTTTTCTGACATCTCACCCTTGATCAGAGCTTCAAGGCAGTGGATCTCAGTAGGCTACAGCAGGCTTACCTTCCAACTAGTCTCCTCTGCATTTGATTACTTCCCGTTACCATACTGCTTACTTAAAGTCAATGGTAATGAATTTTCTGTGTGACTTCAACGTCGTCGCCGAAGCATGAAATAATGCTAACACAGCTCCTGCTGACAGTAGCACATTTTTCCAGCGATGTGAACAGTTTTTCTGTCTTTTTCCCGTTGCTGCAACAGAGCAGAGCATATAAATCATCTCGTTAATACCGAATCCCACTGATGGAAGATTTATTGGCAAACCCACTGAAGTGGTGAATTTAATTTATTTTTTCCTTGCGCGCTCCCTTCCCGTCCGTATGCCATTAAGTTAATCGGCCTAATCGGTTACGACGCGTCTCTGCATTTTAAGTTGAATCTTCATGTACCCCGGGATGCTTGTAATTTTTGTGCGCGCGCAACTCTTAGCCAGCCAAAGGAACTATCCAAACGGATGGGCGGCAAACATTGTATAATTCCTTGCAATCCACTTTGCAGCTTATGGAATTTAAATTAGGTATCGCCATTGAATTCCGGCTCGGGAATTTTGCCACAAATTTGCTCAACAAAAAGGACATCAACATCAGGTAGAGCGAGAGAGAGAGAGAGAGGCACAGACTGTGTGACACATATGAAAAGATCACAAAAACAATCAATGCCAACGTAAAAGGAGTCTCGATGTAGCAGTCCCATCATGTTTTGGTGCTAATTTCAGCACTCTTGTGGAATGCGCAGAATTCAGGACGAACCAAGACCACCAACCTCCAACTAAAGGTATATAGCCGAAGTTGTTTTTGCGCTGCCCCCCCATTCGGAGAGCGTCCGCCACTTTGATGTACCATTTGACACTTGTGTGTTTTTCGAACAAATGACGATTTTGTGATGTTGATTCCTTTGGATTGTCCATCGCAGCATCGCATCTCCCGTTCGGTTTCAGTTTGTTTTTTCTTTGCGCGGGCATCTGTTGGAATTTCCTTCTTTGTGCGGCCGGCGGTTGTTGGGCCCGCGTGTCTCACTGAATGATCAAAGATCAACCTTTTGAGTACCATTATGTCGCCTGACCATCAGCGACATCAGCAAGAGGGAAGCTATCAACTCAACATCAACATGATGTCAGAGTTTGTTTGGATGTGCGCGCGCACATCTCGTACACTGGCTGCCGACTTATGGAGGATGATGATGCGCGCGGACCGTGTTGTGTCGCGGTGTCCAGTTTGGTGTCATGACTGGGGAACACATTCAATTTGTACCTATCACGTGTATGCTCAATTGTTGTCGTCGTCGTCGTCATCGTCGTCGTCGTAGTCGTAGTCGTCTACGTCTGGCCCCTGGTTGGTGCGTGCTTGATGAGGCCATTGCCAAATGTGGTCGCGAACAGTCTGACTTTATACCAAACGCGCAGAGTATGGCGGTGACCAAGATTGGCAATCATCAGCAGCGGCGATGGTAATGCTTTGATTTATTGCGCGATAAGTTATTCCGCGCAAGCGATATGGGTTTCGATATGATTTTTGGCGATAGACTTGCGTAAGCCTGAACGATGTCTGATTAGGGAGGTTCCAGGGGTACAGATGCTCCTTGTTAACTCTGAGCTCTGCTGAGTGCGACTGAAATCTCACCGGGAGAGGTTTTCTTCAAGATTGGGTTTTTTTTTTTTTTTTTTTTTGTGGCCCATTGGTGCGAGTCCTACAATGTTAAGTCTTGGGCTCCTGTTCCCTGCGGGACTACATTTGAGCCTTTCCGTCCCCTCACTTGGACGTTGGACCTGATAATCGACACAAGCAGAGCAGATAGTTTGTTTGACGAATCGATTCTTGATATAACCTTCCACAGTTTTCTTAAGAGAACTTGACTTTATCTCGGACAACAACCAAATCGTCTCACACCCGAGCGACCAATATGTGACATACTTGTATTCGCTGCGTAAATTGACATAGTTCCATGAACGTACAGCTCGTTTACTGATGCGGCGACTCCTGTTTCACTTTACTTTTAGCTGATAAAGGTGCGATAAGCATCGTCCTTCGAGGAGCTGCATATCACCCTACCAGCCTGCCTACTATCTACACCACGCTTGACTGCGGTTGGAAAATAAGTGACATAAACGTCACTTCGCTGTGCTTGCGTCAAATATCTCTGTTCAGCCTTGCCGCCCAACTTCAACCCGTTTTCGACTTGTTGCACTTTCAGCTTGATGAGTTATTTACGCTCTTACATCAGTCCGTCTGTCATGGACATCTGACTGACATTTGCCGCTGAGATATAACAGTCAAACGTCAGTGACGCCTTTTTTCGAAACTGAACAGATTGCTACTATGAGGGTGACACATCTCTGGGAAGCAAACTTCCGTTTAAAGTGTCAACGACTATAAGATTAAGTCGGCTTAAACTAGCGTCAAACTTACGAAAGTCTACTTAAGTTCTACAAAAGCCTTAAACGAGCAACTGGTTCACAAATTTTATTGGCTTGAGCCAGGTTACTCAGATCTTGTAGGGTTAACGACTGTAAAGGTATGCGGGCTCAACCCAGCGTCAAACAGACAAAAGTCCACTTAAGTTCCACAAAAGCATCAAATGATCAACAGGTTCCATTGTTGGTTTGAAACGTAAGAACGCACTTAAGCATAAGCCAGGATAGAATCCCACAACTAGTATGGTTTTTAAAAGTCCTATAAAATCCTACCAAATGTTTCGATTGAGAAACAATTTCATTGGCTTAAGTCAGGTCACTCTCCCCCAATATTTTTATGATATTTCACTCCAAATCTTGTAGGGTTAACGACTGTAAAGTTATGCGAGCTCAACCTAGCTTCAAACAGGCAAAAGTCCAATTAAGTTCCACAAAAGCATTAAGTAAACAACTGGTTCAAACATTTTATTGGCTTAAGCCAGGTTACTCAGATCTTGTAGGGTTAACGACTGTAAAGGTATGCGGGCTCAACCCAGCGTCAACCAGACAAAAGTCCACTTAAGTTCCACAAAACCATCAAATGATCAACAGGTTCCATTGTTGGTTTGAAACGTAAGAAACGCACATAAGCATAAGCCAGGATAGAATCCCACAATTCTTATGGTTCCTGAAAGTCCTATAAAGTCCCACCAAATGTTTCGATTGAGAAACAATTTCATTGGCTTAAGTCAGGTCACTCTCCCCCAATATTTTTATGATATTTCACCCCAAATCTTGTAGGGTTAACGACTGTAAAGTTATGCGAGCTCAACCTAGCTTCAAATAGGCAAAAGTCCAATTGAGTTCCACAAAAGCATTAAGTAAGCAACTGGTTCAAAAATGTTATTGACTTAAGCCAGGTTACTCAGATCTTGTAGGGCTATAGACTGTAAAGGTTTGCGGGCTCAACCTAGCGTCGAACAGACAAAAGTCCACTTAAGTTCTACAAAATGTCTCGATTAAGCACAAATTGTATTGGCTTAAGCCAAGTTACTCTCCTCCAATCTTTAACTAAGCCCAAATCCCGCAGTAAGATTACGCAGGCTTAAGGTGGCGTCAATTAAAGTCCACTTATGTTCTACCAAATTTTTAGAATGATCAACAAGTGACGTTTACCACTACCCTACTCTAGTGCACTCAGTCAGCCTTTTTTAACTGTCAAATTTGATTTCGATTTCGATCCCACCACACCTTGGCAACCCTGCGTGACTGTTTAGTGCACTTTTGGTGGCCGCACTATATTTCTGCGGTTAATGAATTTTCACACACACAAACACATGCATATGCAAACGGACAAATAAAATTATATGCATAATTTTCTAATCGAATTTTAATGATTGCCCTGGCAAAGTCCTGCCGTCAGTGCTCAACTGTGTGTATGCGTCATAAATTCACTGACTTTCTGATCACTATCCCCGGGGCTGGTTTAATTAACTACACACACACAGTACACCGTGACAATAAGGCTACTTGCAGCTTCGGTGACAACCCCAACAGGTAATCTGTGAGAGCAGTCCACATGTTGCGGTTTTAACTCTCGATGAAATTGACGGGCAGAAGGTTCGCAGAAGTGTCATGCGTTTATACTCGTATAGTTGCTCGATGATTTCTGTTTTGCTATATCCGTTCTCCCCACATGATGCGTAACTTTACGAGTACCTACGCATTGCATTATGTTTCACGCACTGACGGCCTGTGTTGGGATGCGGTGGGAGGAATTGCACTTGCTATACCCAGGATTTTATTGTCTATAAATGCCGGTAGGTAATTAAAGTGAGTGCTCGCAGGAAATTGTGCTTCGCTATGCAAATGCGGGGGCAATTGTCAATTCTGTGCGTTCGTTTCAAAGAGGAGAATGGGCGGTAACTGAATGAGATCTAAGTGAACGCAAGGTTGATGACGACCTATAGAGGGGCATCGATGCGCGGTACGCACTCATTCCACACGCATGTCGTCTAATGGAAATGTGGAAATGTGTGGAAACAGAGAGGACAATCATTCGAACTAAGCCAACGGAAAGTGTCTTTGAACTTAAGGTGTGTTCTTCGGTAGTTTTCGGTTTATGGTTTCATCAAGACGGTTACGCATTAGAGACGGCGAGGCGGCCATTACTCTTTGTTGGGTATATGCGCAGGCAACTGGTCTTTATATTAGCTGTAGCTCGTTATCCGTTCAACAAATTGCCACGTTTTAACTTTCTTTAGACCATGTTCCTGGGAGCATACTTGTGTTAGATTGACTTTTAGCCGCGTCAATGGAGGTTTGACAGTAGAATGCGCCACCCAAAAGCTAACGTCGAACTCACCGAACATCCAGTAACAGAGAAATGTCATCCAGTTCCCACCAAAAGACTCCAATTGACCAAGTAGGTATAGGTAGGTACGAAAGATAGGCTTCTGGATGTGTGAATGGAGTTTCGGATACGACGATCGCTTACTACCCTACTGATCGAATATCGAGACATTTCTTCCAACTGACGTTTGAATGTTATCGCGCATGCACTAAATTTTGATGGAAGGAGGACTTACTTTCATTTGTTAGCGGGCAATTGACTGGTTGGACTATCGCCTCTCATTGGGGCAGATAGCCCCTGATGCGTAATTTTCTATTAAAGCTAAAAGCAACCTTTTTGGGGGGCATTTTTAAAAATACTTCAGACAGCAATCTATGCTGACTCGCAGTTTAAGGACTCGGATCGTATCTACATTCAAGACAGCTATAGATATAGGTATAGCGCGTCTTTAGGAGGGGGTCAACTGACAAAAATTGTTGGAGGGTATTTTGTAGATACCTAGCCATTGACTACTGTTCCATTAAAAAATTAAATCTTGTCTTTTAACGAGAAGAACTTTGAGCGTCGTAGCTGTAATAAGTTATAACTAGTATACCTAAGTAAAGGGTCCGCCAAATAACTTCTTTTTTTTTTTGAAAATGCTATAAAAAAAAACTACTGAATATTTTCTCAAATTTCTTTTTTTATTTGAAAGTACAATTCTTCCGTATAGTAATGGAAAATAATTTCATTCATCACCATCAAATGATTGCCTCGGCTGGCGATGCAGTAGCCTACACGATCGGTCCAATTTTTAAGCACATTATCGATTGTGTGCAGCTGTATTTCACTAATGGCTTCACGAATATTGTCCTTTAAAGCGTCAGTTGTCTCTGGCTTGTCCGTGTAACACTTATCTTTTACGGCACACCACAAATAATAGTCCAACGGTGTCAAATCGCAGCTCCGAGGTGGCCAAACTACATCAACTCTGCGGCTGATAATGCGATCTTCAAAAACAGGGCGCAAAACATCGAGCGTAGCTTCGGCTGTGTGGCACGTAGCGCCGTCCTGTTGAAACCAAATGTTGCCAATATCCTCCTCTTCAATTTTTCTGAACAAAAATTCGTTCAACATGGCCCGATAACGATCGCCATTGACTGTAACGGCCACTCCTTGCTCATTTTCGAAGAAAAATGGCCCAATTATGCCTCTGGACCAAATTCCGCACTAAACAGTGACTCGTTTTGGGTATATCGGCTTTTCAATGTATGCGTGCGGGTTTTCTGTGCCCCAAATGCGACAATTTTGCTTGTTTACATACCCGCCAAGATGAAAATGAGCTTCATCTGAAAAGATGATTTTTTTTGGCAAAATCGGCATCTTTTCTAAGTCGATTTTCAAAGTAATGTCGCAATATTTCCCAGCGTGGTTCAAGCATATACACAACCATATTCGTTCAGCGGAAGGATAAAACTAACTATCTGTCAAATAAGACATGAGCTAAGTGTTACCAATCGCGAAATAATCACTATTTGAAAGAAAAAAAGTTATTTGGCGGACCCTTTATAAGCAATTTTTTTATCACGAAGTCTTACAGTTTGGCAGGCAACATTCCTGCGAAAGTTCCTGCTCGTTCCGAAATTTTAACGCGGTTGATAATTATCGGGCTATAAATACAGGCAAGTTATTTCTTTTTTTATATGTAAAATCCACGTGGACCAATTTCGTTTCGTAAAGAGCGATCCTCCATGAATTTGTCCATTCATAGACCCGGTTAAGCGCGCCTTGTAATATTTTGTTTCTTTCTTTGGTCGTTGAACCAACTGCTAGTATAGCAGTGTCATCGGCAAAAGTGGCTAAAGGTAATACCTTCTATTTGCGGAATATCACCCGTAAATAGCAGGTACAGGAGAGGCCCAAGGACGCTTCCTTGCGGCACACCTGCCCTTATTTCTTTAAATTCCGAATATTCGTTTCCGTGTTTGACACGAAAGAGTCTATTCTCTAGATAAAATACGATTCTAGAATTTTCCATAACCGTTCGGGGAGAACTTGTATTAATTTGCACTTGAGGCGTTCATGGCAAACCTTATTAAATGCTTGCAAAACGTCCAAGAATACGTCAGAGCAAATTGTATTTTCTTCTAGAGCTTTCTCTATTACGTCAATTATCCGATGCACTTGATCGATTGTCGAATGTCTGCTTCTAAACACCCGAACTGATGGTCGGGTATAAGACGGTTTTCTTCTATAATTTGTTGTAAGCGTCTGAATAATATCCTTTTAAAAACTTTGGAAATAATTGGAAGAAGCGGGATGGGTATAATAATAAGACTTTTTTCATTCGGTTGTTTGCCTGGTTTTAGAACCATTATGACTTTCGCGATTTCCCATTGACTCGGAGTGTATTGTAATCTGATCGCTGCGTTTATAATGTGAAGAAGCTTAGTTAATGCTATCCGAGGTAACATTTTTAGGAGTTCACCCCTGATCATGTCGTAACCCGGAGATTTTTTCGGCTTAAGTTTCTTTATTACTCGCCCGAGCTCGGTGAGTGTATAGCGTTTATAGATTTATTAATTTCAGATGTTCGTCTGTCTGATGCAAAAATATTTCCATTAAGCACTTGACCATATCGAACGGCTTAAAAGTTTCTTCTAGATGAGCGGCGAAAACGTCCGCCTTTTCTTTGTCGCTTTTTGCCCAAACATCTTGGGTTATCTTAATAGGCGGCCCTGCGATCTTCGGCCTTTTTTTTGGGCTTGAATAGCCTTCCAAAGCGAGTAATTGGATTCTTTTTCAGCTGTTAGGCTTTCGAGGTAATTTCTGGCCTCGTCGTTTTTAAAATCTTTAATAGACTTTGTTAGCAAGTTAGTTAGTCGATTTAAGCGGGCTTTATCTTGCGGGGCTCGTGTTTGTTGCCATCTTTTTCGCGCTTTTCGTTTTGTTCTGACCATATTTATTATTTCCTGCGGGTATTTGACGCAGTTATCGCTGTTCTCTGCTGGTGAGCTGTATTATTCCATGCAGCTTTTTGTACGACATTGACGAAGCGCTAAAAATTACCGGAGAATGGTCAGAAGAAAGATCAAAGCATTCTTCAACTTTAATACGATTGGCGGGTAGTCCTTTTGAAATAAAGAAATCGATCAAATCAGGTATTTTAGCGACATCAGTCGGCCAGTATGTTGGTTTGCCTGTCGAATGAGAATCGCAATTGTACTGCACGACAACTCGACCCGACTCGACGGGTGAACGGCGTGATAGTCAATGTAACCGTTGATCTTTAGATTTGATTTATCCTTTATATGGGTTTCTGATATCAAACATATATCGATATCTTTTTACCGTAAGAAGATTTCTAGCTCTCCGAGTTTTTTCCAAAGACCGTTGGCATTCCAGTAAGTATTTTAAGCATTCGCTTCATATTTGGTTGTTTTTCTGTCTCGAAATATTACTTTCGAGCTTAACTAGCCTGTCGACAATTAGTTTATTCGTTTTGCTTTTTTCCTCAAGTCTCGACAGAATAATCGAAAAGACATTGAAAACAGTGTCTGGTGGATTATTAGTTTGTCCACTACACGATGCTGCAGCTTGCGCGTATGTTAGCATAGATATCTGTTTTTTGATGTACGATGTCCGATGGCGTTTCTGTTGCCCGTTTTCCTTTTTTATTGTTGGGCTTATCTAACTTTGCAGGTTTCGAGGTAGATACTAATTGACATGGTTTTAAGCCTTGGGTTGTTTCGTTGCTTCTGTGGCTTCATGGATTGCGTCCGTCTTTCAAATTTCAAATATTCAAAAAAGTGGTACGAAAAGTCGTTAAAATGTCTGAAGAACTCGAGGAATTTGCTAATTTAGGTACTAAGAAAATTAGTTTTATCATCTACATACCTACCAATGAAAGTGAACCCAGTGAACAACTTAAAACAATAGTTTTCGTTGTCTGTGGAAAATCTCTATCGAATACGGTAGGGCTTAACCCAATGAGCATAAGTGCAAGTCAAACAGAGCTCACAGCAACGCAATACACCACGAATAACTTATACCCTATTCAGACCAAGCCGAAAACCGGGTTTTCGCATAAACACTCGAAAACGTCATCGAAAACAGAAATTTTCGCATAATTTTCAGTTTTCAAAACGAATCGTCCAATCGTTGGGTTGTTAAAACAAACACATCTTTTGCAATAATTATTTCAGCAAATTCAACAGAACAGCTGACCGAACAAATGTCACAACTCAAAATCACCCACCAAACCACACTTAATTGATGGGTTAATGTTTTGAATTAATATAACTTGTAAATTTATGTAACCAAAATCGTTTACACAGAAGTTCCACCACTAGTGTCTCA
Organism: Cheilosia urbana; assembly: GCA_946477585.1. Taxonomy (NCBI): domain Eukaryota; kingdom Metazoa; phylum Arthropoda; class Insecta; order Diptera; family Syrphidae; genus Cheilosia; species Cheilosia urbana. The sequence continues at coordinate 77,508,237 of OX297855.1, forward strand.
CAGCTGATTGAAACGTCAAACGAAAGCTAGTTGGTGTTCGGTGAATGCGTCTTCGAGTTCTCGACGAAAAAAACGGTGCGGTGTGAATAGGGTGTTACATGAAAAAATGCGACGGCATTTTTGTTTTCTCTGTTGGTGAGGTGTGCTTACTTTTAACATTGCAATTGTTTATCCATCTAAAAAGATGCTTGTAACGGACAGTTTGACACACATTAGTAGTTTGAAAAGATTTTTAAGCCTCTCAGCGCTAGGAAAGTGGAAGAGCAAATCAAGTGAGCAGTATCACATGTGGAAAATGTTGACAGATTTCTGTAACTTCCAGTAAAAGAAACCTTGAATGACAATGAATGCAACTGTTGACAAGAACAGCAGAGATAAATATTGAATTGTCATAATAAATTACTATAAAGCGTGTTTTTGTAATTGAGGAACGCTCTACCGAAGGTAGAAGTTTACCTATGTCCAAAACGAATAGGAACATTTAAAAAGGAAATGATGTTACGAAACCAAATGTCAAATAATCTGTGACATTTGGCATTCTTTTGTGCCGCCATTATGGTTGTTTCTAGGCACAATATAAATTGCTTTGTCAAGCTCAATTAAACATAAAACGCGCCAGTTTTTAAATGATGAAAAGATCATAATGGTGACATTTGTTTGACACTTCGCACCAGTGATAGCAATTTGTATTAAATTTACTAAACACATTACAATTGGAAATGTCACTTTAAGATTCACTTTTGTAATAGAGCTCTGCGTCTTTAAATGCCACACAATCCATTCTGACAGTCAATCTTGTAAGACTGCCTTACCCAACCAAATTAGCACTAAGTGTCAATTTGTTCCCCTTCATGCAAAAATATATATAAAACAAAAATCTAGTACTCACCGGTTGGTGACAAAGGCAGTGTAGGCGGTGGCGGTATTGATGCACCGCCGCCACTGCCGCCCACTGCGGCTGCAGCTGTCATAGCACTGCCCGCTGTCGTCAGCGGTGGCCTTGGCGGCTCCATACTCCACGGAGCACTTGGCAATTGTCCAAACTCACTACCGATATTCGAACCAATCAACATGACAGCACCCTGACGTTGCACTTTGGATGCACATGTGTGAGTGTGTGGCTGGAATTTTATTCAAATCTTGAATAATCTATTTTGCAACAAACTTTCACTGACAGCTGTCAAAAAATTCTTTAAAATGGATAAAATTTTCAAAGAAAAAAGATTGATAGTCAATTTGCCGTAGGTAAAACGTGGCGCAGTGCAGAATAGCGCGAAGAATTTTTATCATTCGCTTTAGGCCAGGTTTTCTACTGGAGAGAGCGCGCACAGACACAACCCCGAACACGACGTGAGTACGCGCGATGCACACACGTAAAACTGAATCGCAAAACTGAAGAGCACACACAGCCAGTGGTTGTGCGGGGACCCTTTCAGCCAGTTCAGCTGGGCGCCCACGGTGTGGCACGGCAAAGCCAACAGCAACAACAATACACATAACAGCGGTGCAGCAAGCAGCGACCAGCAGCAGTCGTCATCGTCATCATCATCATCATGTGGGTCGACTTCTGTTTGGTCTTTGGTGTGTGGTGGCGCTGCTACCGCGCGAGCAGTGAGCGCGCACAGAGTGAAAAATTAAAAGTCAAACACCACAGCCACAGGCTGAAAGAGAAGCCAGAAAGGAACGGAGCGAGAAGCACATATTATGCACAATTGCCACCCCATTTGAAAATAAAAGCGAAAAGGAAACGGAAAATAAAATAAATGAACTGCACACCGGGGAGTGGGAGTGAGAGCTGGCAAAATGTTTGCACAAAGCAAATCGGCAAAAGCTTAACCAGTCATTGGCACAGAAGAATGACGTAAAAGGGAAGAGCAGATGACAGCCGGCGGGTGAGCGACTGAGATGGAGATAGTGCTGTAAATTAAGGGTAATTGATTTGTGGTGTGCATTGGACGGTGTATGTTTGCGGAAGACAGAAGAGATCACTGTGCACTGGAAGTGAGGAAAAGAGGCAGTTCTGCTGCGAAAAAGAGATGAAAGCAGTGTCAGTCAGATGGTGAATGACAGTTTGAGTGGAAATGTTGCGTGCGAGTGGGAAGTTTGCTGGAAATCGGAGTGGTTTTCATAGCTGGAAGAATGGAGTTCCATTAATCTTGGAAGGAATAGGTAGTTGAGTCGATTGCGGATGTATTTTATTTTTGGCATCTAGGATTTCAATTAGAGCTGCGTGTGACAGAGCGACTTAATACGAAGATCGAAGATATTTTGATGATATAGGTAGGTACCTAAGTGTGAACCTACATTGCATTTTCAAATACTTTTGGATTCCTAAGTGGAACAATTTTATTCGATTCACAATTAGCCGACGGTGAAGTAAGACCACATGTCCGAATAAGTTTTTTACAAGCACCTGCGAACCTACCTATAGGTTTAAGCTGTACATTACTAAAAATCATGTCTAGCCTTCACATTTAATATTTTGTTGGTCACAATGTTAGGTATGCAATTTTGTATGGAAAATTTCGTCACTGTGAATTAAAAAAAAATGAAGATTGGAACTGGAGACTAAAAATTTTTATTAGTATCGCGGGCTGTGTCTACGGTATGAGATCAAGATTGCACTTGTCAAATTAAGGTAAAAATAAATGCATCTCCCTTCTAAAGCCAAACCGGCTTTGAAAAATTAAAAATAGGTAGGTACCTAGACCTAGACCCAGTCAAGTTAAGCTCAAGTAAAACTTAAATCACATTAAAGTTTGTCCATTTCATATTGATATTTTGTGGCAGATTTCCGATTCTATAGGTAGGTAGGTATTTTCAAACATTTCCAAATGTTGATTTTCAGCGAAATGTTGAATTTCGTCGCTGCATTTGTAAGTTCGTCAAATCGAACAAAGCTTTTTACAAAATCCGCGCGTCATTTAAATGACTTCTGACAAAAAAAAAAATAAGCTGTCAGCAAATCAGTCAACCAAAATGAGTCAGAAATATCTATATATATAAAAAGAAAACCTTAAAATTGTGTTCGTTAGTCGTCGATTCACGCCTTAACGCATTTACCGATTTGAACCAAACTTTCACACATATTTGCTATTGGTCTGTATATCATTTGTGTGAAGTTTTGTCGCGAAAACAAAACTTTGAGGGGATGAAAAAGGCTATGAAAGTTTGTATGGGGAAATGCACTTTGAAACAACAAAAAAATGGATAGAAATCGAGTAGTGACATTTCAAATACAAACAAAAAAAAAATTATTTTAAAAGCAATTGTTGTTGTCAATGATTTCAATTATTTTCCGAGCGAATTGTTATTGTGATTTGTGAACAATTTTGAATTTTTTTTTAAATATAGGTACCTACCTAATAAGTTTGTTCTATTAAATTATGTTTACTATGTTACATTAAGTAATATTTTAAAGTGGAGTAGATACTTTGATATTTGTTTGATGGTGTTTGAATCCATTATTTTCAGGATCCTTGCATTAGTACGAGTGAGTAAGTTGAAATGTAGGGGTGATTGAGATACGTGGACAATGATGTTGTTCAGCGTTTTGAGGGGTTATTACGAAAAATGAGCGAGTAACAATCTTGGTACTCTGCTCATTCGTGAGTAGTGTTATGGCACCTGCAACAACATTAACCAATTTTTTGACACTTGCCGAAGCCACGAGTTTGCGCGAACACTTTCTTATTGCGAAATGCCCCGATATTGGAATGCGTCGTCGAAGAAGTTCAAGCGGCGGAAACAAGGTGAAGTAGTTCCCGCAATTTGTGGTTTTTATGCAAGTGATGCAATTGGTAGAATATACACAGTTCACCCGAAAAACAACGAATGCTTCTATTTGAGAATGCTTTTGGTCAATGTTTGTGGCCCTACTTCGTTCGAAGCGCTGCGGACTGGTGACGGTGTGTTGTGTGCTATGGCCGACGATATTTTGCATCGAATTCGCACTGTGACATCGGATAATGAACTGATCGAATCGGATAATCATCTGATGTGAGATGAAAAGCGCAACAAAGCTTTGATTTTGATCGAGGATATGTGTCTGCTCATGAGTGGCAATTTTTGGTTTAAAATTATGACACAAAGATATTTTCAGGAAATCTAGATGGTTTTGGCGTTCATCAAGATTATATGACCTTTTATAGTGATTTGACGTCTCAAGATGTCGTTCGAGAAGTTAAAAACTACGAGTTGGAAGATTTTGACAATACAACAACACTCGAAATTTATAATGAGGCATTAGTTATAATTGAAGATATGTGCTTAGCAATTGCAAATAAAACATTGTCACAATAAGGTTTGCCAGCTCCTAATTGACCATTGCATGACGTATTTAATCAAGAAATGCAACGTGAACAACAATACGATATAAATGAACTGAACACATTTATAAATTTGAATCTGCCGAAATTGAACCGAGAACAAAGAAATGTATATGATACAATAATTCAAGCTATACAAAACGAAAGCGGAGGAATGTTTTTTTTATACGCGCCCGGTGGTACCGGAAAAACGTTTTTGATTTCCATGCTACTAGCTACTATAAGATCACCGAAGAATATAGCATTAGCACTTGCATCGTCTGGAATAGCTGCTACATTGGATGGTGGTCGTACAGCGCACTCCGCACTTAAATTACCTACCATTGATGTGCAAATTAATGAAAATTCAACGCGTAATATTACTAAAAATTCTGGAATGGGAAGAGTTTTGCAACAATGCAAATTAATTGTATGGGATGAATGTACAATGTCACATAAGAGATCGGTGGAAGCTTTGGATAGAACTTTGAAAGATTTACGTAATAATCAAGAAATATTTGGTGGCGCTTTAATATTATTGGTTGGTAATTTCCGTCAAACACTGCCAGTGATACCCAGTGCAACTCCAGCAGATGAATTAAAGGCATGTGTTTAAAGTCATCAAATTTATGGAGAAATGTACAAAAACTCACTTTAACCCTTTGTTCCCGGAGGTGTTGTTTTTTTCAAATATTTTTATATTTGTTTGAAATTTTGATAAAACTTGCTTTAGTGATGTTAAAAAAATATATTTAAAAAAAAAAATTAAAATATGTCACCCTTTTATTGTTGTTTAAAAAAGCGATTTTAGCACGTAAATAAGAGAAAACTTAGTAAAAAATACGTAAATCACTTCGTCTGACAAAATCGATGAATCTAAATGCACGATTTAGCACGTTCGAAGCTCTCATAACAGACAAAACAGTTTTTTTTTACTTTTAAATGAGATACAGTTCCTTAAAATCTATTTGGTTTTGCAGTGAAACCACCAGGAAAAAATAGAAAAAATATTTTCTAAGTGGTTTCTTTGTGAAACCACTAGGAAGAAAAGGGTTAACAACAAATGTGAGAGTACAAATACAAAATGACCCATTGGCTGAAGAATTTTCTCGGCAATTACTGTCGATAGGAAATTGACAAATTCCTATTGATAACAGGATTAATCACTTTGCCAGATAATTTTTGTAATTTCGCACAAACAAAATAACAATTGGCTTCAAGTGTTTTTCCAAACATTGCGCAAAATTATAAAAATCACAATTGGTTAGCTGAAAGAGCAATATTGGCTGCCAAAAATAAGGACGTCGGCCAATTGAATGCGGATATTTTAACTGATGTGCCTGTTGAGATTGTAACGTAGCAATCAGTAGACACGGTCACAAATCAAGATGACGCTGTCAATTATCCGACGGAATTTCTGAATTCGTTGGATTTACCTGGATTGCCGCCTCATCGTTTACAATTGAAAGTTGGTGCACCAATTATTCTTCTTCGGAATATAAATCAGCCTCGATTGTGCAACGGAACAAGATTAGCAGTTAGAAAGGTTATGAACAATCTTATTGAAGCTTTTGAATTCAAAAGATTGCAATTTCCGACACGTCTTGCGTTCGATATGACAATAAATAAGGCGCAAGGACAATCGTTGGAATTGTGTGGAATCGACCTAGAGTATCCATGCTTTTTTGTAAACAAATTACACAAACATACCTACGTTTACCATTTGCAACCAAACTTCACAAAAATCATATAAAGACCAATACCAAAAATGTATAGAAGTTTGGTTAAAATCGGTAAAAGCGTTAAGATGTGTATTGGCCACAAACGAACACAATTTTAAGGCTCAATTTTTATATATGTATATAGATTTGGGCGGAACGAAGTTCGCCGGGTCAGCTAGTATTTTATAAGATTGAATTAGCACTTAAATTCATGTTTAAATTTAAGTAAGAAAAGAGGAGTAAAAAAAAAAGCAAATTGAAGAAATACAAATTAATATGAAGACAAATTGAAAATAATACAAATCAAAAAAAGAAAATGTTCTCTCCATGTCTGCTTTACAAAATTCTTGGAAAATTTTCACGCGCGCTTTTGAACATTTTTCAAGCCTTTTTTTATTGCTTGCAGAATTTTGTAAAAATAAATTTGACCCCAACCCTATGGAACATGTATTTCCCACAGGACTGGATGGTGGGAGACGTACCTACTCACAAGACCCTGACTGAAGGTGTTGAAGGCGTTGTCGATGTGACACAATCGGGGTTTATGGTAAGTAGGTACGTGGTTGGTAAGTATACCTACCTATACCTATCTACATTATTTTTAGTAAAATGGCAGTATACAAAGAAAGTTCATAGCGAATAAAATGGTGCTTCTTGTTGATCCTGCGAAATCGCCTAAGAACAAAGTTGGAAGGGGTTAGACGAAAGGTTAGGCTGCAATGTCAAATCAAATGTGAGTACAAAATTCGTAATTCGACATTGAAAACGGCGAAGAATATCAAAATCTGTTTTTTGAATATTGCGATTAGAAGTATTAATTCGAGCTTCATTTATTTGTAGTGATTTGCGACATTTTTGGCGCAATTCACTACTCCAATAGGTCAATTCCTCGAACACCACTTTAAAATCTCAAATTGCAAAAAATGTTTCGTTATTTACCACCACTGAATGATGAATCAATAAAATCTTATAATAATTTCGCACATTTAAATTGAAAACGTAAATTGACGTAGAGAAGTCGTAAATTGCAAAATATGAACTGCAAATTGATAAAAATAAGTTGCAATTTACGATTGAGAATTTTTAAATTGCAACTACTGAAGTAGTAAATCAACCCCTGTTGCAATTTACTAAGGGATGAAATCATAATTGCAACAGAAAAGTGGTAATTTACGATTTGTTTTTTTTTTTTTTGCAATTCACAACCACAGTCAAATTGCGATCGGTTATGGCAATATGTATTTAAAATTGCGAATAAAAAGTCGTGAATTAGTAAATCCTGAGCTAAGCTCTTAAATAAGACAAACTTTTATGTCAATATTTCGAGTGAGAAACAACTGTCAGTGTCAAAATAACCTATGTTCACTAGATGTCCACCCTTTATTTTGTTGAGGCTTTAATTGAATAAAACAAAATAGTAAAATAAATATTACAGAATACCGAATTCTTGCAAGATTTCATAAATTTTTTTCGGAAAACTGCAAGCTGTCTAAAACAGTCGCGGAAGATTGGTTTGGAAAAATAAACTTAAACAAAACATAAAATATATCAGTAAATTTCTGTTTTAATTTTTTTAGTAAAAAAAAAAAAAAAAATACTACCTATCTAACTACTTACCTATATTCCCTTTTTGACCGGACTTCTGGTCAAAAATTCGTATTTGAAATTTTGACCGGATTTTTTTTATCGAATTTACAAAAATGAAAATCGGCCATTCGGTCTGATTTGAGCGGAAACGTTCGTTAGAAACATCAAATTATCTTTAAATTCGAAGAAATCGAAAAGCGGTAAGAATTCATTTCAATTTAAAAAACAAAGACAATGTAACTCACGCTCATTCTTAAAAATCAGAGACATAGATAGAACCAAAAGTGCCTCCTGTGTCATATCGGTCATTATGAAAAATGATTTTAGGGTAGGTAGGTATATGGCGAAATGCTGGATTTGGCCTGAAATGTTGAATTTAGCCCGAACGATGAATTTACGTGCGGTGTTAATGTACCTATCTACCTACTTTTAAATTTGAAAATTAGAATTTTGTAAAGCAGACATACAAAAAGCAGAATTTTGCAAACCAGAATTTCGACCAACTCCCGTTCCATACCGTGGTTAAACGATAAATTTCCTGCCAAACGAACTCGGCTTGCAAGGCCAGAAAGCTGGGTACCACTTATTCAATTTCAGAAGGCTTAAATTTAAAACGTGCTGGGATTAGCTTTCGCACCACTTTCCTCGAATTTATTCATTCCGAACTCTGTCCAATAGAGGGCTTTGATGAACGCCCCTTAAGATCGCGGAACGTTTTGGCGAACAGAAAGCTAACTGTGTCTAGAAAAATGATAAGCCTTACGCATCCGTTCTTGAACTAAGATTATTAACTAAGATTAGTTACTGTGACAGAAAACAGCGTCAGCCGTTTGACAGCAAAGTACTTCCAATTACCGAGACAGTCGGCACTCAAAGTGTTAGGTAGATAGGTACCTACCTACCTACAATATCAACTGAACGAAACTATTTTCAAAGGTGCACAATAAGCTGAGAAAATTTTTAAATTCAATTCATCCCATCACCAAGAATATTCAGAAAGCTGATCGTCCCCCCTCTTAAAAAACGTCCTAATTCAATTAATTATTAATTGCCTCTCCGTAATTAAATTCCCCCCGCCAATTAACCAAATTACTCGGCCAACTAAAGTGGGCGTCACAACTTGTACTCGCTGAAGTGGAAACCGCAGGCATAAATAAAAATAAACTCATGGCACGTTACGAAACTGCTCAGAGTATACATTTCCCACTCAACTGGAAACTCACTCAATTAAAAACCGAGTTCCATCCACGAATGAGACAAGAGACAGCCAAAGAGAGAAACAACGTCAGCGTCTATATACTTCTTCGGATGGCCTAGGCATCTATTGAAGTAGGCGGTCGCAGCAAGCCATCTCGTTCTTTCATCCCCATCGCGAGTAGCTGAATAGAATTGCCTCTCGCTCTACTAGGTAGTGGCCAACTCCATCCACCAATTATGCCTCATCGGTCGCACAAAAATGCGTTACGGCTACCTAAGCAAGGCGCACTTCAAATGCAAACACACAGTCAAACAAGGGCGAAAACAAAAAAAAAAAAATGGATCCTCAGAGAGAGACAACACGACAAGGGTGTAAGGAAGGCTGTCAATGTCAACTGACAGAGGTAAATTTATTCAGGCAGCCCCTCGGTGCTCACTGCTCAGTTGGGTTTGTCTTCTCGCCAAAAGGGTGGCCAAAGTTGCGTTGTTCAGCCAACGCAGATGGGAACTAATTCTTCTTCTCCTATTCCCCCTCTGTTCCGTCGTTCCGTGGGCGAGTGTGTTTTCAGTTTTTCCAACGAAATTCTTTCGGAAGTTCGCAGTTTTAATTATGACCCAAGTGTGGAATGAATGTGCGAATGCATAATTCATTTCGATGATAAGAATCGCAGTTGCAGGGTATTCGGTTTTTTGGTTGGCACTTGTGAAAAGGGCCCCGAAAATCATGTTCTCGAGGCGTAGTCCATTTGTATGGCAAGTCACCGCCGTCGCTGTGTACTTGTGTGTGACCTCGCTTGACCTGCGGTGTTGGTAATTAGTTTATTTTCCCATTCCGTCCGTTGGTGGATGGTGGCATGTTGTCCAGAGGCACACACATGCACGTGGACTATGCACGCAGTAAATCTTCATAAATGTTTACGGCTTAGCTGTCCACTGGTTCGGATTTCCACCATTTTTTTTAATTTTGTGCGTTTCAGTCGGCGGTACCTATATAGCGGCGGGCTTCATGCGAATTAATTGCTTTTGTTAAATGGCTGGAGGTTTCCCTGCGGCTGTATCATAAGTGAAACTTAACGCTTGATGAATGTTAATTTAATTGGGCTTTTGTTAAATGGTGGGTGGACGATGCGAGAGGGGTCCAACGTAATAAATTTGGGTCTACCTTAGGGGCCTGCATGTTAATCGCTTATACACAGTTATTAATGCTCCTGATAGATGGGACTTAATGGCAGTTTGTTCTGAAGGCACTTTGTACTGATGGCGCACTTTGTTTTTATGGCAGACAGGGCGGTTGGTTGCTATAAAAAGAATATTTGTGAACTTCAGACGCGAGCTGGGCATAGGTTATTGCACGAGCTGTGTTTTTTGTAGGTGAAGATGTACTTACTATACTTACTTAATTAATGGGCTCACGACCCGTGGGAAGGGTGTCTGCCTGAGACATTGCAGCTTTCCATAGTCTCTGCAGCTTTCTGCTGGCAGTTGTCCAGACCGAGCGCTCAGGGCTCAGGTCTTTAAAATGGGGGTTGGGATTTCCTTCCTTCTCGGGGGCTGGAATTCGAAGATCGTCTTAGCTGGAGCATTACTGTCCATTCGCTCGATGTGGCCGATTTTTGGACTACCTACATACGCATCATGGTAGGTACCTACAGTTCATATAGTTCGCGGTTGTATATCTTCTCTTCCATTCGCCCTGCTCACAAAAAGTTAAAGGTAAATATAGGTGCAAATGGAAGGTTGAAGATTTCTGCACTGACAGTTTATTTCTTGTTTCTTAACTTTAAATGCATAAAATATATTTTGTTAAAGAATTAAGGGGGGTGCTGCCCATTTATGATTATCCTAGGCTCATCCCAACCTGGCTGACTCCTGACGACTACGTTATCTTTTTTTTCCATAACCGAGTAGGTATGCAAAATGAATGAACACTCATCAATCTGTCTTGTTTCCCGCAAAATTTTCTATCAATTTCCTTTGCTTTTCGGTAATCAGCACGCCTGTATATTTACTAGATAACTAGGGGCTAACTATGAAAGACACAGTTCTTGTTAACTTGACCCAGTTATCAAAAAGAAGATCGATTAACTCCAAGTTACTTTCGTCGCTAGATGCACCATATATAGATACCTATCCAAAACATTTCATTGAAATCGGTTGAGCGTCTTACGGGATCGACGACAGCGCCACCTATCGGATCCGAAATAGTCCTATCTTTCACACTGTAACCAACCTTACACACCCACAAAATTTCATTAAAATCGGTTGAGTGGTTTAGGGGATCAAAAACAGCGCCATCGAAAAAAAAAAAAAAACAAAATTTACTGAAATTCATATGTTTTTCACGCACGCATAACACACACATACGTTTTGCGATTTCAACCAAACTTCACAAAAACCATACATAGACCAACACCAAAGATTTGTGAAAGTCTTGTTAAAATCGGAAAATGTGTTAAGGCGTGAATCGGCGACAAATGAACACAATTTTGAGGATCAATTTTTATATACCTACCTATATAGATATTTTATAAATTTAAAATAGGTAATTTGTTTTTGTATATTATGAAGTGTCACTCCTCGACTTCTATCCAGTTTATTTTTTGTCAAAGTGCATTTTCCCGTACAAACATTCATAACCTCTTTTATCCCCTCAATAAGACTTATTTTCACGAAAAAACCAAGCCTATGTCCTTCTCATTGATTTTCTGAATAGTTTAAAAGAAAAACCAAGTAAATTGGTTGAAAATTACGCGAGTTATTTGTAAACATACAAAATATGAAGTTAGTTTTATATATATAGATATACCCCCATTTATCTTTTCAATACTCTCTTAATTGTATATGCACTTCTACTGCAAGAACTTGATTAAAATTGCGGGTAGCTTCATCACATTCCACGGAAACAGTTTAAGAACCGCGTGCAGTGGCAATTTTTTTTTTTTTTACCAGTGACAAGGTGACCAGTGTCTGAATCTTGCTTTGAGGATAAACATTTCAAAGCTTGTAATAAAATAAGAGAATTGGTACACATTTTGGATGTAAAATTTCATGTATCTACCCGGTCTCTTATCACTTTGTGTTTGCTGTATATTTTACTGCAGTGGTCGCAAGTTTGAATTCTGTCAAAAACGAAACCTAAACCACTTTCGCATTTCGTTGGTGTTCCTCACTAGGTGGCGTTGTTATTTAAACGTGCATTTACATCGGTCGTATTGGAATTAGTTTACTACAAATTCAACTTATCTATAGTTTTCTGAAGTGAAATAAGTGTGTACATATCTACATGAAGAAGTAAAAAAAAGGAAACGTTTTCGTTTTATTTACCTGTCATACGAAACGAAAATTATTTTCGTTTTCAAGTTGCATAGTGTAAAACTTTCAAACGTTTTTAATTGGACGAGCGTTTTTTTTTTTTTTTCATGTCAAGTATACGTTTTTCGAAAACGAAAGGAATTTTCGTTTTGTGCGAAAGCGTTTTTTTTTTTTTTGTGTGACCTCATGGACATTAGAAAATGCCATCCTTGCATCTTTTAAAAACTCTTCATGAAGGTATTTTAATAACAATCGACCCAACATACCCCATACCCATATTGAGAATTTGCCAGCCTTCCATCGGTAATTGATACTGAAATTCCCGCAGTTGCAATTATAGCCGCATCGAGTACAGCGCAACATCTATTCACAACCAATGCCCATGTTTAGGTATTCCCCGCCCTAAAAGAAAACCCACTTCGCCGTTGATGCGATTTCAGGCAATTAACGTGAACAACTGCAACTGGTTCGCCTCAATGGCCGGTTGATGGCATTCTCTAACTTGACTGCATTGTCCCGCATCATCTTGCAGATGCGGATCAGCACGATCAGCGCGCAGCGTCAAATTACCCATTCAACCGTTGTGGGCTGCCCGCTGTGCAATGGTGGCAAACAGCGCAGCGCCGCCGATTCAGTCAAAATGGCAGCCACGGGTGCCTGGCTCTTTGGATTGTCGCGCACTCAACTGCGGCGCGCGCAGATCGCTGCAATTGAATGTGCAGTGCTATTTCCTTTAAGTAGCCGGTTCTATGCAGTTGGAGTGGCAATAGAAGGTAGGTATGCCCGCCGATCGGAGTAGGGAGTGGCGGCGCTTGTTTTTATTCCGCCATGTTGCACATAAGCAATTGATTTCCTTTTAGAGACGCCACGTTTTGTGGGCATAGATTCATTGGCTATAATTGAAAGTTAGATGCTTCCTATGGCTACTATGGAGTGTCCGCGAGGAATTGTGTCGTCTGTGTTCGATTTTATGCCACACTTGGAGGACAGTGAGCTCCCATTCTTAATTGAACCACTGATCAGCACAGTGCCCTGAGTCTGAACGGACTTTGGTCTGGCTTTCGAGCAACTATACATCTCCCGCATGAGCTATGGAATCTGTTACTAAACTTTGATAGTGACGCAAGAAAGGTACAAAGTGGGACCCTTTCCCCCACCCAATGAGAAGTGCATTTCAATCTCAAAACAGCTGCACATCCACAAAGTACTCCCGACGTCACAATGGATGCTGAACTCATCCAAAAACAATTATGCGCCTGGCCGCCAAGATGGTCGACTCTGTCGGTGTCGCCCTTCAGCCGAGCAATGGCCAATTATAGCCAGATCCCTATCGCGCAAGGCGCAACTATCGTCGGCAGTATTGACTGCGGCATTCGCGGTGCGATATTGACTGACAGGGGCACAAACAGCCGTATACACAGCCATACTCACAGTCGCACACATGTGGATGTCCCGCTGAGTTTCGATTACTCGCGCGACTTGATGCATTCGAGCTATCGCGTCGACGGCCATTTACGCTTGATGCGAAGTGACAACCGGCCATTTGGGATACAGGGGGACAGCAGGCATTCCATGCGCTGTTGCGCGCACGACCAACAACCAACTACCAGCAGACGGCAGCAGAAGCACCCAGCGTTGATTGCAATCGACAGTGCGGACATGGCAAGGATGCCAGAGCAAAATATATACAACGGCCTCCTCACCTATACATGGATAGGCGGCGGAAAGGCATCCGCACCCGCAGCAGCACCCCATCATACGATCATCACACAATTGCACTTATTCACGCGAGACAGACACCGAATTCCGATTGCCGCATTTAGCAGATACACCCTCCAAATGAGTCGATGAGGCATCACAGTAGGAGGACAGCATTCTATTTGGCGACAGTGCACTTACACGGTAGGTGAGAGGTGACTCCAACTCCAACTCCAACTCCAACAGGGAGGCTTCATTCTGTCCGCTCTCTTGCTCCTCGTGTCTGTCAGAGTTTAACATCACGAAAACCACATAAAACAGTGCCGAACATTTTGTCCACTTCTTGGAGGTGTCCTCGTGGCCCAAGTGACTGGTGTTGGTGGTGGTGGCTGCTCGCTGATGGTTTGGCTTGGCTTTCCGCTTAATCTATAGATAGGTTAAGTCACCTTAAGTAGGCATTTGTTGTTGACAACTATACCAAAGGCGAGGCGACAGTGTTCTGCGACCGCCATTTGCACTTAGGTTGTATCGCTCTGCCTTTGGGCCTTTGGGTTGTCAGTGGTTAAGAGTAGAAGGAGGGTATAGGTTTGGATGTTGTTTTTGGAGGCGCGCACACATTTTCGGTGCAAGTGCTGACATGACAAATTAATTCAATTCCGATTCCGATCCGAGAGTTGTGATAAGAAGTCACGTGATGCGAAACTGTTTCACTCGGTGTGGTGTTGTCTGCCAAATATAAGTACTGGGGAACTGACTTGGAAGAGACGAGGACAAGGTGAGATTGTCACCTAATGTTTGCGGACATAGGTGGGAAATTCTTATTTTGGAGGAATTTTCCCTTTAAAGACGTTTGTTTATACTTGGTGCGGCTTTTGTTGGGTGCTGATTTACCTAGTCAGGGACCTCTGCCTTTTTTTCGTGCGATGGTCTACCTACTGTGTATCTACGGAAATGGTTTTTATTTTGTATTGATAATCGTCATCTATTGCCCTGTGTTTTTGTTAAGCGGAGAATGGAATAAGACCGGCGATATAGGAAATGTTCCATTACGTTTTATCACCTTCCACCAAAAGAAACATGGAGAAGAAAAATGGGAACATGATTAGCAACAGGACGAAACGCTCGGCTGTTTGGCGCAATAGATGGCGGGTTGTTGTAAATTTAACTATAGACGAAGGCGCTATCATTTTTATTTCGATAGAAGACGTACACACAATTTTTGCATGTCAGAATCGCAGCGGATTCTGAACAGTTAAATACATTTCACTTCGAAAACTTTACCGCGAATGAAGCGAGTCATTCACCACTAAAATTTTGGCGGATGATGAGAATGTCCGCTGGATGAGTTGACTTAAGCTAGGGTGCAAAGATATTACAAAAGAGACCATTCGTCAAAAAAAAAAAAAATAGAGGACAATGAAGAGAGCGAACAAAATTAAAAAAAAAACACTCACAAGAACTTAGAAAATGTATTTTATTATTAATATAAACAATTCATAATTCATGTTTAAAGGGAGCTTTAAAAAAATAATGGATAATAATAATTGGCCCAAAATTACAGTCGGATAAAGCCCACTTTTATATATAAAACTAGCTGTCCCGGCAAACTTCGTTCCGCCCAAATTTGTTATTGTAATGAAAATAATAATTCCAAGCATGCACAATGCACTTGCTGCTTTATGTAATTCGGCCAACTAAAATTCTAAATTTTTTAAAACTTATATTAAATGCCTTAGAACTAAATGACGAATAGCAATGTTGATTTGTTTCAATCAAACCGCAATGATTTTGACGTATCGGCCAACCTTCCGCTTTTCACTAAATCCATGTGAGAAACATGGGAATTTAAGATTGATTCTACAAATGCACAAACATCCATCGATTATACTTGCAACAAATTATTTGCCATGGTGAAAGCGAGACGCACGGGAAATTTAAGTCGCTTACGTACGAATGGCAAAATAAGCGTTCGGCAAAAATAAGTTCTGAATAAGCGGAATCTGTGGAATGAGAGTGTTTGCTTTTGGATTTTCCCCTCAATTTGAGATCCTTCTCACTAAATCAGATGCGATTCATTACAAAGTTTCGGTACATTGATGTTGTGCAACAAAATTATAACTGAGTCGACTTTCAAATCCAAATTATGTAGAGGTAAGCCCGGAACATACAAAGAATTCAAAAATTCAACTAATCCAAATAAAGTATTGCTTTCACAACAAAAGGTAGCATAAGTCCTTCCTTGTAACCAAAAATCATAAAAATCGAACGTTCCGTACCCGAATCAGGTTTTTGTATATGTAACTGTACCCACCCGGCTTTTTCCGTACCTTTCGTATCAAAAGTTATATTAAAATTAAATAAATAAATAAAATCAAATACTTGTCGGCCAACCTACCGCTTTTTCACTGAAGTGCTTTTTGGTAGGTACACACATTTTTAAAAAGATCAAAAATAAAACAGAAAAAAAAAATACTTACATATGCAGAAAACACAAAGTCATGAGAATAACCACCTTCGAAAAAGAGATCGCGCAGACTGATAGTCTGTTGCGAGGGGAAGTCAAAATGTGTTCTTTTCTAATTTCAAGATACATTTTAAAATAAAAAGCGACATTATGAGAGCAAATTATTCACTGTGTACTCTGATCCACTGTTGACACATTAACCCTACCTACACAAATTTTTTTGTTCTATTCCTATTATCGGGTTCGTACACGTACAATGCGAGAGCGAGAGTGAAATTCAAGATTAATGCCACACACATCCAGCGATTGTCCTTGCGACTTATTAGTTGTCATAGCAAAAGCGAGACGTACGGGAATTGAAGACGCTTAAATACGAAAGGCAAATCGTTCTGAATAAGTGGAATCCGCGGAAAGGAATATCTTCGACTTTGAATTTTCCAATAAAAATCGTTGCTTGCATAATATTTGATATTAAATTCTTCACAATCAAACGCGTACCGTTACAAAGTTTTGGTTCATTTAGGTTCCGCAACAAAATGGGATAGTTGGTGGTTTCGTTTTCCATCACGGAGTCGACTGATTTCATTTGTATGAATGCAACTCACCAGCGATTTGGTTTTGAATGGCGAAATTCAAACGATCGACGTTCTTGTTTTTCGCAGCCAAAATCCCTCTTACACTCAGCCAATCATGGTCAATATAATCCTGAGCGATATTCGGGAAAACATTCATGATTAGTTCTTTCGGTGTCGTTGTAAAGTTGCAAAAATTTTGTGGAAACTCAATCAGGCCGGTAATTAAGTTTGCTGGAATCACACCATTGCCATCGCCAACAATTGCCTGGAGAACTCTGCAGCGGACTGGTCATTTTGTAAAGAAACTCGCATGTTTGTTGTCAAATGCAATTTCTTGACGTATCGCCATAAAGCAGACGCCTTCAAGCTTTCAATTCATCTGCCGGAGTTGATCTCGAAATGACAGGTAGCGTTTGACGAAAATCGGCTGAAAGCAAGATCGTTGCTCCACCGAAAAGTCGCTTAACATGACGTAAATCCTTCAAAGTACGATTCAGGGCCTAAAACGCACGTTTGTGAGCC
This sequence comes from Cheilosia urbana, assembly GCA_946477585.1. NCBI lineage: Eukaryota > Metazoa > Arthropoda > Insecta > Diptera > Syrphidae > Cheilosia > Cheilosia urbana. The sequence goes on from OX297855.1 coordinate 77,525,620, forward strand.
ATTGTGCATTCGTCCCATATCATAATCTTACATTGCTGCCGTAGGTACTTTCGCCATCGCAGTGTTCTTTGAAATGTTGCATGTAGGTTCTTCTTCCACTTGCAGATTCAATGGCAATTTCAATGCAGGATGAGCTGTACGACCGCCTTCTAACAAAGTAGCCGCTATCCCAGAAGAGGCTAGGGCCAAGCGATCTCAGATCTCGAACGAATTGTATCCAAAATCAGTGAAATCATAAATCTATTTCCAGTTCCGCAATTTTCCTTATCGACTGCTTGCATCAATTCATCGTACACTTTCTTTTGTTCTTGATTCAACATTGGCACATTTGTTTGAACAGTTTGACTCAATGCGATTCGATCGAAGTCCATTTCGCGCTCCAGTTCTCGATTAAGTTCGTCTTGCATTGAAATATTTGGCTGTGGCATCCCCAATTTGCACAACAAATTGCCACTCATGAGCAGACACATATCCTCGATCAAAATCAAAGCTTTGTTGCGCATTTCATCTGACATCTCCAGTTCATTATCCGATGTCACAGTGCGAATTTGATGCAAAATATCGTCGGCCATATCATCTTTGTATAATCAAAGTATCTACTTCATTTCAAAAAGTTACTTAATGTAACATAGTAAACATAATTTATTCGAACAAACTTTTTAGGTATCTATATTTAAAAAAAAAAAGTTCAAAATTGTTGACAACAACAATTTGCTTGGAAAATAATTAAAATAATTGACAACAACAATTTCTTTTAAAATTTAAATAATTTTTTTTTTTTTATTTGAAGTGTCACTACTTTTTGTTATCCATTTTTTTTTTTTCAAAGTGTATTTCCCCATAAAAAAAAATAAAAAATTTAATGGTGGACCACCGTTAACATTCATGGATATGAAAAATAGATGTTGTCCGATTCTCAACCCTATCCCATATACACACTAAGTTTCACGAAAATCGGTTGAGCCGTTTCGGAGGAGTTCAACTACGCACCCCGTGACACGATAATTTTATATATTAGATATATTTTAATACCTACGTGACAATTTTCGTATTAGCATTTTTCTAATTATAGTCGACATAAAACCCCCTTTATGGTTTAAATTTAAATTCACCAAAAGTATGCATTTTATCCCTTTGTATGAACTCTCAATCTTCTCCCATCTGACATTTCTATTGGAAAATTTAATTTTTTTTTCTATTTTTTTTTTTTTTAAGATTTTTAAAGAAATGTTCGTTGACTATTATTTTGCACCAAGAACAATATCCAGTCTGTTCGTATTTATATAGCCCATAAACCCGGAAATAACAGAATTTCATATTAAATATAAATTCAACTCACTTGTCATACGAAAATGTAACTTTTTATATTTATTCCGGTCGACGCCGCCGCAACGAGAACACGCGAACGAGAAGTTATTTGAAATATTCCACTATAAATATATAAGCTAAAGTTTGGTTTAACAGGTGCAAGCCGCCATCCCTTAGCTACTTACTGTCTAGAATAGATGAACATGGAGTAGTTTTCTGAATTTTTGAACTAGATTCAAACAAAGTACCTTACATCTCGCTCCTATAAGTAACATAAATTAGCAAAACTTTTGGAAAAATTAAATAAAATGGATGTTATTTTAAAAGAGAACAAAATAAGACACGAAATCAAAAAGTTGGTAGGGTGCAAAAAAGATCGGACCAAAAAGAGAGAGTAGGCGAAGTAGCTTAGTGGTTAGTGTGTTGGACTGCTATGCGACGGGTCGAGGTTCGAATCCCGCAAAAACCCAAATTCCGACTTAGGGTTTTTTTTCACTGCGCCACCTCTCGCGAACGTCTGACAAACATCCGAGAGTATAAATGTCTTGAAAAAGCTTCTCAATTAGCCGTTTGGAGTCGGCATAAAATTGTAGATCCCTTCCATTCGTTCCAAAAAAAAAAAAAATGAAAAACTCACACAAAACGAATGGTTGTTGAGAAGCTAGGCCTAGGGTCACTCCGGGCCTGTTGCGCCAACTATTTATTTAAAAAGAGAGAACAATTTTTTGTGTTTTGTGTTGGGAATTCGCTGGAAGTAAAAAATCATCGAAATACATTGCAGAGCTAGTACGCGAGGGATGCTTCTGCAATAGTGATGGACTTTAACTCATCTGAAAAAAAACTCCCGGGGGACTGACATTCGTCATCCCGAATGGAATTGCACCTAGTCTTACGACTATTCAGCAATTTATTTTTGAATTATTTTTTTGAATTTAAGAGAAATTTACGTGGTTGAGAAGCCTACTTCTGTGCTTTCGAGCAACTTTCTTAACCTTATCTTCAACCATTTCAACATTTAGATCTCTATGCAGATCGGCATTTAGTATGTGGTGCATTAACTATGTTCCTTAGTACTTTATTTTGGAAAACCTATCTTATTGTACAGGGTGCGCCAGAGAAACTTACTTATTTGAAAGGTCAATAAAAACAAAAGTAATTCAATTATTGTTTTAATTTTTTATTTTTATTTGAGAATACAATATCCCATTTTTTTTTTCATACAGTCTTGAAAATGACATCGGGTAAATGGCGACCCCCATTGCGTATACACTGATGAAGTCGATTTTTGAAATTCGTATCCACTCTTTGCAGCATATCAATCGGTATGTTGGCAATGGCGTCGTGAATGTTGTTCTTGAGGTGTGCTATGGTCCGTGGTCGATCGACATAAACCAGAGATTTCAAATAACCCCATAAAAAGAAATTCCCATAGCAGCTGCGTGTTTGCGAGCCGAACGCCGGGGAGAACGCACAACTGACTGCCTCACTCTTTCGACATTTTCCGGAGTTCTGATGGTCCGTTGAAGTCCATTTCTGGGTTTAGCGACACTTCCACACTCCCGAAATGAGTTAACCCACGACAGAATCGAATTACGGCCAGGAACGAGTCTGTGAGGAGGAATTTCAAAGCGAGCGCGGAAGGCACGTTGCGTAGCAACAATTGAGCGACCGGTAGAAAAGAAGGTCTCGACTGCGAAGGCACGCTGCTCTCTAGACCAGAGCATGATGGCAACTGACTGGTAGGAGCAACAAATGTGGGAACTTCCCCCTCCAGATGCGCCCCCTCTCGCCCCTCTACCCGCCCAACTCATCGCGCGGGAATTTTTTCAAATAAGTAAGTTTCTCTGCCGCACCCTGTAGTTAGACAGGGAGGAGTATCTCCCAATAAGCCAATACATTTTACTCATCATTTTTTTTACGTGCGCTTTCCAACGCAGTTTAGTTAGTCTAATCTGCCATTTCTTAGTCCATTCTAAAATATTGTTTATTGCTGGTTTGAAGCTTGCGGTACACCAGCTTTAATCTCTCTTAATTTTGAGTATTCTGTATCTTGTTTGATTCTTAAGAATCGATCTGATATATAAGACTCTAGAATTGTCGATTACTGATTCGGCAGTTGTTTTTGTAATTTGTGTATCAGTCCTTTGTGCCAGACTTTATCGAAAGCTTATGCTATATCAAGAAATATTGTAGAGCACACATTTTTCTCTTCAAATGCTTTTTCGATCTTATCTGTGATTCTATGCACTTGATCAATTGTAGAGTGCTTATTTCTAAATCCTAATTGGTGTATTGGGACTAGCGATTTTTCATCTATTATTTTTTTTTAGACGTTTTACCAGCACTTTTTCGAATAACTTGGACAACATTGGTAGAATAGATATTGGGCGATATGAGGTAACTTCGTTAGGTGGTTTGCCTGGTTTTGGTATCATTATTACCTCCGCGACTTTCCACATGCTTGGCACATATCTTAATTTAAATGCAGCATTTATAGTCTGAGCTGTTTTTTTTTTTTTTTTTTTAACATTTTCGTGGTAAAATTTTTCAAAATGTCTCCTGGAATCAAATCAAACCCTATGGGGCCTTTTTTATATTTTATGCTTTCTTTAATTTCTTTGACAAGTTCTTAAGCTGTTCTCTAGCAACTTACTTCGGGTCCGTGATAACCTCTCATTTTCATTTTAAATTCATTTTTATTTTTTATTTCTTTAACTTACGTACTAGACAAAAACGATTAAATCTAATTTAAAACTAACATTTATCTTATTCTAGCTTACTGGCTCCAAGCGAGCTCTCTAAACTTAACAATATCCTTAAAATTATTGCCTTTCGGCCTTAAATCTATCTATGTCTATGATTTGTTTTGTTTTTTATTTTTCAAGAAACTTTAGAAAACTTGAAATGTTTATTATTGGTTTTGCTTAAAACTACTTAAAACTACCTCAGCTACTTAGCCTACTTTACCTATAATCAGGGTGGTGAGCAATCTTATCGATTGGTCACCATTCTGATTGCGCGTCCATGGTTGCCTGTCGGCCGCCAACAGGGGTTCATCCGCGCCGCCGAGACCCGATCGAGGCCATAAGCCTCGGTCAAGTATCGGAAGCACGCTTTCATGTTGGCTAGCCCGGCGCCTCCCAAAGACCCCCTACTCTAACCCTAATCCTACCAACTTAAATCTAGCTTATAACTAAGGAGGATGCTACGTAAGTAGCGCACCGGCCCGGGAGAGCGTATCCACCCTCACCTCTTCCTCAAGCCACCAAAATTCGGTGAACTGCTTTACCGTATCGACCCTGTCCCGTTCCGCAATTGCGGTACTAAAACGGAGGAGCTCCTGAGCATTGGCGGCGGACCCGTCGTGGATGAGCCGCTTATCCCTCGCGCCGCGGTGGCTGTGGTACAATACCGGCACACCATCCTTTGTCTGGACTAACCCTTTCATGTCTACATGAAGAAATGCCTCAGGCGGAATAAAGCCAGACCGAAGCGTACTCTCGTGGTACATTAAATTGGGGTAGTAAGCCCCTGAGATCAGGTTATTATCACTGGACATCGCCCTAGCAACGTGCCTCCGAATCACCTTAATAAGGAAGTTGTCAATCCTATTCAGTCGAGCCCCATTGCATAAGGTCCGGTTGGGATAATATTTTATGTACTGAGATTCAGGAGTTCTAAACAACCCTAGACAGGCCCTGAGGCATTGCCTCTCAAACACCCGAATCTTTTCCATATAGGACGGCGCTATATTGAACCACATGGGACAGCCATAAGCGATGATAGGCCTTATAAGGGCCACGTAGCAAATGACCTTCACCCCGGAGTCAAGTTGACTGCTGCGAAACAGTCGCCTTGTCAGAGCGTAGGCCCTCTTAGCCCCGGCAAGACAAGCATCTATATGTTTGTCAAAATACAGATACTGGTCGAGCCGGATGCCGAGATACCTGACCACGTTTTTCACCACCAATGGTCGTCCCTGCTGTCCAATAATTGTTAATTTTCTCCAGTTGTTTCTGGTGTCCCTAGAGGCCCCAGCCAATGGAGTTCTGAACAGGATTGTTTCTGATTTTTGGAAATTGATTTTCAACTTCCAATCATCGCAATACCTCTTAATTTGCTCGAAGTCACGCTGCAGAAGGATGTTGATGACCTCGATTTTTGGTCCTGACCTGTACGCCACTAAATCGTCTGCGTACGCTATAGCGTGTCTGAGGGAACCCACCAGATCACTTGTGTAAATATTAAACAGGACCGGAGAATTCACTGCTCCCTGTTGTAAGCCGTTTTTAATTTCGAAAACCCTGCTCGAAGTCACGTTGCCAGCTTTGACAACGAACTTCTTTCCCATAAGCATGTCATAAATCATATACAGCAAAGGTTTTCGAATGCCCATTCTGGTCAGCTTATAAAAGAGCCCCTCCAACCATACGGTATCGAAGGCCTTCTCAAAGTCGACCAGGCAGGCACCCGTGCAATGCTTCTTACTTTTATTCCACTGAATGTCGGAGACCAGTTTCGACGCGGCATGAATAGTGTCATGCCCCGCTCTAAAGCCAAACTGGTTGTCCGGAATAATCTTATTTTCTTCAACCCATCTTAAAAGAGATCTATTGACGACCTTCTCGAATACCTTGCTAACATTCGGAAGCAAACTAATTGACCGAAGATTAGCAGGGTTTGTCCTATCTTTATCCTTTTTCGGGATAGGGTATACCACCGCCATTTTCCACTGCGCCGGATAATATGCATTATTCAGCGCATTGTTAAATAGCGTGGTGAAGATATCGATCGCTTCTAGCGGCAGGTCAACTCCCGCCGACTTTTTGTTTTTGAGTGACTCACCGAAGTTCATCTTTACTCACGAACAGATGAGAATTTGCACCGGCGATTGTGCCATTTGCACGATTGTCGTCATTGAACACGGTGAAACCGTTGTTCTCGGATCGCCAATTTTGAATTTCGGTCCGCAGATAAAAGTGGTTAAGAAAGGCCCTCTCCTCGAGGTCGTGGTTACGGCGAACAGGGTTGTTCACCGTATACACAGTTTCAAAGAGAGCTCCCATCAAATCCACCCTCTCCTGCGGGTCTTCGACCACATAAAAACCGTATAACCTCTATCTACCTTAAAGTGCTACGAATGGACACCCTACTTGAAGCTCATTTGTCTTATACATATCTACACCCTTCAAAAAGGGCAGGGATCAAAAACTCGATAAAAATTTAAGCCTAAGGTTAACATGACTGCATTCAGTCTTATTCAACTCAGTTTTTCTCTATATTACCGTAAATTCGATTTAATTAAAAATGTAGTGTCATTTATGCGAATATACTGGACACGATCCGTTAAGTAGGAATAAATCCACTTTATGAAATTAGAGTGAAGTCCTGAGCCAGTTAGTCTGGAAATTATTATATATTGTTGTTGACGCGTTCAAAGACTTTATCAAACTCCGTTTATATTACATCACACTGCAAGCCATTCTCATGGTAATTCAAGGCATAATTACAAAACAATTGAGAGATTTGTGGTAGTGGATCTGCCATCTGCCTGCGACGAGGCCATGTTGAAACGGAGAGATGCATCTCTTCAAGAGAGGTGTAAGTTTGTCACGAGCGTTAAGCATAAGCTCTTCCAATTTTTCAACAAAAATTTCCAGACCGGACAAATTAAAATCTAAACACAGAGGTACTGTAAACGCGAAGGAGCGCTTTTGAAGTTAAATTGGCGGGATGCTATCCATACCGGGATTGAGCTATGAATCAGTTTATGTTAACATTCCCTTCGGCAGGCAATCCTTCTGAATCAAGTGATACATTAAAAAATTATATTCAGTTAACAGCTCTAAATGTGTTTTTTTTTTTTTTTTTTCATTTGATGACCCTTCCCCAAGATTTAAGATCAATTAAACCGGCCACAAATAGACGTCTCCAACATACAAGTGGGTATCCCAATAAAAATGAAATTCGGTACGGGCCTATCGATTACCATTCACCCTAAGACTTGGCCCACCATTTGACCGAACGGAGTCCACCTTTGGCTAAACAAATTAAAATACTTCGCTGGGTGATACAAGTGCATTCAGTCGATTAGGTGGATACACCTCGAACACCAAACAAAAATATTCCAATAGACATAAACGACAACACGGCGAATTTGTAAACAAAAACCCACTCAACCGTCAGTGTCCGGTGTCTGCAAACATCAGCCCGCTGGCTACGTAAATTTGCTACTTTGTGTCCAAAATGTTGCAAACTTCGAAGATTTGGGCAAATTTTGTGCCCTCTTGCGGAAGATTCCTTGAGCAAACATAGCAACGATATTTTTATCCACCGACACATCCGTTTAGTCATGCGTTCCGACAGTTTTGTGGAACCAACCAAAATTTCCGCTAAATTTCATCCGAGCAAAAAAATGAAAAAAAAATATTCCTTGTCTGGCACAATAATACCCGCATACGCCCATCATATCCGCGTCAATTGGCACCTGCATCTGGGGTAGGTTTCGCATGTAATTTATGAGCTCAAAGATGTGGTCATAAATAAGTGACCAAATAAACACTTTGCACTGTCATAATCATGCGAGAGAGATGGTAGTTGCTCAGTTCCGGCAAATGAGCACGTAGCTCGCTATAAATATGCACCAGCGCAAGTCCTTCCGTCTGTTCTGTGGTCCCAACACAGATGGCATTTGGTTTCCTCTTTTGTGCTGTTTTTTGTTGATTGTTTTGCGTTTTTGGGATTCGCGCCATGGTGGTTGATTGTAGGGCTAGCTTACGAGTTACGAGTTACGAGTTTATCCAACCACAAGAAAGATGTTAAACTGGAGTGTGCCAGGAAGTATTCAATTTGGTGGCAGATATTCGGTGCCGTTCTATATATACGAGTTCATATAGTTGCAAATTGAGCACGCAGTTTGTAAGACAAGCACTTTTATTTATCAGAGATCTACATCAAACCACAAATTGATGGGAGGATGGCGTGAGTCTGACCCTGGTGCTGCAGGAGAGGAGTGCCATTCGACTACATTTATTTGCATTCGATTAATTTTAATAGATACATCACTTTTGAAGGGAAAATTGGCCATAAGTTAATGATCCTCCATCGGGACGGATGCACCAATCGGCTTTCAAGTGGTGGACAATCGTTGTTTAGCTTACAGAGAGACTTTTGGCAGGATGTTCATCGGGATAAATAAGAAAGTGCGGTCCTCCGTTGTTCCCGCCTTCGAGTCTAAACCATCAGGGGCAGTTGCCATACGGTTTGAGGCGAATTGTCCGACTTGGTCATCAGAAGGATGTTTACTGCGTACAAAGGGTAAACCTACCTAAAGACTTCGAAACAATATTAAAAAATAACAAGAAAATCAAGAAGGTTGCCGCAAACTTTTGCAGTGCAACAAATCCCTGAGAAGCAATCAAATATTTGCCAGATGGCGCCACGTGTCCGGCACCAAAAATGTCGTAATCGGTTTTAGTTCGCATCTTTTGCTAGATCGATTTGTCCAATCACATCAAAATGCACGCTACTATTAAACAAAAGAAGTTCACTACCAGATGGCGCCACAGTTTATGGTCTATAATACCCACCCTCACCCATGTACTTTCAAATCCGAGGTCAATTACTGCCAACGAAAATAACTTTGCAGCACCTACCCAAAAAGTCGACATCAGACGAATGGATTTCAGACTCTGGCCACTGATCGACCCCCTTAGTTAAATTCTTCTACAGTGACCATTGCAAGAACTCACAAACCCTAGTACTAAAACTATCTGCGCAGATGCGAACTCGGGAAGACGCCCTTCCTGGTCAGACGCAAAAAGTTTATATGAACTCAATTAGCCTGCCGCATCCACCGAGCTGCGTTTCGCAGCCTACTCTTAGCTACCTAATAGAGCAGGACGGATTTCCCTGCTCTTTCTCTCATATGACCGATCCATCGTTTAACACCATGGACGTTTTGATTATCTGCGTTCTAAGGCAACTCATGCACATTGTCCTGTAACATTTGATGGGCTACCGCATTAACATAGCATTTGATTAGGTTTCCTGATTCACACTCACCTTTTGCATTTATTTGGAACTGAAGTTCCAGCGAAAGATTTGCTCCACTGTAGGTTCTGTTCCCACCGATCTTTGGAAAAAGTCTTGTTTACTGTAATTAGTCTAAGTCAGGCTTGATTTCAATCCCTTTGCCGATCACCACGCTCAGGTAGTTACCTAAGTGCGAGCTTCTTGGCGATCATTTTGCGGCTATGACAGTCAGTTTTGAAATCATGGTCATTTTACCCAACCAATGTTAGAGACCCTACTTGCAAGCTTACCTACTTGTATTCAACAGCTCCTTGATTGGTGATAAGGACTGCTTTTTTGTTACGTAAATCAAGGCCTGCAGTCTCAAGCCGATGTTGGATTTTAAAAATCTTTTCGCTTCTTTCCGATTCTATCTCGTGAATGTGCTTTGCCGCTGTTATCATGACAAAAAGGTCTGCGAAACCTATAATCCTCATCCTTGAAGGCATATCCAGCCTGAGAGTACCATGATCCATGCCAAATTGCCCATAACAGATGCCCTAGAACAGACACTCGTGGAACACCTGCTGATGATGGAAAAACTTAATCATGGTCATGCGGTTATTATATGAGTCTTGACAGTTATCCATGGATACATAACCTCCTCCGAAGACTGCCCCCACAAGCGAAAATTTCCTCTTCTATAGATATAAAGCTTCCGCTTAGTCATACCTTATGCAATCGCCCTCAAATAGAATTTCCCAAGCAGCTCACTTTCTACCATCCGTCACTGTGCTCGTAAATATCCACCACCCAAGCCAATAATAACACAAGTCCTATCGACTTTATTTCACCGTCAGCAGCAACAAATCGTCAAAACGCCCACACCCCGCGGTCACGGCAGACCGCAGTACTAGCCCGACGCCACTTTGTCAAATGACATCACATTGACATTTTCGGTTGTTCGCTGCAGCAGCTTCTGAAGCAGTTGAACCCAATAGGGCCCACAGAACTTCAACACACACACACACCCAGAGATAGGGATACCACCCAAGCCAAATTGTGGCCCATATATCTCGCTCGCAACCGCATAGGTATATAAATTCAGTTCAGCGCCCCGATAAGGACACTCGTAGGTATGTTGGTAGCCGCAAAGAAATTTGGCTACCACAAGATAACCTAAATTTTTTGTCTCAGCTACTTGTAGACAAATTTGTCAATCACCGCCGCGTGAGTCAGTTAACAATTTTTCTGCGGCTGCTGCTTGTTGTTGTTGTTATTTTTGTTGCTGTTGTGCAGCAGTGGCAACGGCGATGGCGAATGCAGCGATTATGTCATAAATTGTGGCCGCTGCTGTGGCAAACCGTGAATCAAGCGGTCAACACTTGGTGTGTCTTCGCGTCGCGTCGTCTGGCTTGTGTATATATACGCGAAAATAAGCGGTTGCGAAGCGCCACGCACGTGATTCATGACGTCTAATTGAATAGCTTTTGTTTTGGTGCAGATCTGATGCGAATAATCGCTTAGAATGCGCCAGGCACATGGGTCCGCGCCGCCGCCATGATTAAGTCATCATGCGAGTGGTATTGTTCGACGGACCGATTAGTTTATGGTTATGATTGTAGGCAGAGCCGTGTGTACGCAAGATGCAGCGAGCTCGAGTATGGTCGTTTGTGGCAATTTAATGGGAGTAGGTATGCTGAGAGGATGTTGTGAATGCATGACATTAGGTTGGGTAGATCGACTGGAGGGGCATAAATCAGTGCGACGTTAGATGCATGTGTTGATCGGTGCTGACGACGACGATTGGGTTTCGCAGGAAGTGCATGGTTCCGCTCTAAGGGCAAGTGCACATCCTAAAGACCGTCCTAGGCGAAGGTGTAACCAGCGACTAAACACCACCACTTTACTTGACTTTGAAAAGCTGTATATTTAAATTTCATTTATTCAATCTACGATTTATAATCCACAGATTTCGAAAAACGATAAATAAGTTAATGAATTGTTTGAGAGAAACATCTCTTCACAAAAACTCGCAGACACAGTCACTTTTGGTAAGAACGATAGCTGTTTCGAACTACACCACTAATTCATCATCAGACTCCTTTGAAGTGATTGTTTGAATAGTTTTTGAATTCTGACAGTCAGTTCTCTTGGAAAGATATTTCTGTTTTTCCCCTGTCAGGAAATGAACTTGCATTTCGATTTTTCTTCAATTGACCAAGTGACTACCACTTGCGTCAACTGAGCGACGAGAACAAGCCAGACAACTGGTGATTAGTACGGAGGGGAAGACCAACCTCTGTTTGTTGTTGTTGCTACGAGGTGTTTATTTGTCAACTAGCTGTGCCTGCCTGTGGATTTCCTCAGAAACACATTGTCGCTATTGATTACATACACATTCACGTCGCATACTTCTCTTGTTTCACTTAATTTGGAGAAAACACCACGCAGTTTTTTTTTTTTTTTTTCATATGAACATGCTTAAGCGATGTGCGCCACCCAACCACCCCAAAGCAGAACAACGATCAAGAACCGCGGCTGCTGATAATGTTCGATTTGAGAAAATAAATTTATTTTTCTCATGTTAGATCTTAGGTTGTAGCTCAGCTTCTAGAGGACATAGAAAGCTGATTGATGACGTGAAATAACTATAAAAGTGTTGGCTAAGTATTTTGTTTTGCTTGCATTGATTAAGAATTGTTTGAGTAATGGCGAGTAAAAGGCAGTAAAGTCAGAAAAAAAACAAAACACATTTTGGTCGAAAACTCTCCAAAAAAATAGACATGGTAATGAAAGGAATAGCCTATGTCCTTCTCAGTATCTTAAGGAACATTTCAAAAAAAGTTTCATCGAAATCTGTGCAGTAGTTTTCTCGCCATTAGGTAACAAAGAAAATGCCTGCAGTTTTGTTGTATGCATAGGTATAGATGAGAAGAATAAAACTTATACCATTCGCAAGGTACTGTGCCATGTGCACAAACAAAAAACGGTGGGTATATGTCGCCATTAAGGCTGGTAAAATTAAGTTAAAAATATTCCCCATTCAAAATGCATATCAGTTGATTGAAAGCATTTTGTTGACATTAAATTTTTCGCTGCCCTGTTACCATTGTAACGTATTCGAATAAAAATCATCTTAGATTAGAACCTATTTTCGAAGGAATGCAATTTACCTCTCCCTTAAAGTAGACAACACTGTATAATTTTCTTTCAAAGATGTTAGGAAGGTATAGCTTCTATGGAAAATATTTTTCGAAATAAATATTTTGCTCTAAATTTTCATAGTGACGTATTAAAATGTAAATTATAAGTAAAACTTATTTTCATAGAACGTATTTTTTCGATATCTAGATGTCGCTTTGTCGTTTTTAAGAAAACAACGTAAATATCGAAAATTGTGGTACGTTTTTAAGTACTATTAAATATTTAAAAAGTAAGCAAGACTAGTGTAATAGAAAAAAATAAATAAAAATAAGAAATTGAAAAATTGAAGAATTTAATAAAAAAAAAAAGTATTTTTCTTTTCATATTTTAAGCTTTTACAAAGTTTCGGTAATGCCCTACTTTTATAAAAGTGCGCCAGATTTGTTTCCGCTAGGCCTTATGCGGTTAATATTGCGGAAGGGAAAATGGCCTCGATAGCACCTTACCGAAGTAATATTGTTACTTGGGGCAATCATTAGATTAACTCTGCTGAACGCTTTCACGAAGTCAGTGTAAATCGCATGAACTTAATTATGGCTTTCTAAAGTCGCTATACAAAAATTTGAGAATTCCACTGAGCTTGAAACAGTATAGATCTGCCTTTCCAAAAACCATGTTAGTACTTATTTATTTGTTGCTTGATTGTAAAAGCAAGCTTATCTTTTACAAGGTTATCCAGCATTTTCGGTATAGCCGAGAGTTAACTTCTTGGTCTGTAGTTAGAAAAAAGATGCCTAGCACCCGACTTATAGACTGGATCTATGGTACTTTCCATTCATTTAAAAAGATTCCCTTAACAAGAGATTCATTAAACAATTCTAACAACGGAAAACAGAGTGAACTAGAACAAAACGTAAAACAATAGGGTAAAGTACCAAAATATTTAGCTTTCTTTGTGGTTTTAAATTATTAAGGACAATCTGAACATCACTGACGTCTAACATGTACAACGAGCAATCAAAAACAGATGGGACGGAACGAATATAAATAAAATCAATAGAAGTTGAACATGTGGAATTGTAAATGCTGTGAAAATATTCAGCAAATATACAGCAAAAATTTTGGGGTCACTGGTTTGTTGCTATTAAAATTCATCACTGCTGGGAAACCAGTACTTTTTCGTTTGGTGTTAATAAAATTCCAAAAAGTTGTAGGAGAAGGTTACTCTCAACAGAGTGAATGTATTTTAGACAAGAAAATTAACTCTTTTCTTAGACGGAAAAAAAGCATAATCATTCTCAGAATTAGACTGTTTAAACTTTTTATGAGCAGCATTCTTAGCATTTTTCAATTTTAATTATCTAATGTAATGCCAAACAGGGTCAGATTTACTTTTTTGCGGCCAATGGGTACGCACTCTTCTAAAACTTTGTTAAAAATAACTTTAAATAAACTTTAAAATAAACAAATATAAAAATTATAAAATTCAGGCATAGCGATAACCCGATCAATGCTCTCTAAATGCTTCTTGTATAAATAAGCAATGAACTTGGAGGTAGAATATAGATTAGGAAGATCAGCAAGCTTCGCCAACGTCATTAAAACGTACGCATAGCTGATCGATATGCGATTGGTTTTCAACGCAGATAACATCAATTTCAACAGGAACAGCTCCGAGTGAGCGCTCGAAATGCCACAGAATCTAATTTCGCATTGAACCAAGAAAGCTCTAAAAGAAAGCCCTGGAGCCTGGTGATGCTTGTACAGGGTTTTTCAACAGGGACGCTACAAAAGTAGAGCGACATGGAAAGCAAACGACGATGAATTTCTTGACGCTCTTTTGACATTTCTCTTTAGTAAGGTCATTTCATGATGAAAAGATATACGAGCCAACAACGAGTCGAAATTATTAAAATTTACTACCGAAATTCGGAGTCAGTGGCCTCAACGTTAAGAGCGCTACGTCCAATTTATGGTCGTCATAATCGTCCTAGCAGATCAACAATTGAGCGTCTAGTGGAAAAATTTGAATCCACAGGCACAGTACAAAATGTTCCCGTGCCAGTGAGACAAAGAAGTACCCGTAGTGTCGAGAATATTGTTGCCGCTGAGGCTTCAGTTGAAGAAAGCCCAAATGTGTCTTTCTTGGCCTACATCCTTACAAGATCAAATTGACGCAAGAACTGAAGCCGCTTGACCACCAGAAGCGTCGTATGTTCGTGAATTGGGCTGAGCAACAACTTGAAAAAGATTCGGATTTTCATCGAAAAATCATCTTCAGCGATGAGGCTCATTTCTGGCTGAATGGCTTCGTCAATAAACAAAATATACGGTATTGGTCAGGCAGCAATCCACACGTACTCCATGAGTCATCATTGCATCCCGAAAAAATTACGGTTTGGTGTGGTTTATGGGCCGGCGGCGTCATTGGGCCGTACTTCTTCCGTGATGATCAAGACCGGCACGTTACTGTGAATGGGAATCGCTACCGTTCAATGATAACCGAATATTTTTGGCCCCAATTGGATGATATGGACTTGGAGGACATGTGTTTCCAACAGGACGGCGCCACAAGCCACACAGCGAATATCACAATCAATTTATTGGAAACCAAGTTTGGAGAACGTGTTATCTCACGAAATGGTCCAGTCGCTTGGTCGCCGCAGTCGTGCGATTTGACGCCGCTAGACTATTTCCTGTGGGGCTACGTCAAATCTATGGTCTATGAGAACAAACCAGCGACGATTGATGAACTTCGTACGAATACCGAACGTGAAATTGCAGCAGTATCGGCCGATTTATGCTTGAAAACCGTCGAAAATTGGGTTCAGCGTCTGGACTTCTGCAAGCGTGCCCGTGGTGGCCATGCAAAAGAAATCGAGTTCCATACATAATGGCATCGAACGTACTTTCACAGGAATAATATAATTTCATTGATATCTAAAACCGTTTTTGTTTTATTTAAAAAAACTTTTGTAGCGCTCTTATTGAAAACCCCGATATTACCACACACAAAAAACAATTGTTGTAGAAATATTAAAAACACCCCACTGCGATAGACTTCCTTGTCGATCTCTACCAACAACTGCACACTCAACCAACGCATTGGTTGCTTGAAAATCAACAAAAATTAACAGACAGACAAACGGCGGCTTCAACTGCGAGTGGAAAACAAAACAACGCCGTCCGCCCGCCTAATCAGACGCATATATATTCAACGCCTAGTGACACTTAACCGATATGCGCTCGCCGCTATCAGCAGCTTTAAGTAAGAAATCACATAGAACTACCCAAGAATATCTTTGAATGTTCCTCGTCGCTCGCACCTCCACCAACCAAGACCATAGCCAACTGCAACCAAACACTGCGCGTTACATTAATTTCTTACACGCACTCAAAGCTGCGAGCCCGTCGTCGTTATCTCGTGTCGCTGAGAAAACGAGCCACAAACGACACTGGCCATGTAAGCATCCAACTTATCTCCAACTTACACTCTAGACTCATCCAGACCAACTCTATGGCGGCACAGTATACCGGGTATGGTGTACCCATAGTCTACCACAACCACTGAAGAGGCGAAAATTCCTCTCTCGGCTCAGACGCATTCTCATAGATACTCAGATAGTGACCGACAAATAATGACCAGAGATTAGAAAAAGTATGTTGCGCTATGCTCTTAACATCTTCATTAGGCCGAGTCAGGACTATGTGCGCGCGACTGTGCTACAGTGGGTGCTTCTGGCGGGGTGACTTATGGCCGCGAGATTGACTGCAGCCCATAATGTTGGACCGACAGTGGACAACAAAGATCACTTTCTCGTTCAAAATCATGCGGTAATTAATGATTCCATTCACGGCCGGGCCGGACAAATTTATTCCAAGTGCAGGTGCTGGCTGCGATGAGTTGAGTGAGACCACGCCATTAGGCCGAAGGAATTTCCACCGCTACAATAGTAATCAGAGGAGATAACCGAATGGAGGATGAGAAAAGGGTTCCTACTCAAAGTCGATTGTGGTCATCATTATAAGGGTCGCTCAGAACTGGAGCGGCCAATATGGTAGTATGCGCGGTGGAATCTTAATTTAATAACTATGTTTGGGTATGTGGCCTCTGGGGTTGTTCGGGAATGCATTAGGTGGCGGGTTAGGAGCGCGCACGCAGGCTCTATATGCGCGACAGGTGAAGTTGAGAATGATGGTTTTTTTTTTGTGACCATTGTGCGGTTGTGCCGGTCAATCGCGTGCCGAGGCTGGAATTTTCTAATAAAATTAAAAATCTGTAATCATTAAGAGTGCAGGGCGATTCACCTGTCGGCGGAGAAGGTGGGCACTTAGGCGCATTAGGAGCTGATGAGGCACAGTTTAGACAGATGCTTCCGGCGACATTTGGTCAGTGAGTCCAAGTGGCATATTTGAATGGATTTGCCAATGAAAACTTCGGGGGATTCAAAAATATATCAAATATAACACCTACACTCAGGGAAAAAATGTTAACTAAAATCGTAATATGATCTACTAGATCTTGTTAAATGAACTTTCCTGACGAATATTTCTTTTCACGTTAAAATAATTGTTTACATTATAAAAGTAAGCTCATTGTCTTTGTTATTCCCGTTTCCTCTTCAATCAATGGTACAAAAATAGAAAGATAGAAAAATAAGCCATACTAAGCGAGGGGCACCAGGTTCGAGTACCGTGAAAACCCAAATTTCATCTTAGAGTTTTTCCCACTGCGGCACCTCTCGCTAACGTCTGACAAACACCCGAGAGTATAACTGTCTTGAAAGAGCTCCTCAATTAGCCGATTGGAATCGGCATAAAACTGTAGATCCTTTCCATTCGTTCCAAAAATTAAAAACTCGCACAAAACGAATGGTTGTGAGAAGCTAGGTTACAGTCCTGTTGCGCTATTTTTAACAATAAATGAATATAAAACTAGCTACCAAGGTTATCGGCTAGAGACTTAATTTAATTCCTGGTGTGTATTTGAAATAAAATTAAGTGCATTAAATCGGAGACGAATGAAGTGTAAAGTTAATATGTGTGGAAATAATTTCTTAAGCATAATACTGCGCAACTTGAAAATGAAAAAAATATTTAATGCTTTAAGTATTACCTTGATATTGATACATTAACCTTAGATTACGTGTAAATATAAATTTACCTGCAGAAAAAAAACACATCATTGGATACAAAAAAGTTACTTATTGCTTACATGATTGCAAACAAAAATTATTTCCATATTTGTTGTGAAAGGATTGCCCTTAATTTTTGTATTCTTTATTTGTTTTCGCTTTTTAAAAATTAGAAGAGATTTTTATTTCAGCCTTTGACATAACGTTCAAGAAATTAACATATTTAACAAACGGAGAGTAGAATTTAGAGGTAAATTTTTTAAGGAGAAAAGCAGAGGTAAGAATTATTATTAACAAAATTAAAATTATAAACGGATTTTATATCAATTGAATTATAGTATTTGATACTGCGAATTTGTTATAGGTAGTTGAAAAAAATCTTTTTTACAGTCAGTCGGGTTTTTTTGTTTTTTAATAACTTTTTTATTTATATATCTAGTTAGTTAGTTTAGTTTGACTATTTTATTTCATGTTTCCAATTCATACAAAAATGTATTTTTTTTTACTTAGTCTATATACGGTTTGGCCTTAGGCCGTCTACCAAGATTGACATTCAAATGAAAAGAATTAAATAATAATATTTCATATTTAAATAAAATAAAACTGTGTTGTAACTGCACTTAATATAACAGCTATTTGTATATCCTTTTTTTAAAACATTTCTTCAACTATGCAATTTCTGTAACGCAGTGCGTTAACTGTGAAATTGTAGAGCAAGTTCCAATCTCTACAACCATTCAATATATGGATTGCTTCTTCTAAACCAAGTGTCGGAGCTCCGAAAATTTGTATGCGGATTTCTTGAAGTATCGGACATATTGCGATGAAGTGTAATACATCCTCCCGCTCCTTGAGATTACAAAGATCGCATAGAATTGGTAGCTCTGGGCGGTGTGGAATAAAATTTAGTTTTAGAAGTTCACCTCTTACTTTGAAGATAGTGCTTATCTTGTCTACCGAATAACTGTTCAAAAAATATGTTTTGTCCTTAAGGTAATATAGTTAAGCTTGCTATAGTAAGCTCTGTGTGTGGATGACTGGGCTTCATTTGAAAATTCATCATAAACTTTTTGTCCAATTTCCGTCAGTAACTTTTTTGCTTTGTGCCTTATAGAAACCTGTGACTCATTCGGCATAAAAGTGAGGTTATAACCACATTTCAATCCTAGCGATTCCCACTCTTGAACACATTTGACCTTGTAACTTAGCATTTGTGCAAGCACCAACCTTGGAACTCTTTCCTGACTCATCCCAACGACCTTTACAATATAATCTAGATGCAGCTTGAGGGTATCCATGAACAGAGGTGCAACTCCAGTCTCCAAGTGTAACATATAGTTGGGGGAACTATGTACTTGGAATTTTAAAAAGTCTCCTAAGGAAATATCGGATAAACTTTTCCACAGCTTCAAACGAGCAATAACCCCAAACTTGTGCTGCGTAAAACAAAATTGAAGACGCTGTAGCACGGAATATTTTCTGTTTTGTTGTATGTGAAACGTGGTTATTATTAATGCAATTTTCCCAGACTGTACAAATCGCCCGTTTAGCTTCTCCTAGCTTAGTCTTTAGATGCTTGCTTATGTTTAAGCTCGGCGTAACCAGCACTCCAAGATATTTGTACTGTTTGACTATCTCAATCTGATCGCCTTGGAATTTCCATTTTTCCGCTCGAGCGTACCGCCCTCCACCATCTCTGAAAATCATCATCTTTGGCTTCTCTAGGTTGACAGTCAAATTCCAGGTTTTGCAGTAGGTGTCCAATCTGTTTACCATTAACTGCATCGTTTCTATTTTGTCAGCTAGAAAGACGATGTCATCTGCAAACATCAGTGCTGGGATTTTGGTACCACTGAGCTCTATTCCACCCAAAACGTGTTCGGTTATATTATTTATATACAATATAAATACAGTCAATTAACCGGCAACTCTATTAACCGGGAATTTTTTTTCAAAAATTTATTAATTTAGAAATCGATTTTCCGGGATTCACTCTATTATCCGTGATCATTTTTTATAACTTTCTTTAATTTTTGCAAACGAAACCAGACAAAACCTAACATACAAGGTTTTGTTTCTTATTGTTTGCATTCTTCTGTTAATTTTTCTCATTCAGTAAATCACTTCCTTCGTTGACTATTTCAAAGTACAAAATCTTATTACAAATAAATGGAAAAATATTGTAAAAAGTTGGTTTATTCGTTGATAATATAATTGTCGATTATCCGGGAATTTTGATTTTCCGGTACGAGCTCGGTCCCGAGCACCCCGGTTAATCGAGAGTTGACTGTAGTAAGGTGCTAAGAACGCAGCCTTGTTTAACACCCATGGAAACTTCAAAATCCTCTGATAACCGGCGTCCATCCCAGACACATGCTTTATTGTTTAAATTATAATGCTCTTAAAACGTTGATGACCTGAGACGAGATTCCATACTTATACAGCTTATTAAAAAGCATTTCTCTCGGAATAGAATCAAAAGCGGCACGAAAATCCACGAAAAAGGCGTACAATTTTTGGCGCTTCATTTTATATATTTCTGCAATATTCACTAGAATAGTTTCTCCGAAAACCGGATTATATCTACATACTTGTAGCGAGTGTTGGAAGAAAAACTCCAAGATAACTTAAAGTACCCTATCACCCACCTATGTGTGCCAAATCACCCTCCAGTTTTTTAATAAACTTTTTTTTTAACTTTAACGCTTGCAAAAAATGTAGTAGATATGTTTCAAACTATGAATTACATTACTTACTAGCGTGCCCGGCGAACTTCGTCCCGCCCAAAATTGACTTTTTGACTAAAATAATTTTCACTTACACCTGAAATTAATTTTATTGATCCCAGCTATAGCTTTTAAAAAATACGATCTCACTGTATACTACGATCAAAATTTAAAAAAAAACTCTCCTTTCCAATTTCCCGTTCAAATTTTCCAATTTTGTTTCCGTATGAACCTTCCTTAGGCGTAGACAAACGCAACAAAGAAGTTTAACGTGTCGGTCAACCTTCCTCTTTTTGACTAAAATGGTTTACAGTACATGACGTACAAATTCGTTCTTAATAAGCGGATTCCGTGGAATGAGAATGTTTGTCTTTGATTTTTTTTTCCTCAAAACCGCCGCTTGTATGATATTTGATCTGGGATCCTTCACCACCAAATCAAACGCATTCTGTTACAAGGTCTCGGTGCATTGAGGTTGCATAACAAAATTATAACTGAGCCGACTTTCAATTGCAAGCCCGGAACATCCAAGGAATTCAAAAACTCAACTAATCCCCATAAAGTTTTGTTTTCACGACAAAAAGGAGAATATGTCCTTCCTTGGGCCCATGCGAATTTGAACCAAAAATCATAAAAATTGATGGATTGGGGCCCGAGTTATGAGTGCGTACATACGGACGTCAGTCTTTTTTATATGTAGCTGTACCCACCCGGCTTTACTCATACCTGTCGTATTAAGTCCTGCTCACATTTCGCAAAGTCCTTTATTTGGACAATGTCCATTAATAATTTTAATGCTTCCACAGCTCGTTCTCCTATCCCGCTTATGTTTTGCAAAGTATCATCTATATGGTTCGAAACTATAGCATATTTCAATCGTGAAGCAACCATACCTACCCATTCACAAATTTCAATCAACTCGGTTGAGCAGTCTCGGAGATCGACAACAACGCCACCTATCGGGTTCAAAATTTTATCTTTTTAAGACAATCTAAGCCTGAAATACACCAATACGAACAAAACAAAAGAAGAATCATAAAATTTGGCCCTGTAAGAACATTTTCCTTGGAAATGTTATTTACCTATTTAAAATTGATTAAAAACTAATTTGGAGTCTTCGTCAAACAATTGTACAGCTAAATGATATATGAATTACTAAAATGTCAAATTCAAAAAAGTATAAACAACCAACGCCAACTATATTATTACAATTAAATTTAATGTTTGTTGATATAAAATTTATATGCAGGGGAATCTAACTTGTCGTAAATATCTCCCACCGCCACTTTTCGGGTCCAAATTTTGGCAAAAACTTTTTCTTTTTTTGGTGTTCTCTTTTTTTTGGTGTTAATTTGAGCCAAATCGGTCCATAAATAAAAATTTAAAAAAAAGAGACCCCAGCATAACTATAACTATAAGCACGAACGTTTTTATATATTAAGATTATGTTTTTTTTTTGTATTTAAATTTAACAAAGAGTTAATATATTTATGTTCAAATTTAAAATATGCTTTATTTTCTGAGTTGTAACGAAAAAATAAATTGCGTGCCAAAGCTCCCGACGTTACCGTATGATGTAGGCTTTTATGAAGGGTTTCCAATTTTAAATCAATTCCACTGGATTGCAAATAATTTATTTTTGGAATTGAAAAAGATGCGTTCATAAACTGTTAATTATAAAATGAGTGATGTGCTTTTTCTCAGGCCGGGGTTTTGTTCGGTGAATCCAAGATAGGTACCTACTCTTTATTGGCAGTATACTTTACTTAATGATATTACAATGATTTTATATAATCACTAAATATATATACCTTAACAATGTTTCGATAATGCCTAAACGCCTAAACAACGTATAAACTAAGTGGCCCAACGACGGAGTGGTTTCTTAGCGGCCCAAACGACAGCGTGGTGCCAGGGGAAGGAGGTAGTGGGTGTTCATTTTTTTTTTTCTCGCGAGTGTAACTTGTAAGTGACCAATGTAAATTCTCAATGTCACACAAGAGATTAGTGTAATAGCCGCCGATGGAGTTTCTGCGGCTGGCTGTACACTGTGGGGACAGTAGTGACCTAGAAAGTGTACAGTAACGGCCACGAAAGTCTGACGAACGGGTATGCGTTTCGTTACACAGGATTCTAATAGACATGACCAGATCTGGTCAATTGTACATTACGAATAACACGGACAATGTTGGTATAAAAATGCGTCAATACAAACTCATTATTTCGGCAGCAGCCTGTGTCTTTACGTAGCTCTACACAAAATAATTCAGAGTCGCAACACCACTCACACTTAAATGAAAATTGAAGAGTCCAGAAAACACATTCGTGCCAAAACGTCACCTCGAACAACGTCAAGATAACTGCGCGGTTTGGTTGAAGCCCCCTCTCCTACAGATTTTTGTCACGTATAACTTTTAATAAGAAAAAAAAAACACAAATCATCACGTGTAATGACCCTAAATGAAAGCAACACGGACTTCCGCATCATTTAGAGATTATAAGGTCCGATTATCACAATCAGCTTGAAAACCACATCGTTGTCTGGTTATTCCCTTATAAGTTCCGCTTCCATAAGTATATCTTATTTGGTGCAATGGTATTGGTATCTTTCCTAATGCAGTCGCAACTGTTTGGTATTTTCGAATAAGACTCGAATCACCTGCAAATGGGAAATAAAACTCCGAGGTCTTTAAATTTCAACGTCAATAGTGACTTTTCTGCCTTTCATATTTTCATTCAATACTAGCTGACCCGGCAAACTTCGTTCCGCCCAAATTTGTTAATGTAATGAAAATAATAATTCCGAGCATTCACAATGCATTTCCTAATTTATGTAATTCGGCCAATTAAAATTCTTTATTCAAAAGTCATATTAAATGCACCCAAAAAAATATCCACTGTAAATTTTACAACATGTGGCAATCAAATTTACAATAAGTTGTATATTTGTGCATTTAACTGCAAATGCGTTCATATTTACAATTAATTGTAACTTCTACAGCGTTTGCTTTCATTTCAGCAATAAAATTTTTAAATTGATCGTAATTTCTTGTTGTAAAATTGACAGCGCGTTGTCAATTTTTGTTGTTAAATGTACATGTATGACTTGGACAAATCTACAACCAAAATGCAAAATGTACATACGAAATGCTGTAGAAAGTACGGACAACTTGTAAAATGCACAACATATACATTCAAATCTACAACCATTTTCAGTATATACTACATTAACCAAGTAAAATCTACAACCAAAATGCAAAATGTACCTACATACGATATGCTGTAAAAGTACGGACAACTTGTAAAATGCATAACATAACATTCAAATCCACAACCATTTGCAGATGATACTACATTGAGTTGTGAATATGACAGCTGCATTCACCGTTAACCCACTCGCCCAGCCAGAATATTTTCATGGTGTATCTTTGTATCTTTCCTTTATGCATTTAGTCATCGACATCGATCAAGTGTGGAACCGGCAAGACTAATTTTTTCTGTGCAAAGTTGTGATACGCATTTTTTTTTCAAATGAATTTTGATTTGCTTTTTTCGTCTGAAAATGCTGAGGATGTGGAAGCCAGAAATTTAAATCAGAATAATCTCGTCATAGGAAACGCGGCTAACGAAAAAACCTTACTTTTGGACGTGGAAGTTTTTGAAGTGGTGGCCAACTTCACATTATCAAACAGTGTTGTGCCGTTTTTTGCAGGCAAGCAAGCTAAAAATTCGTATTTCGTGTATTCGTTCGTCGTCTGAGTGCTTCGTTTAACTTGACCACATTATTCTTTTGAAACAAGTCCGTGGGCTCACTAAACGGAGTTTACTTTTGCTCAGATCGGAGCATATCTCAAAAATATTTCCAGACAGTGAACTTGGATTGCAGTTGGAGTTTGAGGACGAGTTATTGAAGTGGAAAAAGATAGAAGTAAGTATCATCAACAAATTTCGTCATTACTAAAATATCAAACCCGAGATAAAATGTAATATTAACAGTTCTCTGTTTGTCCATATATCTATCTGCGTATTTTTCTATCTATTATCTATCTGTTTTGTATAGTACACACAATGCAGCACTGTTTGCAGTGACATAACCACAGCAGAATGGGTTGAGGACAATTGCTTAACACCAAGTTCAGCAAGGATCTCTCAAGAATCTAACTTAAACTTAATTGTATGTATGATATCAAAATAATGAATGATTTTAATAATTTTGTGTATAATATAGCCAGTAAAGGATATTTTGTTGTTGTCCTTAGCGGGAAGGGATGTTTTAGACAAACACTCTTCGAACAGACTTCTCAACCAGCGACAGCAAAAACAAGTAGTGCAACTAATTGTGGAGTACTACAAACTAAAATCTCAAAAATTGCGTACACACGAACTCGACAGAATTGCAAAAGACATCGCATCAACATTCCATAGAGAAAACAAGGTGATATGAACTTGAACATTCACAAAATCGTTTCAAGTAAATTCCTTACATACAAGGGAACTCAGTATAAAATTCAAAACTATATCAATGTTATTAAAATGAATGAAAAGCGCTTTTTCAAAATAATAGATATTATTATTGATGAGACTCAAGAAGTATTTTTTGTATGCTGCGAATATAAAATTTTGTATTTTCATTATATGTGGTTGACTTAACAAAAATACTTCATGCGATTATATTATTTTACACATAAATAATTTTACAAGTCCATCTATTCACTTAAATAAATTAATTGATGGGACAACAGTTTTTCGAAATAAGTGTATTTACATTTTTTATTTTTGTATTCCTACCTAACCAAACATAATTTAACTATGCCATTTATGGATTCATTAATATTATTTACTTCAATAAAAAGAATTTCAAATTATTTGGTGTATGTTTTTTATTTTGGAGCATAGATTTTACAAAAAAAAAAAATTGTGTATATGAAGCCAAAAAGCTGTAGGAATGAAAGCAAAGGGCATTCGTTTCTAGAAATCGAGTTGTAGATTTTACGACAGAAATTGCATTTTGACCGTAAGGTATTGTGAATAATACAGCCGAAATCCGTAGTTTTTACACATAAGAAATGTGAATTTTACAAAGCTTGTTGTACATTCAACAACGAATGCTGTTTTATTTACAATTTTTGTAGTTGTAAAATCTACAACAAATGGTCTCATTTTCATAATTTGGTTTTGGAAAGTACAACCATGTCTCTGTTAAATTGAAAGCATTGGATGTCGGGTCGATTATGACAATGAATGCAGTGGATTTGACAGCGGTTTTCAACATTTCTACAACAATTTTTTTTGGGTGTGCAATATAAATAAATGATGAATAGCTATGTTGATTTGTTTCAATCAAACCGCAATGATTTTGACGTGTCGGCCAACTTTCCGCTTTTTCACTAAATTGACAATATGAGAAACATGGGAAATCAAGATTGATGCCACAAATGCACAAACATCCATCCATTATCCTTGTAATAAATTATTTGTCATAGTGAAAGCGATACGCACGGGAAATTGAAGTCGCACGTGATATCCACATTATGTAGAGGTAAGCCCGGAACGTCTAAATAATTCAAAAATTCAACTAATCTCCATAACGTTTTATTTTCGCAACAAAAGGTAGTATATTGTACTTCCTTTGCCCGTACCTTTCGTATTAAATCTTGCTCACATTTCGCAAATTGCTTTATTTGGAGAGTGTCCATTAATAATTTTAATTATACAACTTTAGAAATAGCGTTTGATTTTATTTTTGAATGGGACTGAATGGGAAAATATCCCGCTTGTGTTTTTCAAAGTACCACCTATAGGGTCAAAAACTATCCGCAATTTAAAACTGGAAGCAACCATATCCATTTAAAAAATTTCAATCAACTTGGTAGAGCTGTTTCGGAGATCGGCAACAGCGCCACCTATCAGGTCCAAAAGTATCCTTTCCTTCAAGCGGGAACGAAGAATATAAATCTACAAAATTTCATTGAAATCGGATGAAATACAACAATACGAACAAAACAAAAGAAGAATCATAAAAATTGACCCAGTGGTTATCGAGTTATATCATCATCATCGAGTTTCATCCCGAAAGAATTATAGTTATAGGTATGAATTAAGAAGATTATTATTAAAGAAAATTTAATTGAACTGAAAAACGACATACGCCTACAACGCCACATGTTGAGGATTTTCCGACGATGTGCACTAAGAAATTCAGTTTTTGTTAAAAATAATAAATTGATTATTTTATATGTATTTTATCAATATAATAACTCCGATCGAAGCATCTGTTTTAAACGATATTTATTTTGTTTACATCCTCGTTGACGATATTTGCAGCACGCATTCTGTCAATGTTATGCCAACGCCATAAGGTTACATCAAAAAAGTTTGAATTGTAAAAGCGCTATGGTTACATTAGATATAATTTAATATGGTGGCTTTGTATTTTTAAATTTTCTAGTTTTCCGCGAAATTTTCTTAACTTTTTCTTTCATAAGATTCTTCTCCTGACAATAACAAACACAACAAAAAAAAAAAAAAATTTAGCGAAATCGGTCCAGCCGTTCACGCGTGATGCCGTGACCAAGGGAAATAGGGATTCATTTTTATATATATAGATTCAACATTGGCACATTTGTTCGAACAGCTTGACTCAATGCGATTCGTTCGAAGTCCATTTCTCGCTCCAATTCTCGATTAAATGCGTCAAATCAAAGCTTTGTTGCGCATTTCATCTGACATCTCCAATTCATTATCCGATGTCACAGTGCGAATTCGATGCAAAATATCGTCGGCCATAATATCATCTTTGTATAATCAAAGTACCTATCTACTTCATTTCAAAAAGTTACTTGATGTAACATAGTAAACATAATTTATTAGAACAAACTTTTTGGGTATATCTACCTATATTTAAAAAAAAAAAAAACTTCAAAATTGTTGACAACAACAATTTGCTAGGAAAATAATTAAAAAAAATTGACAACAACAATTGCTTTTAAAATTCAAAATAATTTTTTTTTATTTGAAGTGTCACTACTTGATTTCTATCCAGTTAATTTTTTTTCAAAGTGTATTTCCCCATTCAAACTTTAATTTTCTAATTTTCCGCGAAATTTTCTTAATTTTTTCTTTCATAACATTGTTCTCCTGACAATAACAAACACAATAAAAAAAGAATTAACGAAATCGGTCCAGCCGTTTGTGCGTGATGCTGGGACCAAGGGAAATAGGGGCTCATTTTTATATATATAGATTCCATATTTAAAAAAATAGAAAAAGTAAGTATGTACAAGCATTTTTTTTTTTTCGAGTTTCTGGGCCCCTCATAAAAGACGGGCCCATGAGGAAAATAAGAAAATTTAATAAAAAAACGAGTGCATTTAAATCAAGCATTTTTCAACAGCTATAAGGAAGTCACTTTCGATTTAATATCCTTATCGCGCAGATTCTGCTTCTGCTCAATACCTAAACTTAATTTCTGTCCAACAAAGATGTCCTTTCCCCAGTTCAACAGTTCAATCTGTTATAAAATGGCCAAGAGTTTACAACCTTTAAAAATTACATGAAAATAAAAAGAAGAAAAAAACCAAACAAAAGGGAAATAGCACATTGAATGGGAAATTATTTATAAGAGTCGGGTCTTGAGGAGGATATAGCTAAACTACTCGTAGTTGTTGTGATTGCTACCTGCCCCAGCCTACATTTCGAGTGCACATTGCGTGACTTTTGTTCCTTTGAACAATCAAATAAAACCGATGGAAGGGGGCAGCAAACATAATTTTTTTTCTTTTTCTTTTTTGCGCATAAAACACCCGATAAAGAGGAAAATATTGTATAATCGTGTAAGAATGAGGCACAACAATGCGGTCAATTCGTTTTAGAAGACCCAGTGTGTGTTGTAGTTGTAGCCGTTTGATTCGTCGTCCTCGGGGCAATTTAGTTAATTTCTCTGTTCGTTCTTTTGTAATATTTATTTCTGCATTGTTATAGATTTTCTTATGGTTGTTGTTTAATTACATATGCACGCAGAGAGACGCACATATACACTCGGATCGTGCACACGTAAAGCAAGCAAAATAAATTACTTATCGAATTGAATGGGAAATACCGCAGGTGTGCGTAATCGAGCGGGTAATTTACAATTTACATTTAACACCGTGTAGCTTGGTCAATTAGCGGCAATTCGAAAGGTGATTTCGTTAAATATCAAGATTTGTATAAGTAGTCAGGAAAAACAAAAATTAAATTCGTGCAAAGAGTGCGACTTTTGGGTGCGGAGTTTGAAGGTTCACATACTAACCTCATTGTTCTTTTCAGATCATCGCATATGGTGAATGGGAGATTCTACGG
This sequence comes from Cheilosia urbana, assembly GCA_946477585.1. Classification (NCBI taxonomy): domain Eukaryota; kingdom Metazoa; phylum Arthropoda; class Insecta; order Diptera; family Syrphidae; genus Cheilosia; species Cheilosia urbana. The sequence goes on from OX297855.1 coordinate 77,554,289, forward strand.
TTGTTAATGGGCGAAGCAAAGGTCTAATTGGAACTCTTCCTGATGGTATGGACTGTCAACTTTTGATCCGAACTTGAGGTGGTATATGCAGCTTAATCTTAAAACGTGTAAAAGCATGATCTCCACGAGACGCCAAAACTCAACTGCGCCAATTTATTTTGTTAATGCGGAAGCTGTTGAAAGTGTTGATTGCTTTAATGATTTTGGTGCGGTCTTTGACAGAAAGCTCACCTTCAATCTCCATTTGGATTCCATTGTTAGCAAGGCAATAAGCCGATTGGGACTTATAAAACGTTTCTCAAAGAAATTTAAGGATCCTTATGTATCCAAAATGCTATACTGTTCTCTCGTTCGACATGTTTTGGAATACTTTAGTCCTGTTTGGTGTCCGTCCTACGAATCTGGAATCGCAATAATTGAAAGTATTCAAAAGCAGTTTTCTTTTACGTGATTTGCCTTGGAACCCCGAAAGTCGTCTTCCACCCTACATAAGTCGATTAAGGTTACTGAATCTTCAGACTTTGGAAAAACGAAGAGAGACATTCAATGGTATGTATATCCTGTTTTGCGTTCTGACTGGTACCGTCAACTCCAAAATATGTTCTCAATTCCGTAAGCATCAATACCAGACCGAGGACAACAATGAACCCAATTTTTCTTTACTAAAGGACGTATCGATGTAACTATAGGAGAAATAGCCCCATCAATAACCTGACGAGGGCTTTAAATAAGTACAATCATGTGATTGATTTCAATCTCTTAAAATTCAATTTAAAAACAAAAATTGAAAGAAATGTATAAAAGTACCTATGTTCTAATAATAGGCTTTTCAAAATCTGTTCATTTTTGATTAACATTTGTATAGTACCAGTACATTGTACTATACCAGTAATAGTACAGGAGCGCCCGTTGTGCCGAGAATATCGCCGCTGTTGTCGACGATGTCGAGCTGTCGCCGGAAACATCGACCAGACGCCGTGCCCCGCAATTATACATCAGCCGGTCGTCCCTAAGGTGAATTTTGGTCAAAGACTTGCCCATGTTCCCGTACAAAGTCCAGTCCGTGCAGCAGCTGCCGCCTGTCGACCGCCAAACGCGTGTAACCTACGCCCAAGCCATCCTCAATCTCGAGGACGAAGTGGACGACTTTTCGACCAAAATCATAATGAGCGATGGGGCTCATTTCCACCTCAGCGGGTGCGTGAACAAGCAAAACTATTGCCTCTGAGGCACCGAAAATCCACGAGTAATGCACGAGGAGCCATTACACTCGCTCAAAGTTGCTGCATGGTGCGCTGTTCACACTGGAGGAGTCATCGGGCCATTTTTTTCGAGAGCGCCACTGGTCAAACGACAACAGTGGACGGTGCGCGCTATAGGGCCATGTTAACTGAGTTTTTTTCTGTCGCAATTGGACAAATTAGAACTGGAGGACATGTGGTTACAACAGGACGGTGCTACGGCACACACTGCGCGAGCCACGACCGATATTCTGAAGGCGGCGTCCCCGGGTCGCCGTTTTGGCGATTTGCACTGGCCCGCAAGATCGCACGATTTAACCGTTCCAGATTTTTTTTCTGTGTTTTTTTTTTTAAAGTCCCGTATTTACGTGAACAAGCCCGAGACCTTAGAAGCCATCAAGGATAACATTCGACACGAGTTTGAGAATCTGTCGCCAGAAGTTCTCGCCGAGGTGATGAAAAATGCCATAAAACGAGCCCGTATGGCAATCAATTGTGACGGCCGATATCATCTTCTCGACTTGACCAATTAAATTCTAAAGCTACAAATAAACATAATCATAGAAAAAAAAATAGAGACCCAAACAACATCGGATGACTTCTTTTGGCCCAACTTGTAATAAAAAAAATGAATGAATGAATGAATTTGACACTAAAACTAGTTAGTAACGCGCATCAAAATAAAATGACATCAACAGCGCCCTCTACAATTTACAAGAGGGTTACAGTAACTCTTTGACACAATTTTAACATTAGTATTGTATATAAATAAAATAAAACTAAGACTAAAACTAAAGTATTTTAGATTGCAGATACAGATTTAAAACTTCACCTTGGTAATACTGGCGTTTTTTTAATTCATTTACCTCAATAATATTTACCTATTTCAATAAAATTGTCCTGTCTGTCCAAGTGTCCATTATAAAGCCTTCGGGTGTAGGATACTTCTAAGTGGGCACTCCATAGTTCTCGGTCTTCCGCCATCGACTCTTAATAAGCAGAGGCAAATTCTATAGGAAAGATGACTGATTTGATGCAACCACATCTCATCCTGGGCTTCCACAGAGCATGAATCCTTACAAATTCCACAGCGCGGCTTTCAATCCGAGAATTTACGTAGGCTGTTGTGTCGCCGTTTTCCCCGAAAGGCGCACACAGATTATTTATTGCTTACTCCGACTAAATACGGAAGCTTTTCCAAAATTTCACAGTGTATTTTCTGTTTTCCTAAGGATCGAACCTGGAGGCCCATCACAGTATCCCAGCACACACACTGTGGGGCTTACCAATAAACATTTTAAGGTTCGACTTTAAATTTAAGTAGTTCACAGTGGCTTTCCATAAAAATTTCGCAATTGTGAGTATATTTAAATTCGAGACTAAAATTGGTTATTCGTACGGCGCTCTAACTATACTGACGCAGAGCGCCCGTAAAGAGTTACGGTACAAATACCGAATTGAAAACTATTAACTTTGCCTTATAATCGGCTCAGCCAACTACTCCAGACCCACCGAAAGCGCTCTGAAATTTAGCTTCGAAGGAGCCAAGAATGTGACCAATCTTTCGCTAAAGGTGTGCAATACATAAGCATTATAAGCATTCAAAAGTAGAGGAAGCAAAACGCGCTGATAGGCGCTGATCTAAAATCCGTTTTCCCGAATACAGCTTCAATACAGCTTCAATACAGCTTGTACAGATTTTCTCAGGGAGTTTATGATTTATGGCTTTGAAGTATACGATATACCCGTAGGCGTTTATTTTAGGCATCTCTCTCTCATAAGCCGATGGATGAGTTCCAACTTTTGCAGCAAGTATATCCCCCGAAACCTTCATGGAGATCGGTAGCTAAAATGCAAACAGTGATCTTGTATGGCCTTTGGTCGTCTTGGGAAAAAACAAGAAGTATCAAAGTCGTTCACCAACCACTCAACCGATTCCAGTGAAATTTTGTGAATGTGTATGGTTACTAGCAACTTGATGGATAGGACAGAGCTATGGACCCGATAGGTGGCGCTGTTGTCGATCCCCTAAACCACTCAGCAGATTTAAATAAAGGCCCATATTAATCTCGTCCATCAACACCTACCACCGGCTGGACCTCTGTCAGCACTGATCTGATCGGTCAAATCGATACGTTTGTATTGAATCATCACGCCGACGGACGATGACGACCAAAACCACACCAAAACAACTCAATCTGTCAATCTTAAATGGCGCTGGTGGTTTTCTGTCATTTCCCTATCGCGGTAATTTTATTTACAATATCATCCCACACCACCGCAGTCAGATCCACGCACCCGTAAACATAAATTATTGAGACATTTTCAGATTGGAGACAGATGCTCTAGAGGCGATCTTCCGCTACCATATGCTGTCCCAATGACCGCCTCTCCGTCTAATTTGTAATTCAGTATTTTTTTGTTTTTTCATCAAATGAAATTTAATTAACTTTCATATAAATAACGAAAGCCTAGCCTATTGTCACGTGGGCAAGAGATTTGAATTTTCGTTGTGTTAATCAGGATTAGACTTTCGACGCTGGCCTCTTCTTGTATACATAATTGCCATGCCAATGTATGCGCGCGATGACACATTGTTTATATGCAAATGATGATGCGTGCGGTTTTTGTGTATATTTGGATAGAATGGAAAACGTTTCATAATTGAGCCCAAAGTGGGCCTCAAAGGCATACAGAGGGAAACCGTTGGCCTAAGTTATGATTTAGTGCGGAGCTTTGGTGAAGTGAGCTGCGCAAATTGGTGGAAAGACAAGAGGCTTTTCCTTTTATTTGGGGCAGATGTCGTCTGTATAGGTTAATGGTGATGGGTCGTTTGAGAGGTTGGCAGTTAGGCACGTGCAAACGGTTTTCTATGAACAGTCATGGCCTATTAGCATAACAGTGGGGAAGAGTCATGGTATAACCTTAAGAAAAAGGTTTTCACTCGGAAGCTTTGGAAAGAAATTTGGATGAGGAAGGTGCGGTACGTTTCGACTACAACTGTCGTGTGAGGTGAGATGTAGGTGCACAAGTCGCACATTTGGAGTTCTCTTTGAAAGCTGGATTCCATAAGTTCTCAGGATGTTCCCGTCTCGCATAATAGGCGTACAAGTTTGACGTCAAAAATAAGGTATACGTACTTTGGGCCTTTAGTCTGACAGTTGAACACTCATTTAAGTTCCCGAAGAGCAAGTTTAATTAAGAATGACACTTGTTTAGCGTTTGGACAGCATCAGGCAAATAATTCTGCGGGTGATCGTCGCAATGTTTGACGGCATTGTGCCGATTTTCGACACGATCTAAAAATGAATTTCGTCATCAAAAATAGCTCTGTCTTGAATGAGAAGATTTGGCCTCATCCAAGACTGTTGGCGCAACAGGTCCGGAGGAACCCTTGGCCTAGCTTCTCAAAGCATTCGTTTTGTATGAGTTTTTCAACCACCACTTATAAGCACACAGAAACTGGGACCCGTTGTTACCAAAATTTACGCCAGCATGGTGCGTCCGCGCTTAGTTATCCCATACCCAATTCCTAGAGCTAATCGTGAACTACCCCGAACCTGCAGATGCTCCAAATACATGACAACTCATCCAGCCTGGCAACCACTATTCCAATCACGCAACACGCAATCCAAATTTCCCAAATCCAACCGCACAACTGCTAATTGTTCACCTTTATGCCTCGATCGTGCCGAGCAACTCTGGGATAGCAATTCCCATTTAATATGGTTTCGGTAACTGCGTTTGTGACAACAATTACCACCGTCGTTCGCCCTCAAAACGGACCAATCGACCGATCTACCGATCTACCATTGATGTGGCCACAACGTAATCCAGACATATCTCTCTAGGTATACTCACACTCATAGTTCCAAAAAGTATCTAGGTTCGCAAAAGATGAGAAAAAAAATTAAAACCATGATCACAAATAGAGAAAACAATTGCCGACCAGCAGACAATAGATGTCGTGACAGCGGCAAATTAAATGTGTATTTTTTTTGGAGATCGCGAGACTCGTCTATAGATACAAATTAAATGAAATTAGGTAGCCTGAGCCATGTTTTCATTTGATTGATCCCGCAGATGGTAATTTTCGGGGCTAAAAGATGACGACTGAGGACTGACGAATTTACGAAGATTCTCTCCCCCACCAAACTGAGTGAAAAGATGGCGCAGGAAAATTCGGTCAACGATTGTCCGTGGTGGCGACAAAAGGAAGTGGGCTGATCCACGCACCACGCACATGCGTTCATGCAGGTAAAGCATATTCCAGCGACGACGCGACGATGGAGGATGGCTTCGCTTGGATGACTGATATTTCGGCATCTTTCGCGGTTAATTGATGGTCGGAGCGAGTGAAAGCGGTCTTTGTTTGATGCGAAGGGACAGGCCGACGCAACAACTGATGGTTGACAGAACGGTGACAGTTAGGCAATACTTTGGACGGCATAGAGTGACAATTTGTGATGTGATGGTCGCGTGATCTTCCATTACGCTTGAATTGTGCGGGTGAAACTCTAAGAAAGTACGTTGGGCTCGTCTTAAATCACTTGAAACCGAATTGCATGAGATAGACTGGTCTTTTTATAGAATGTCATTAATCCGCCATTTTTTTTTTAAATGAAAAGCATCAATGTTCACTGATCTCAAAAGGAAGATAGATCAGCTTCTTGGGCATTTAGAAGGTATTGGGACTGTCGTTTAATTACCGCATCCGTGATCGAGTATTACGCGACTAAATTGGTTATTGTCTTGCATGCAAAATCGACAAAATTCAGTGACGTATGGCTCGCTCACTGATGCGGGATCCAACTCCTGATTTTGCAGAATGCTCTAAAGAAGAATGCGTAGTGTCTTATGGTAAAACCGAGTACGAGTAGATTTTCAAGGACAGTCTTGAATTTTTGATCGTCTATACACTGTTGCAACATGATCGCAATGGCAGATAAGGTTAAAAGAACTTGACAGGAGAGTATATAGCATCTTTTGGTATTCATACAAATTAATTGATCACAGTCTACAGTTGCTTAAATTTTGTTTCCCCCTCCATCGAGGTAGCTCAGTATAAATTTCCATTAAATAAAAGTCCAATCTATACCTATGTTTGTGACGGCGATCAGTAATAACGATCACTGCTTTGAGCGGCTAAACCAATATTAAGACTGAACTTTCTGAGCTTAAAAATTCTCGGAACTCTACTAAGATAGAAGCTCCGAAGAGCAGGTTGATACAATTATCAACTTTTTTTAGCTCTTGGTTAAAACGATCATTGATCGTGCCTGATGATCACCGCGTAGGAATTTGATTCTAACCCTCTGGAAAGGCGAAAGGAGATTACAGATCTAGTGCTCAACTAAAGATCATTCAGAAATAACAAATCGCAACACTGTTAAAAGGATATGTGGCCACATTTTTGTATTCACGATCAGATGAGCCAAGAAAGAAGTAAGTAGGTGATCATCGACTCCTCTAGGTTTGACGAAAAATACGAAAACCAATTCTAGATTTGGTTGATAAGCGGCGTTGAAAGAGCATCGTTCATCTCAGTGATCAATGAATTGGTATGATCAACGGAGTATTTGGAGCGCCAGTTGCAAGAATAAAAAGATGGACCACGATCGGAACTGACAGATCAATAACCGGCCGGGGAATTAAATTTGCTGCCAACAGTAAGCCATATCCATCTAAGAGCTATTATGATAAACGTTCAAACAATCATATGAGTATATACGTAGGATAGAAAGCAAGGCTTCCAAAATCAACCCCGGAAGTTGAAAATTTACTGATCAGCGGCTGAAGAACCTGTTTCTAATAGCCGTGAACAACGATAATCTTATTTTGATTTATTGTAACACTAAGTTGGTGTGATCAATGCAGGAACGATCTCTTCGAAATCCCTATCGAAAGATCAAGAGTTTTATGTCTTACAAAAATACCGATCGATCACACTAATGATCACAGTGGTTGACCATTTTAGTATATTTTATAGCTGAAAATCTTAACCACCAACAATGAAGCTACGAACATAGAAACACTGACCTTCAAGTGATCGAACTATATAAGATGAGAGAAATACTGATCACCGATTTCTGCATAGATATCTATTTTTGCTACCCTCATCTTCACTAATTAATTGAATAGGCGATTGGTCCGCTTCTTTTTCCACGCAGCATCTAGGGAGATTTGCGGCTTCAATGAAACATATCAAATGCGTAACTTTTTTTGCTAAGAAGGAATGATGACCAGGTGCAAGATGGCCGCTACATTATCAGAATAAAATATCATAGCTTTTGATCGTTTGTAAAGCTTGAAGGAGCTATCGATTTTGTGGTAAATAATTCCCACTTAATACGATCAACGCTGAAGATCACTGGTACTATACGGCTTACATTGGATATAGCGTTGAGGATTATGCATGATCACGATCACTGTTCTAAGACGATTCTATTTATGAGACAATTGCACGCGAGTCTGAGGCGTTGTTAGTACCCACTTTAAGAACAGCTGTCGAAATACATAACATGGAGATCACAGGAGTATAAATTAATAAACGATCAATAGAAGTCGTACGATCATTTTTATGACGATCAATGAGCAATGCAAATAACACTAGCAGCATTTTGTACCATCTTTTGTTAACATTTCGGTCTCTAAGAACGATGATAAGTAGAAGTCAGTTACGATCAGTCTTCGGAAAGTGAGGAAATTCAAATTCTTATAGTGCTTATAGTCCAGGAGATGACTTTATGCTGATCGTTCAACTGATCTCTGTATAGGAAGATGATTCTATAAAAACGCTTCTTAGTTTCATATCCCGCAGCTTTCGAAATTTAAAGCGATCGCCTTTTGCTATAGAGTGCGTGGTGAAACAGGTATTGATCGGTGCAATATCCATGATCTGATGGCGATGATGTCGCACTATATACCGATCTTAGTTCTCAAAAAAAAAAATGCCATCAGGAAGGTTGTAATCAACTTCCATCCTAAAGCTAGAAAGTTTAATCTACGAACCAATTGAATTTTCTGTGATCGTCGATGTGGATCTTAGGTGAACTCATTTAATTCAAAATGGTGCCTGGATCTGAATAGTATCACATAATCATAGCAATAACGATCAGCGATAGGCGAAATGGAACTGCGGGCGTTAAAGTGAACCGACCGACTTGTGATCGGTATTATCGATGATCCTCGATGGTTTCCAAAGTTTAAAGGAAAATTGCAGAAAAACTGGACTGTAATGTAAGGACCTTTCCTGACGATCAATTAGAGGGTGATTGCAACGATCTTAGGGGTCATGTCCAAGGAGAGAAGTAGACAAATTGGCCATGGATCAGTAAGTTTGTTTGCCCGATCGATTTTCATAAGTCTCTGCCAATCGTGCCACCTTCTTTCCTCATTGAAGCCCCAAAATGTCTGCCACCTAAAAAGAGCCTATTTGCCCTCTCATTCCCCCAATCCAATGCGACATCACTTTTCCGTAACTCGATCCGATCGCACATCGATATCATATGCACATTCAACTTTAGAGAACACATCCGTAAGCCGAGATTAAAATCCATCCGAGTGATTATCTATCACCTTCCGATGGAATCCTGTCAAAGACATTAAGAGATCTTATCGACTCGAAGGTAATCCATTACCCAGTCATGTCCCTCTCCGTCAGTAAACAACAACCACAACTTCGACGACGACGATCGATACCACCACTTATCTTGGTTTTACGACTCTGCGAATAAATATTGCACACTGACTGCGTGTACTCTGTACCGTGGATATAGGAAGGCCAGCCTATGGCTGCCACCACAATTTCCAATGATATAATGAAAGTGGTCATTTACGTTTATTGGCACATCTCTCCCTGGTTTGCTGCAGCCCGATGTTCGAGCCATACCACTGGTGGCTTATCCCGGACGATTTTTCTCCTTCTTGCTGTTGGTGGTGGTGGTGGTGTGACAAGCCATACAGCACACTCACACTCATACGGTCAGCAAACAACATCCAAGAGATAAATACTGAATTTATGGCTTAATTTGACTTGAAAGACCAGACCACAACATCCAAGTCCATTCACAAGTTTTGCTCGTCCCCGGACACGATCCCTAGACGTGCGAGGATATGCGCTGCGCTGCTCTCGATCTGGATGCCAGCGCGAACGAATTAATTTATCGGTTAATTTCGTTCACAAATTGCGCGCACATGGGCGGTTGGTTTGGGTTGTGCACTGCTTCTGGGTGCCACCAGGGGCGGCGGGGATGGCTTATCTAACCGAGGGGCCTTGCGACGACCATCGAGATTTATATGTGACATGGCCCGGGGGAGCGCAATTTTTCCACCACAAATTAGAGTATACCAGCGGCCTTAAGTGGGATGCAGCGCATTGACTGATGGGCGTGTGGATGGACCGCGATGCGCTTACGATGTGCAAATTGTCCAGCTTGCTAGGCGTCTATGTATACATGTATAAATGGTTTGAGGGAAATGAATGCGAACATGGAATATGATAGCAGGTGAGTCGTGAAAATAAATTAGTCCGGTTGGTGGCTTGTGCTTTTAGCGAAGCTATAGAGGTATGTAACCATCGCTACAGTTGAAACCCTACACCCTCAAGCTCAGCGGGTGGTTAGATTTTATGGGATTATGTCTCGTTTGGTTATGTTGCCAATGCGCGTTTGTACCGTAAAGCTGCTTATCGGTCTGCCGGCGGCGCGGCTTGACAAAAGTAAATATTTCGTGGGAATATTTTGCAAAATGGAATTTGACGGCAAAAATGCGATGATGGCGATGACGCGATGGTGCGAATGTGCAGTGAAATGGAAGTGTCACAACTAATTTTCGCTTGACACTTTGTGGCTTCCATCGGTTGATATCTGCGACTGGACAACAATTTAACACAACATTGGGGCGAATCAATGGAAGGGTCCTAAGACTTTGGTTCGGGTCTAAAGGAACTTGAAATAAATTTAACGAAGAAATTTGGCTTAAAGTTCTTTTTTTAAGGGTTTGCTATGCTTTGGCATTAGCCATAAGTGAATACCCGCATTTTTGTATTCAGACTTTCATGTGTACCTAAATATGCAGCATAAGTATGTGGGGTTGGAGATTTTATGCCGTAACCCAAGCGTGCGGATTGAGAGTCGTTTAGAAAAGACAGCTATCGGATGCCTGTCAGAAGTTCGTAGAAAGCTACGACGGAATCCGTTCAGTGGTTCTCCAGATCAGCACAATCAAATAGAGAAACGCGCTACACTATACCGACGACGAATGGTAGATAAATCGGATAGTGTTCGAACCACTCTACGCAAACTGCCATCAGTAGATAATAAGAATAAAGTTTTGAATTTTCAGCCAAAATTAGTTGTTCAGGCTTTACAGTGATCGTGTAAGTGCATACTGCTCGAGATATATTACTGATCGTTGATCGTGGTTGGTCATTTCCAGTCTCAGTATAATTGATCCTCCTGTCAAGTATTCCAGAAACAATTTTGAACCACAAATGGGTTTTAATTTTAAGATTTAGATGCGTGAGCTGATCAGTGATCGAGCTACGCTTTTCATCGCATGGACTTATACTTATCATCGTTCTTAAAGACCGAAATGTTAACAAAAGATGGTACAAAATGCTGCTAGTGTTATTTGCATTGCTCATTGATCGTCATTAAAATGATCGTATGACTTCTATTGATCGTGTATTAATTTATACTCCTGTGATCTCCATGTTATGTATTCCGACAGCTGTTCTAAATGTGGGTTCCAAAAATGCCGCAGACTCACGTGCAATTGTCTCATAAATAGAATCGTCTTAGAACAGTGATCGTGATCATGCATAATAGTCAACGCTATATCCAATATAAGCCGTATAGTATCAGTGGTCTTCAGCGTTGATCATATTAAGTAGGAATTATTTACCACAATAGCGATCGTTCCTTTAAGTTTTACAGACGATCAAAAGCTTTGATATTTAATTTGGAATATGTAGGCACAGTGGCTTATTGGTTAATGTGTTGGACTATTAAACGAGGAGTCCCAGGTTCGAATCCCGAAAACCCTAATTCCAACTTAGTGCTTAGAACGTCTGACAAACATCCGAGAGTATAACTGTCTGGAGTGAGCTTCTCAATTAACCGTTTGGAGTTAGCATAAAATTGAAGATCCCTTCCATTCGTTCCAAAAATTAAAATCTCACGCAAAACGAATGATTGTGAGAAGCTAGGCCTAGGGTCCCTACGGACCTGTTGCGCCAACTATTTATTTAGTTATTTTGTTTATATTTGATTGTATCCGCCTACTTTATAACTAAACCTCGGTCCATCTTTTTTTTTTCATTTTATTTTATTTTTATTCATTTTTATTTATTTATTATTTATTTATTTAGAGTAACCACAAACCATGATAGAAGATTGCTTAAAAACTGTTGACTTTAGGTTGGTATTATAAAGCCAGCTCGAATCTTGCTACACGTGCGCAAACCCGCAAAGTTTAGGTGGGTAAAAGGTCAGTATTTGTGAACCAATGTTGTGAATTGCAACTGAGGAGTTACTACACAAGTGATGAGTATCTAATAGCAGGTCAGTTGGTCTTCTTACTTCTTCAGTCAGTCTTAATAAGTAGCTGGATTTAGGACGATTCGTTGGAGCATTTACACAGACTTATCTCTTGAGAAGTTGGCAGTCGCAAGAACCACTTATCGATTTAGCTTTTTCAAAATCGTCTCTCTTATTGATAAAATGCATCAAACCGCTTATTTGTCGGCAGCGGTATCTAACTTATTTTGGCAACGCTTTCTGTATCGCTCTCTCTCTCTCGCTCCCTCTCTCTCTCTCGCCCTCTCTCTCGTTCTCTCTCTCTCTTTCGCTCCCTATCTTTCTGTAGCTCTCTCGCTCTCGCTTTGTTTCTCTCTCGCACTCTCTCTCTCTCTCTCTCTCTCTCTCTCTCTCTCTCTTTCTCTCTCTCTCTCGCTTTCACTATTTTGAATGTCCAACAAGCAACACCTACCTCATATCGGAAAAAAAAAAACCCACGAAGAAGCCCTTCACTCCAAAGCACCACAAACTGAACCACATCTTCATTGGCAATCGAACGCGCCGCTGTCGCTATATTATCTAAGCGCGTAAATTACATCAAACATCAAACATCAAACACAAAACATCACCGTAGAGTCAGAAGTCCCCTCATTCATCCCGCATTTGATTTATAAAACCTGTCAAGGACATCAACTGAACATATTAATGGGCCACAATTAGTCACTATCAACTCGTGTAATCTCAGCCGATACATATCGTCCTTGTCGATGGGAACGATGCCGATAATAATGACATCCTTATTATATGACAAACAGACCCCGACTCGAATGAAGAAAAAAAACAGAACTTAACTCTCCACACACGTCCTTGCTACACATCATCATCAACAGCAGCATCATCGTGTGATCGAAACTCACATGAATGGAAGATTATGCACCTGAGGTGACATCGTTATCCACCGAAGGAGGAGAACACAGAACAGAAAACACGTCAACCCACGACGATGAATCCTAAATAAATGTCACATAATCTGTCATCACATGTGAGAAGTGAGATGATTTTCCGCCGAACAGTGGTTGGGAAAAACGCTTACCTACTACCAGAAAACCCAACCCCATACCTAGACAACATCCTTGCGTATTAGTCATCTCCACATCTCGGGCGGTTTATATTGATCTTTTCTGTGGTTCTGATTGAGTGGCGGCAATTTGTCAAAATATTTCCTCAATGGCATTTCTCGTCGCGTATGCCTCCGGGGTGGAGTATGTGACGCTGCCGCTGTGCGGGTGGGAGATTTATGGAATTTTGATGACGATAATGCAGCTACTACCTGGTAGCGGTGTCGAATGAGCCGTGAAAAATCGATGATTGGAAAGCGATGGTTGGTAATTAATTGGCCCGATGCATGGGGATTTGGACGGAAGGCCGTCGGAAGTTTTTGAGTGAATCTATTTGTATAGGTACAGTCATAGACATTGACGAATCGACAAATGATGTGACACACTTAAGGCGAGGGCGAAAGTCAAAGGAAAAATGATTTAGATGTCAGTTTGAATCGGGATGTTGGGTAGAGAATAGATGGTACACATTTTTGAGTTTCTTTTGTTCTGTTTGCCTGGGTGTTTGGTGTTTTTATTGATACACCGCGACTTTTTTTAGGCTAATTTCCAGGCTAATTTCGAACTCACAATGACGATATTGTCGAAACAAAATTGCGTATTGAGAGCCACAAAACATTTAGAGTAAAGGTTGAAAACGATTATTAGAGTACGGCCCTCAGGGTATGTAAAGAACTTAGACACTGACCGGCATTTCGGTTTTCATGTGTAAAACTCTTCCTGAAGTGGTAATAATGTGCAAATTAGTGCATCTTTGGCAATACCGCGGCTTTGCATATACCAAACGATACCTGATCGGTGCAAAGAGAAATTGACCTGACGATAGGGCGAAAACACACTTCCTGCATCCAGGCATACACCTGACTGTCCCCTGATTAAGACATAACAAGCCAGATTAACCACACTGCGATTGACAAAAGGCACGCCTCCTTTAAGAAGTCCATACTTTCAGAGGTATCAGCATCGATTTTGACCTCTTCCAAGTACCTTATAGCTGCCAAGGTGCATTTGCCGATAACTCCTATATCTTATCCCTACTCCTTCCACGTCAAAAAGACTGCTAGATCCTTTGTCAATCGCGTTTCCCACAAGTCTTAGCATTAATTTGCGTTACGCCAGATTTAAACTCAAAAGACCGTTTCAGCAAACGACCACGAAAACGGAACCCTCATTGTTCGATGACAAATGCGGACGATTTCATGCGACTTACAGAACGAATAGAACCGAGAAAAACCTTGTTAAGATACCTTTGAGTAAGACTCCCAGGAATGAGCTGCGAAAGTCTAACCAAAAGTTGTTCGGGTGGAAGTATCTCCGACACCTGAGATCTCAGCACGGCACCGTATATACCTAAGGTTCGGAAGAAAGGCGATTCCTTGATATATAGAAACAAAAGTCTCTACATCATCGCATATCTATACACGGTGCGGTGGGTGCTTCATTTTGGCCAAAACTTTTCAAAAAACGCACTGTTTGGCCTTCTAAGCACTTACTTTGGAAATAAGTTTTCAAAATTTCCCAACGTTGTTCAAGCGTAAAGTGACTTATTTCGTTCCGCCGAGGTACGCTACTGGACTTCCTGTCAAGATTTCGAGCGGAAAACAGCTGTCAGTGTCAAAATAACCCATGATTTTAAAAGAAACTACTAGTAGGCGCAGTGGCTTAGGCGTTAGCGTGTTGGACTACAAAGCGGGCGGTCCCAAGTTCAAGTCCTGCAAAAAATCAAATTCCAACATAGAGCTTTTTTTTTCCACTGCGCCACATTTCGCGAACGTCTGACAAACATCCGAGTCTATAACTTTCTTGAAAGAGCTTCTCAATTAGCCGTTTGGAGTCGACATAAAATTGTAGATCCCTCCCATTCGTCCCAAAAATGAAAAACTCACACAAAACGAATGGTTGTGAGAAGCTAGGCCTAAGGTCCCCACGGACCTGTTGCGACAACCATTTATTTATTTATTTATAGATGGCAAAGCCGAGAAAATATGAATATTTAATATTTTGCACGTTATTCAAATTAAAAAAGAACTAATAATAGATTTATTAATTTTAAATAATGTCTGCTATTACCAACAAAATGTGTCTGAAATATTGAATTTCAATATAAATAGAGATGGGTTTCAATGCAAAAGTATTTAAATTAAATCCTTATTTATATTGAAAATCTAAAGAACTTAAATGCATTTGCATTCGAATTAAATAAACTGGAGATTAAAATATAATACTTTTACCTCAAATTTAATACTTCTTTTGCGTTTTGTAAAACCATTGGATACTTTAATATACTTCTTTAGATTTGATTTAAATAACACCAAAAATATTTTATTTTAATACTAATTGTTATTGGGTTCAAATATTACAATACATAGAGGAAATTTTCAAGCGTATGCAAATTCTCGTGGTCGTTTATCCCTTTTGAAAATAATCTGACTTTATATAAGTAGATATATTATAGGCCTTAATTACCTTATTAATTATTCAGTCAGTTAATTACTTTTTTGTGTGTACTAGTTATATTTCTGAGGCAATGAACTGGAATCTCTATAGACCACCCTGAGCTGCAAAAGCAAATCCCAACTTAAAGAAAACAGAAAGGAAATAATTTAACTTCTTAGAAGAATTCTTGGAAATTAAATTTACTTACTGTAGGAACAATATCCTCAATGTAACCCCGATTCCAACTTGCCTTTTACTTATTTGTATTTTTTAAACATTTTTCTTTTAAAACAGCTCTATCCAAATAATCCACTAATCCACTCCATTGAGTAGGACGCTTAAATTAACCCTAAAATCTTAAACAAGCGAAAAAATATTATATTTGGGCTCAAAAGTAATACCGATGTACTGAAATCTAATAACTTACTTTTTCAGATCCTGTACCAAAAACAACTAAAAATGTATTGACGTGGATGGCTTTAATAAGTTCGCATTAAAATGTAATCAGAGTAGATGTTATATTTCAGCTCAACTATAACTTAATAGTAATAAGTTTTTGATTGAACTATTATTTTAATGTAAACCAGGTTAGATGGTAGAACCAAAATACTGGATTTTAATCTTTCGAGATTAAAGCTTAGAAAACTCGTATTTAAATAAGTACTTCAATGAAACAATCATTAAATTTGAACATTAAAATAGAGAAAATACAGAAAAAGTTTAATAAACTGGAAATATTGAAAAATAATTTTCTCTTATTGCTTAGACCTGTAATAGTGAAAGTATTAAAAGAACACTTCCACATTTTTAACTTTTTAACATTGTTGCATTGACAAAATAGGAGAACACTGAAAGTTCCCAATGATGCATTTGAGACAACTAAAAGTTGAGACAATAGCGAGTAGCAGAGTCCTAATCAAGAGCAACAAGAAAGACGTTATAAATGACCCATAGAAGTGGCGCAGAAATACCTTTTTTTTTTCAAAGGGATAATGAAAGGGAACTCATTTGAAGCCCGCTTTGGTGGTTCTCGACTTAACTGCCCCCGAAACAGCAACTACCAATCGGTTAATACTTCTTTTAATTGATGAACTGAAGTCATTTTCAGAGTTTGCAGCGCAGCAGAGCCTTACTTCCTCAAAACTATAGTCCTCTATCACATTCCATTCGACCCATCGGATCGCTCGTAAAAAAGTCCACTCTTCGAACGTTAATTACGTTCGCGCTCTGGTTGCCTGCCTCAGCCTACCTCAACCTACCCCACCCAGCCACCATCAACGCTACACAATGCAACTCTGATAGGCCAAACAAAAGACCCATTCCCATCCATTCAGTCACCCAGTAGCCAGCCATCCATCGCTTTAGGCCCATGCAAAACATAGAAACAGGAAAAAAAAAAAAAAAACTGTACAGCGGATAACATGGCCTGAACAGAATTACCTGCCCGGTGATAAGGATCTTGCTCTCATTGTTCCCTTGAGTGGAGTGCTTGTTGCTACCAACTTGCACATGCACATTTGCATGCGCCATCAGCCGTTCTATGCCACGGTGTATAGTTGTAGCAATTATAACGGCTCTTTGCGGCCATTTATATTTATGAGGTTTTCGAATAGAAAACGCTGCTCATTATATGGATATATGGATACCTACATTGAACATTGTTAGAAAGGCCGGCGCACTTGGTGTTGATGGTGGTGCTGGCTTTGTCTAATGGTGACTTTGGTGCAATTAAGTAGGTATACTCCAACCGCCATAGATTCGGGTGACTTGAGCTATATAACGGTATTGCCGAGAAGATAGATCTCATCTCAGACATCAGCCATAGGAGAGATTATCTTGTTTTGCAGTCATATATGAGGTGACGGGACTTGGCGCATAGAGGTTGCAAGCAATTTACCATGAGACCGCTCCAGATGCATCCGCTCAGTAGAGTGCAGCACAACGATTGGTATGCTTTATGAAACTGAATTCGATTAACCTTAAACGGTTGGATAAGTTGGCAATTGGAATGTGACACGAGATGTAATGGTTCTTTGTTTCTCTGCATGTGTGTGTAGTTGGCTATGGGTGGATTCACTTGGTATTGCAATTGAAGCAGTGCGTTTGCCTGCGGTGAGGGGACCTATATGGGGTATGGCAAAAAAAGCTAAATCTATGTGAGATATCGTATTATTCAGTAGCTGATGTGATATGTCATTTGCTTGATCCGAGACTTATGGTGGCTCTCTACTGACGGATAACCTATACTCATTTTTGGGTAGTCTCTTCTCTACGTTTGAGGGTTAATAAATGTTGTGCCACTTTCCTAGCAGACCACTCGGATTCTCGATATGTATACAAAGACATATCTGAGACATAACACACGGTTGCGTGGTGCAACATTCAGTTTTGTTTGTTTTTTTTGAACACAGCTATTAAGGACTTTAAAAATCGTGCGATAGGTTCTCACTCTGAAAGTGTAACAACGAAAAAAGATTCCAATTTTTCACTTTGGAAAGCTGTAAAGGGCACCAAAAGGCCCAAAATCCGCGCGTCGCAAATTAAAATAAATCAAAATGAATGGGAAAGGAGAGATAAGGAAAAAGCGGAGGTTTTTGCCGCCCATCTAGATGAAACCTTTAAGCTGTACGATGGTCAAGCGGTTCACGACAGTGTTATTGGGACGAAATTACTATCGAACGATTTAATACCCACAAGTGCAACGCTAAGGGAACGAAGACGTGAAATTGAATCCATAAAACCTAAGAAAGCTTCTGATGGTTATGATTTGATCACCGCAGACGTTCTTAAATTTCTACCAAGAAAAGCATTAATATTAAGCTTCTTCATATATTATAAATGCCGCGCTCAGACTAAAACACGTACCGAGCCAATGGAAAGTTGCAGAGGTCATAATGGTTTTAAGACCAGGAAAACCGCCAAATGAAGTAAAGTCGTATAGACCAATTTCCCTTCGTCCAGTCATATACAAAGGTTTCGAGAGAATACTGCTGAGGCGCCTACAACCGATTATAGAAAACAAAAATCTTACCAGCAGTTTGGGTTCAGAACCAAGCATTCGACGATTGACCAAGTGCATAGAACTACTGACGTAATCGAGAAAGCATTTGAAGAAAAAAAAAGATATGCTCAAGCGTATTCAAGCGGAAATTACGACTAGTTCTTCCCGGATGCCTATCTCGGGAATAGACCCTTCCGTGTTAGACATGGAAACGAATTCTCTGAGCTTAAGGAAATTTCCGCTGGCGTGCCGCAAGGAAGTGTCCTTGGCCCGCTTCTCTATCTGTTATATACTCGCGATATACCAAGAGAAGATGGCACTACCCTTGCTACGTTCGCCGACGACACCGCTCTCCTAGCAGTAGGTAATGCAATTGAAGAAGCGACCGCAAGACTGCAAATCGCACCGAATAAGGTAAATCAATGGACGAGGGACTGGCGGATCGCCCTCAACGAAACTAAATCTGTTCACGTGAATTTCACGTATAAGAAAACAAATGACTTGCCAATTTTCCTAAACTTGGCCCGAATACCCTTTGCAAACAAGGCCAAATACCTGGGAATGACACTCGACGCAAAGCTGAAATGGAATTCGTACGTAAAAATGAAACGTAAGAAACTCGATATCAAACATAGAGAAATGTACTGGTTACTCGGAAAACATTCCCAGCTCAGTACCGAAAACAAACTGCTTCTATACAAGCAAGTTCTAAAGCCGGTGTGGACCTACGGTGTACAATTCTGTGGTTGTACCAAGAAAACAAATGCCAATATTCTTCAAACTTTTCAAAATAAATTGTCTAGAAAAATTATAGTTGCAGAGAAATAAGTCACCAGGAACTAAGTCAACTGAGGGACCTAGTTCGCACCTAATAGGAAATGAAACCATTTTCGTGAAGTGGACTTAGTTCCCATGTAAGGTGGGAAATAAATTCCGAAAACTCTGAGTGATTTTAGTTCCCTTTTAATGTGAACTAACTGCTCACTGTCGACTAAGAACAAAGTAAAATTAAAGAGTCAATTTTGCAATTTTTAACTAAATTTTCACTAAAGAGAAATCAAATTTTAACTGAGGCAGATTTAATTTATATAAAAAATTTCAACATCGAAATTCGGTTTGCAAGAATCTGAAAGCAATCAAAGAAAAACCGACGCACACCAAGACCGGTCGTGCGAATTTTTTACTTTTATTTTCTCAAATTTTCGAAGGCTAAAAATGCCAATTTTTTTTCTCAAGCAACTTTTTTGTTTTAGATTTCGAACAATTGAGAAAATAAAAGTAAAAAAAACTCGCGCGAATTTAGTCTCGTGGACTTATGTTATGTCCCTGCGCCGAAAAATCACCTCAATTTTTCTTTGATTTTTTTGAGAGTCTTGCAAACTGAATTTCGAAGAGCGTATTTTGTCATACAGAATAAAAATTAAATAAAGTGCATGACTGGGCCGAACAAAGCTTTCTCGTTTATTAAAACTTTCGTTGGTTGTTTTCTTATTTTATTAGATTGGTAGAGTAAAGTCGGGTAATGTGGACCACCAGCTTTGCTCACCTCTCACAAATGCAATTGTCCGCGACCTCCTTAAACTTACTTAAGGGTAGTTTCAGCAGTCAGAAGGAACAAGGAATGCCTCTCTGAGTTGTGATAAATAAAACAAAATCGAAGGCAGTGATCATTTTTTTTTTCGTAAGTGTTTTTCCTTTTTTCATTAGTTAAATACATCTTTTTTTATCCATTCCTTTTATAAATATAAGAAGTGAATATGTGTTCTTAAGTTCATATTAGTAAAATTATTGTAACAAATCACGTTTTGTTGCAAAGTAATTTTCTTAAAAAAAAAACGTGTTTCAGGTAATATGGACCACGATAGCGGAGGGTAATATGGACTTATTACATACTATCCGCCGTTTTATTAAAAGGAGTCCGAAATTGATTTTTGTCACCTTAAGGCCATGGATTCGAGAAAAAAAAAAAAACACCAAAGCAAGAAGCACAAGTCATGAGGAAAAACGCTATTAAAATGGTGAGGACAAGTTTTTGTGGCTATTTAAAAGCTTCAAAATTAAATAATGTACCAAAAACTACTCCTAAGAATGTTAAAAATTAGAAAGTACTAAGAGTTCGACACTGGTAAATTTTATGTTAGGTCGTAGACCAGTTTTTTCAAATACGTTTGAAAAAAAGCTTGTGGAATATGTATGGACCATGTGATCCATATTACCCGCCACTTTTCTTTTTTGCCATTTTTGAGTTACTTTAGTTTTTGTTTTTTATTAATTTTATATGAAGTGAATTAATGTTTTTGTTGCTATTTGTTTAACATAAATATACTGATCTTTTTTTTTAATAAACATCTTTAATAAAACCGCCCACTGTACTATTTTAAAGCTTTTACACTCTACAAGTTTTGAGAACAAGAACAAGTTTTGTAGGAATTTCTGATTTTTGATCTTTTTGGGAATGATTTTCGTTTTGACTGGAATAGATTTATGCCGCTGACTTAAGTTGTCAATGATAGGAAGTATTGTTCGTAATAGATCGATATCTTTACATATAAATATGTGTATGTATATGCAAGAATTCAGAGATTTGTTTTTCAATTTGAATTGCAGTTATATCACGATGAAGATGTGTGGGGTGCAAATGAAGTGGGATATTCTGATTGATAAAACTCCAAGTGGTTGGAATTTATTTAAGGTGCATTTTCAAAATGGTTGAAAAAAGTAGAAGTAGGTAATATTTGCTGAAAATAAGTTTTGCGTTGCTGTTATTGCATTTCTAAAAGCTGTTGCAACTTTAAATTTTAAAGTGCGGTATTGAGTTTTAAAAATATATATGAACAGAGATCGGCTTTTGGGTAGCCATTTTTGAGAAATAATTAAAAAACAGATTTCTTCGAATTTTTTGAGAAAAAATTAGTACGGGATCTTATTTAGAACACTGATATTATCGTTAATATGTATTTTGATCAAAATCGTTAGAGCGGTTTTTGTAAAATTTGGCAGACAAAACAGTACCAAAAATTGCAATTTTTAGTTTGAAAAATACTATTTGTTAACTATATAGCTAAAAACCGATTATAGGTTATTATTCGCGATATAAGAATTACTTGGTTTTTTAAGTTTTATCGAAGTCAAAAATGGGGTTTTCGAGATATGAGCGGTTTCTAAAATTAGCGGTTTCGGTGATTCATATTGAAAATTATGGACGCAGAAATCTTAAGAACATCAGTATTATTCTAAGTTTGCATTTTGGTCAAATTCGTTATTTCCGTTTTCTGGTAAGCTAAAAAAAAACTAAATTAAGAAAAAAAAAATACTTATTTTCAAAAATCTATTTTACGATAAAACCGAGAAAAACTGCGTTTTCCATTAAGTTGAAAATGACCATATAACCTTAGAAATTAATTTTTGCCACAATCGTATGGACCGTTTTCGAGATATGTCTATATTTCAAAAGCACCGTTACTCGAATTTTTAGCAAAAAACTGGATATGTAGTCATGGTTACCTTACCCACTTAAGCTTAAATATGAATTTTGGTTGAAATCGTTAGAGCCGTTTTCGAGCAAATCAAACTGGTACGAACAGTTTGTATGGGAAGTACCATTAATATTGAGGTTACGTTGCCAAATAAAAAACGGCCCCGAGCCCTAAGCCCACAAACTCCAAATCCGAAGTTTAAATGAAATCCGGTCAGCCGTTTTGGCTGTAGGCCTTCGGGACAGACAGACAGACGGACAGACTGGACAGAATTTTGCGACCCACTTTTTTGAGTTCGTCTATCATCGTAATGTCAGAATTGATTAACATCTCGAGTTCGAAATTTTGTACGAAAACAATATCTTTCTCTTATTACGTAATGGAGAAAGTTAAAAGTTCAGTTTGCAAGACTCTGAAAATAATCAAGGAAAAGTCGCCGCGATTAATTAAAAAAAAATTGTGTAAAAATCTGACACTACTATGAGCACGCGCTTGCTATTCTCGTAGTGTCCTTGGAAGATTTTCACCTACCCCCGGAAAAAAAAAGTTTTTGTTTCATCGCAATAAGTCAAATCATTCGCTCCACGGTAATATGCCTTCCATGATCGGTAGAAATACTGCCGGTACTTTTAAAAGCCTCAGTCGAGGGCGAGGTTAAAAAGCGTACAAAACCTTATCCAAACATTTTTTTAAAAACGCTCCTAAAAGCGCGTCCAATTACGCTTCGCATCGGTGGTCGAAGTTCCTTCAAAAGCAAAGTCAGTACAGTGATTCGTTTTTCAAAGTAATATGCAGTAGACCAGTTGTCGAGCCGGAGTGATCCAGGTGGATGACTCCACGGCACGTCTATGAATCTGAACTGAGAAATGGCAGCTTATGTCACAAAACCATGGAGTGGACTGCTGCCTCCCATGATGTAGGTATGATGTTCCTTAACCGGTCTCCGATGCTATAGTCACCCCAGCTGAACAGCGAAGCTATCTCATTGCGGCAGCTTCTAGCCTTGAACAAAAAATAAATAAATAATTGGCGCAGCAGATCCGTAAGGACCTTAGGCCTGGCTTTTCACAAACATTCGGTTTGTTTGAGTTTATCGTTTTTGGGATGAATAGAAGAGATCTAAAATTTTACAAACGGCTGATTGAGGAGTTCTTTCAAGACAGTCATACTCTCGAATGCTTGTCCGACGTTAGCGATAGTGAAAAAAAGCCCTAAGTTGGAATTTTTGTTCGGGATTCGATCCCTGGACCCCTCGCTTAGTCCAACACACTAACCACTAAGCCACTGCGCCGACAGACCCTTCCTAAAATGCAAACGTAGTTCGCCCCTTCATAGGACGCCCCCAAAACAGAATTGTCCTATTCCTTCTCAGTGGTGCTTTCAATAACCTTCTTTGTAAAGGTCCTTCTCCGGCATTCCCCGAACCGCACTCGTTACCTGCGATGTTTACTGTCAAAAATTCAATCAATTTCGAGTGAAATTTACGACTGTGAACCGCAGAATCGTAACCATCCCGAATTAATCCTTAAAACTTGTCCCATAAACAAAATTAATGCCACGTTTGTCTTCCTTTTATTGCATTGAACTTCCCGTGTCTCTGTCTCATCTCGGTCGTCCCGTTGCGAGTGTTTGTGCTTGAATTGAGACATCGTTTCTTCTCTTGTCTTTTTTTTTTTTTTTTTTTTTTTTTTGTTATTTTCATTCATCGCGAATAACATCTTCCTCTCGATGTAGCAATTTATCGGATTCACTTGCTATTCTGGGATAATCTGCCAACAAAGTTCTGAAACAAGTTCTACGCGCCAAAGCAGCGACAGACGCGACACCCATTCAGGATGTGCACATATAGTGTTGCTGAGGCTGCGTATCCGTATGCGTATACTTGCCTTGGCAAAGGAAGAAAAATGAAAAGGCAAATTGATAAAGCGAAGCATGGTCACATCAAGAAACCAATTAAGGCCACTTTATGCCAGGTAATTATGGCATGCTAAACGGATAAAAAGAAACCGGGCCCACAGCATCTGTATATATGCGAATGACGCCTCTTATCGGAGGTGTGAGTTCCTACCTCTCATAATTACATTCGTAATTTATTTACGGTATAGACTGTGGGTGCCTTTTTCTTTGGTTTTTGCTTCAAGTCATGTTCGTGTGGTGGTGCGGCCGATTCGAGATACATTTCGTGCAGGGATTAGGACATTATTTGTTCACACTCATAAATCCTTTTATTGTGGTTGGACGAGGGATGACTTTGCATTTCGGTGATAATTGGATGAGTGGACCGGGGCACGTCGTTATCGGTATGGACGGTTGGTAACATTTTTAGTGCATGATGGGTTTACTGTTCCACGGAAATAATAAGCAGTTTGCTGATGGGACCGCGACTGGTGTGATGGAAGCTTGTGAGGATCCTAGAAAATTCATCCTTCTAAGGGTACACAGTCAATGATAGCAGAGTGATCTATTTAATTGTGAATATGGTCAACTACAATTGATACAATTGCGAGAAGAGAAGATATGTAAGAAACAACCGCACAGCTTTGAGCATACTTCGTATTTAAAACAAGGACAGAAACGCATTTAAGAAAAAACCGCACACCTTTGAGCATACCTACTTCGTATTTAAAACAAGGACAGAAACGCATTTGCATTCTTAACTCATCGATTTAGTCGTAGCAGCGGCTTTAGCAATAAGCATCAGGCGCTATACTTCACAGAGCCGGTAAAAAGATGTTTTGTAGGTATATACGTCAAAGTGACTTTTTCAAAATAACAAAATGGAACAAACTAGCAACGGGAAACACCGCACAAAATCAAGGCACAG
The DNA here is from genome assembly GCA_946477585.1 of Cheilosia urbana. Lineage (NCBI taxonomy): Eukaryota > Metazoa > Arthropoda > Insecta > Diptera > Syrphidae > Cheilosia > Cheilosia urbana. Next base: position 77,578,905 of record OX297855.1, read on the forward strand.
ATTTCAGATTTTTTCGTGCCCAATGGAACATAGAACGAGATTTTTCTGTCTTTGCATTTCTGGTGGTGCGTGTTTTAAAAGACAGCTGTTCTTAAATAGTAATTTGTGTTTATAAAAATTAATTCAATTTATGTTGATATTTATTGCAGCGACCAAACGTTAATTTTGCTCTACTTTTCACAGACTTGTCGTCTGAAAACGTAATTTATAGCACACTTTAAAGTTTGACAAAAAATTACAAATGTTTCGGTGTTAGTACAAGTAGGTGTAAATCTCGCTTAGAAATCGAGATTCGCAAAATTGCTCTGACTCTGAATAAAGTGTTTGTTTTTGTTTTCGGTCAATGGAACATGAAATCTGACAGCCAAATCTGATTTCGAGAGTGGAAAAACCGCGCTGAATTCATTCCTTTCCCAATGGAAAGGACATAGGTAAATGCTGTATGTACATATATTAAAAATCGATATTATCGATATTTACATTTCGATGAATCGATTTATCGATACGCTTTTGGATTATCGCGCATCACTATAACTGCAGTTCATGACTGTCACTAACTGTCACTGACTACTCAGTACTCATGCATGGTAAACTACTCATATAAAATGATCGAATGAACATATCACTCCTGAGTCCTGTCCTGACTCCTGAGCCTCTTTATTGTTCGATGGGCTATGTGACATGGTGCGTCATCCTGCATGTACCAGAGGTCGCCCAAATCCATGTTACCAATTTTAGTAAAAAGAAGTCGGTTAACATGGCTCTGTAATGCCCACCGTTGACCGAAACGCTGTTTGCCGCCTATTCGTGAATTGAGGGTCACACTCTCGGCTACAGCAGCTACATTCCCGTCTGTGCCTACCCTACTTTTTGCACAAACTTGCGTACAGTATGCGCGGTGGGTGCTTCATTTTGGCCAAACATTTTTTTTTTTTTTTTCAAAAAACGCACTGTTTGGCCTACTAAGCACTCACTTTGGAAATAGGGTTTCAATATTTCCCAATGCAGTTCAAGCGTAAAGCGACTCATTTCGTTCCGCGGAGGTATGATACTAACTTTTTGTCAATATTTCAAGTGGAAATTAGCTGTCAATGTCAAAATAACCTATGATTTAAAAATAAACCACTAAATGGTCCACCCTTTATAAGAAAACCAACTTTCGATGTTTGGTATAAAGGGCTCTTATGGAAAATTTAAAAACTAAAATATATTAACGCCTTTTGTTACATAATCAGCTTAAACATTCGTTGATACGATTGCTAGGTATACCAGTCGGGCGAATATCAAAACGTTACTTAACTGACTTTAACAAAAATTCAATTTTTGACGTCGATCAATAGTAATGTTCCCTTACGATAATCCATTCCAATACAATCGAATACTAGTCAACTTCGTTCCCTTCTTCTTCCCAATACTTCTGCGTAAGTGCACGAAGTTTGGCTAATGTATTCGAATGCATTATCGTAAGGTAACAGACCTAGTGTCTCACCATTTTGACAGATGTTAAGTGTTAGGTACTACACTTGTAATAGGTAGCTTACTACCTACCTATTGTCAAACCCTGTTACTTGTGATCCACGGGTATAAAATCGTTGAAATTCAAGACTTTAATTGACTGAGAACAGAGAAAAGGGCTTAGCACAAGGAAACCATAACTTTGGAACTTGTAAATCAATTGAACTGAGTTCGACAATAAAATTTTTGTTTCTCTAGTGCAAGGACCTGTGTAGGGTACAAGACCTGAACGGACGAAGACTTGGAAAGACAGGGATTGATTTAAAGTAGAGCTCAGTAACAATATGACCAGCTTTTCTTAACTATATATAGGTACATGATCAATATTAATGTCGATCCTTCGTACTAATAGAAAATTTAAGTCTCGAATTTAAACTTGTGGAAGCTCACGATTGCAAAATTTGTATGGCAAATATAGCCATCCTATGAACTACTAAAAGTAACAGTAGAAGCTAAACATATTTATTGGTAAGGCCGCATGATTTTGCATCTGCCCATCGTGTGCCTAAACCACAAAAGTCACATTTTTTTCTAAGGGTGTAGGTGTACAGATTTATTCTTTGAAACTCGATGATGTTATAACGCGACAACTGCTGGGCCGATTTTCATGAGTCTTTTTTAGTTTTAGTCGTAGTGCTATTTTTCAGGTTTAGGCAGACTTAAAAGATAAGATACTTTTTTACCCAATAGGTGGCGCTGTTGTCAATCTACGAAATCTCTCAACCGATTTCAATGAAATTTTGTGGATGTGCATCGTTGGTTCCAGTTTGAAAAACGGAGTCTCCCACTTAAAAAAATTAAAATCTATTTCTAAAGTTGAATACCTAACTAAAATTATATAAATGGCCACTGTCTGTATAAAGCACTTTGCGAAATGTGGCCGGGACCTAATACGAATGTCCGTATGTGCACTCAGAACTCGGAAAGGGATCGTTTGAATTTAATGGATTCGTATTGACCCGAGGAAGGACATTTATATGATAGTTTTTGCCGTGAAGAAAAAATTTAAGGAGATGAGATTGAGGATAGAAGTTTGTATAGAGAGCTGCGCACTTTGAAAAAAAAAAAAAAGACTGGATAGAAAAACGGTGTGACACTTTCCAATACAACAAAAATTATTTAAAATTTTTAGTTTTTTTTTAATTCTGTGGAAGTGCCGGGATTACCGCATACTGCTATACAATTTGAAATTGAAAGTCGGCTCTGTTAAAATTTTGTTCCGCAAACCATTTGCACCGAAACTTTGTAACGGATCGAACGACGATTTTGAGGGGAAAATCCAAAGTGAAACATTCTCATTCCGCAGATGCCACTTACTCAGAACGACTTGCCAATGGTATTCAAGCGGCTTCAATTTCCCGTGCGTCTCGCTTTCGCTATATGACAATTAAAAAGCCACAAGGACAATCGTTTGATATTTGTGGCATCAGTTTTGAATCATTTATGGCACAAAACAATAATTCTACAAACTGTTGATTTTGGTGGATATGGGACAAAGTCGATGCTCGATGTCTTGGGATTGGAAAGACACAGAGCAAATCCAATCACAGTTTAAAAAAGAGCATAGAAAAAAAACCATAGAACCCGCTCCTAACTCAAAAACGTGGCGTATGGAACAAAACAATTCTCAGGCGACGATTTGTGGAAAACTGGACGACGAGGCTGGCATTTTTGACGCCTTCCTAATATTTGGCCTATCTAATTAATACTCCACAGTCTTTTGGGGTATTAAGTATTGACAATCGGACCGACAAATATTCGACCCTCTTAGCTATGGCTTAAATTTAAGCATGTCTGACTTATTCCTCGACGATAGTAAGCCTCGTTTGATAAATACATAGCTACGTTCAAAAATAAGCCCCCAAGTCATAAACAAATAGGTAAACAAAGTACCTATTCTCAATTATCACGACACTAATGCTGTTTATGCCTCCGTAAGAAAGCGCAGTCACATGGAAGCCCACCACTGCACTTTGCAACATTGTATACATATATGAGGAAAATAAAACAAAAACCCTTATGGATGTTGCAACAGTGCTAACCGCATCGCACTGAAGCCTCATAAATATTGTTTAATCGATGTTTGCTCTTCGGTTTATTGCATTAATGGCGTTTTTAATGAGCACCTTGTTACTTATTTGCAGCGAAATTTTTAAGACTGACCCAGCAGCGCAGGTCCTCGTCTTAAAACCGCTGGCCGGCCGGCCTGCCGCTGCCATGTGAGCCAAACATGAACCAAACGACTACCTATAACAACTGTGGGGCAATTAATTGTGCACACCCGCAACAATGTTGCCAATCTCATTTGGCACCACACAAACATTAAGAAGGAGACGGGTCGCCGGGCCGGGGCTCTATTCAACTGGCTTATGATGGTTTTCGTCGAAGGTGGGCTCGCACAATATATATCCATATATATGTATATCCAGTGCCACTGCGCGCAACTATATACACCATCGGGACGTCTCATTGTCTCGCTGTCGATTTTTATTGATCGTTAAAATGAAATTCGATTTGGAGCCGAGAGGGCTTACCTCAAATGTGAGCTTGAATTACCGAATGTTATAAAAATCGCCACACAATTTAGCTTGGAAATTGGATGTTTTTACGACACAAGGTTCTGTTGCTTGCTGGTCGTTGTTGGTTGTTGGTTGTTGCCGATGAGATAGAATGTTGCCAGTGGTTGTTAAAAGTGTGCATGGGAGTGTGTGTGTGTTTATGGCACGTTGCGACTTTAATTGATCGTTAAATTGTTGCGATTTTCGAAAACCGATAATTTGGTATTCAAACGCGGGGGACTTTCTAACTAATTTGGCCTCTGATTTGAGCTTGAATGGATTTTTAAGTTCGATTTGCAACTTTGATGTTTGTGAATCCAGCTGCGGCGGCTCAGTGGGATTTGCTGGCAATTGGAATTCAGTTAGGGATGTGTGGTCGTTGGAGGGTTTGTGGCAGGAATAATACGGTTTAAGCGTACATTTATTTTTTCATCATCATGGTAACCGACTGGCTGTCATCGAGTATGAATGCTATTACTGCCAGCTCTCTCTTTATTCGAAGTTTAGAAGCGAAAGCTATTGCGAGAACGTCTTGAAAGCCTAAGACGCTGGACACAAAACGGTTCGAAAATATACAAATGAAAATTGACTGGCCAGTGCTACCAAACTTGTTGACTTGTAGCATTTGCAGTGACAATGACACGAATCGAATAAAATTAAAAAATCGTGCATTCACGCGTAACGCGGGTGACAGCGCTCCAGCAAGCATAGCTTGCCAATGCTGCCAGACGTGGTTGAGTTACACATATGATAGAGACAATGGCACAAAGTATGTAAGCTAAATAGACGCGCACTTAGTTTAGGGCACCGGGCGACATTAATGCACCAAATTTTGATTATCAGTGCTGCCAGGTGTGGTCGATATGCACCTTTTTTTCATAAAAAATGACTATTAGTACTTGCTCATAAATATAAACGTGCATAGACAACCGTTTTCCAAGGCTACGGAGAAACATTTGCTTGCCAGTGCTGCCAAGTGTGGTCGATATGCACCTCTTTTCATAAAAAACGACACTTAGTACCTGCTCATAAATATAAATGTGCATAGAGAGCCGTTTTCCAAGGCGGAGAGGAGAAGCATTTGCTGGCAGTGCTGCCAGGAGTGGTTGATTTGCGGCCTATTTCAGCCGCAACGACACCAAGTACTTGTCTATTAATATAGATGCACAAACGGAATAGTTTTCCAAAGAGATGGACAGATATTACCTTGCCAGTGCTGCCAGGAGTGATAGATTTGTAGCTTATTTCAGGCACAACGACACTCAGTACCTGTCCTTAAAAATAGACATTATACAGAACAATTTTCCAAAGAGACAGACAAAAACTTGTGCACCAGTGCTGCCAGGTGTTGTCGATTCCACCCCTTTTCAGGAACAACCACACTTAGTACCTGCTCATAAATATAAACGTAGATAGAGAGCAGTTTTCCAAAGCGACGGACACACATTTGCTTGCCAGTGCTGCCAGGAGTGGTTGATTTGCGGCCTATTAAACCCGCAACGAAACCAAGTACCTGTCTATTAAAATAGACGCGCAAACAGAACAGTTTTCAAATAGAACAGTTTCCTAAGAGATGGACAAGCATTTGCTTGCCAGTGCTGCCTGGGATGATAGATTTGTATAACCTCTTTCCGCCAAAATGGCACCAAGTATCTGTCCATAAAAATAGACCTGTGTACAGAGCAGTTTTCCAAAGAGACGGACAAACATTTCCTTGCCAGTGCTGCCAAGAGTGGTTGATTTGCGGTCTATTTCAATGAAAACAACATGCAGTCGTTTCCTACAATCAAAGAAACATAAATTCATAGCAGCGGACAACAGCGGTGCACCAATATTTTCTTTCAGTGCTGCCAGACATTTGTGAATTCCACCCTTTTTAGATACAACGACATGAAGGTGGTACCTTCAACCAAAGAAAATATGGGCGAGAGCGATGCATCAATATTTGCTTAAGAGTGCTGCCAAAAATCATTAACCTTAACTTTTTCCCAACAATTTTAATAACTGCACCACCAACACATGTTTAGCAGTGCTGCCACAGTTTTTTTTTTATAACGCATTTTCTTCGAGAAGCTGATTTGTCTACTTAGTGCAACAGCCACCAAAGTAGTTGGTTTCAGAATGATCTGAATTGAGAGATCAAGGCGGTGAAACACAAGCGACTATAGACGGCTGACGCACCTCAAAAGTAGGTACGAAGTAAGTCACCAGACTTAACAAAGAATGAGCATATAAGATGGACAATACGTCATAGTTTGATACCCCTGAGCAATCTGCTCCCATTTGCCATCTTATTACCACGAATTTGAAAAAAAAAAACCTTATGCCTCTAACCAAAAACGACGCACGGTGGGAAACCTCCCCGAAACCGGCTACTTTCCGCAGTTGTGTCTAAAATCGAACCGAACCGTCTAACAATCAGTTCCTTCATCACCGCCCAATTATATACCTCTCAAAACCTTTGCAAATAATTTTCCCATAAACTCCCGTTCGCATGATGTGCAAAGGACCCTTTAATAGGATTAACGTCATTAGACCGATTTCAAATATCACCCATGTGGGAGACTTCTTGAAAAAGCAATTTCTTAGAAATGAAGACCAATTCCCTCCGTGGAATTATCCAAGCAACCTGATCCTTCCAATCGTCATATACATACACGAAGGCGATGAAAACTCCAGCGAAACTGTCAACGCGAATTAAGACAATCGGGCTCGGGGCATTAAACCTCAAATGCGAACCAGGAACTTGTTAAACGCTTAGGATGCATGCTCCATGTGTGTTGATGTTGACTGTATATGCGAAAATGTGAATCCAACGATATATGGTCCATCACTTCGGATTGGTTCGCCCTTCGTTGATTCGAAGTTATGAATCCTGGGAACGAATGAAGCTCATTTCGATTCCAGCCAACTTTAGCTGAGCATGTCATGCGTGCGACAACACAATGGCAACTGCGATCAGAGATATTTTATTTTTATCCGAATTAACTGATTTGATGAGGATGGACATTGGACAGCGGGAACCGGGAACCCGACCGGTACGTGTAGGATGATCCAGAATTTTTCAGTTCAATGAAAGAAACGATTTACGCGCGTTGATGAACGCTGCTGGATACCTGCCTACTTTTGCTTCGCGTATACGCGGTATACATTTGGCAATTTCGTAATATTTTGCATGCGAACTGCGCGTCCCGGTAAGCTGGTGTCACCTTTGATTATGCTTAACTATAGGGGTGCACGGTTTGCTTGACAATTGGATTAGTGCGTGCGGGTACAAGGTGCTGATGGAGCTGATTGAATGGAGCACAGAAGGTGGCATATTTTTGATTGTTTTGAGAAATTACCCTTGATGTATAGCGACTTGCGCCTGTGGTTAAACAAATTGAGCATCGGTCGTCTTAGATGCATAGGCGATGTAGAACAGATGGACACAAATGCTCAACTCCAAGCCTTCGGTAGTGCGCACAAGCCTCAATCAACTTAGAGTGTCCACTTCAGTAACAATACAGTTGGTTGGGCCCCAGGTCCATCCTGGATTGTAGCACCCCTTTAGAACCTACCGAAGCATGTAAGCAAATTCTCTAATATTACGCAGTGAGCTACAGTAATCACTTCGCATGATAAAACCGGGAAATACCGTCGGTATCCGCAAAAAGGGCCAAATTCCGAAAGAAAGGTGTGGAAGCCGATAGAGGTTATTTGAAAAGATTCCATTTTTACGCGATCAGTGATTGGTTGATGTTAAAAACAAAGATTGTTTGACATAGCATTTGTCACTGAAGTGACTGAAGTGGACTTGAACGTCGATAAAGAAGGACATGCGGTACCAGTTAGATACCGAAGTAGACAGCCACAAAATCCTGACCTAGTTCCACTCACCATTGGTTATTCTGCAGATCATCGGAAGCAACCATTCTCCAAGCCTATTTGTCTCTACTGATCCGGGTTATATTCTCAAAGTATACTCTCCCTCTCATTAAATTATTTAGCTGAATTCAAGGCTGTGTTGATACCGTCTTTTAAATTTATTTAAAGCTCTCTATGAAGACGTCTCGCTAAGGATGATGGCGACGTCACCCACAAGTCATTTTTTTTTTTTTTGACATAAAAGGCCCAAATCCAAATATGCGCTGAATTTGTTTTTCATAGCACAAAAATGGATATAACAACGCACTTCCTGCATGACAGATGCCTAGGTATTCCTATGCCTGGGTTACATCAGTTGAGGGCCTGTGCTCTTTGTTAGCTATTTATTAGGGTCCAGAATATTTCATGTACAAATCCAAATGTCGTTGCAGCGTAAATAGTTCTGAATTTTTGAGCACCAGAGGGTCTTCGGTCATCTACTATATACTGTTGTCCATCATATAGTTCTATTGATGCAACAAAAGACTTAAGATTTCGCCGATGCCCCTCATGCATCTGCAGAAATATCATATATGCGAATATACCTTAAATACAGATTTCCATATAACATTGGTTGATGAAGACATTAAAATGGAGAAGTTCAATCAACTATCGCAGCAGCAAATACTAAAAAGCCCTCGGCATCGATGGTATTCCATTTAAATTCTATAAAAATGCTTCGCCTAATTTAATCAAAGAAATCCATCGACTATTTTGCAATATCTTTAGTACAGGAACCATTCCCGACTCTTTGAAAATGTCAATAAAATGTTTCCTCTTAAAAAAAAAGGAACCGCAACGATGTAGCCAACTACCGCGGTCTGTGTTTTATGGACCGTTTACTAATGTTCTTTTGAATCGACTTAATCGATTGGTCGCAGGAATTTCAAGCTGCATACAGGCAAAACTACTCAACTGTGGACCAAATTTTCAATCTCTCTTGCCTTATAAAACTGCAACTCAATCATAAAAAAAGGAACTCTTTTTTAAAGCTGCTTTCGACAATATAAACATAGAGGCATTGTTCCACAAACTGACACTTTAGGGGAATGTCCCCAAAATGCTCTCCATCCTAAAGGCTCTCTACCGCAATAACATTGCAACAGTATGGAATGGAATAACCACCAGTGACTACTTTCCTAATCAATCGAGGTGTAAAACAGGGATGCGTTCTCTTTTTCTTCTTTTTGAACAACCTCGACTCTGACCGGTGGTTTAACTATTGAAGGCATGCCGCGCTGTGCCCCGCATTATAAAGGTATTCATAACCCCTTGAGCGCGAGTAAAATTATAAAAAAAAAATATCAGTAAAAATCCTACCTTATGCTGACGATATTGTGCTACTATCCGATAGTCCCGCTTTCCTGCAAGTAATGACTAACAGCTTCGCAAATTATTGTAAACAAATGGAATCTGCTTGTGAACTAAGGAAAATGAGAAATAGTGATTTTTCGAAACGCTGGCCGCCAAGCAGCTGAAGAAAAATGGACTTTTAACAACGATGAAATAAAAATATCCAACAATTATAAGGACCTAGGAGTTACTCTGACGTAAAATATGTCGTGGATTGATCATCTTTCGCAGAGACCTGCAATGTCTAAAAATACCATGGGAACGTATCGGCATCCCACTTTTTTAAACCCATTTTTTTTTTAAATCCCGCTTAAAAAGTTTTAAAACGCCGTCTTTTAAAATCCCGTTTTTTTTTAAATACTGCCTCTGAAAATCCCGCTTATTCTAAATCCCGATCTATTACAGTCCCGCGTTTTAAAATCTCTGTTTTCGATTGCAAAAAGCTAGTTTATTAAAAAAAACGGGAATAAAAGAAACGGACTTATAAGAAACAGGATTACATAAGCGGGACTATAAAAAAGCTGGAATGTACAAAACAGGATTAAAAACAGCGGGATTTTAAGAAGCAGTATTTTGAAAAGCAGGATATCGTAATCAACCCAAATTTAATAAATTCTATACCTACGTGCTTAATCTAGAAACAGGACTTCTAAAAGCGTTTTAGCACTTGAACTCCATTTCAAATATAGGTACATCCGAAGAGTAAAAGCAGAAGCACCCTTCCCGAAAACAGACTGCCGACAAAAGCATTCAGTTGTCATCGTGAGAAAGCAGATTTACTGGGAAAATGTGTGGTCAGCATTCTCTTGAGAGATCAGCATTCTGTTTAACAGGTCAAGAAAGTCTGAGTGGAAAGCATTGCCAACAGAAACTTGCACAAATCTCATAGAAATACATTGAGCGGAGCACACAAACAGAGCGCTTCAATCACGCTTTCCACGACGAGTATTGCAACCTGAACTACAGGCTGACGTGCCAAACTACTCCGAAGGCAGTATCTCACGCGAGATGGTTAGTACGGTGTTAAAGTCTAGGTGCCCAATCTCAATGCAAGGGCATTTATAGAAGAGATTCGGTAGGTATTTGTACGATCTGTGACCTTGATGCTTCTGACCCTAGGGTCCCTAGGCCTAGCTCCTCACAACCATTCGTTTTGTGTGAGTTTTTCACTTTCGGGACGAACAGAAGGGATCTACAATTTTATGTCAATTCCAAGCGGCTAATTGAGAATCTCTCTCAAGACAGTTATACTCTCGGACGTTTGGAAGGTGGTGCATTGGAAAAAAATCCCCTAAGTTATTACTTGGGTTTCTGCGGGATTCGAACCTGAGACCCCTCGTCTAGTAGTCCAACAAACTAACCACTAAGCCACTGTGCCATTTCGCTCTTGTAAAAACTTTTTGTACATACATTTTTCTTTTCTATCTACCTAGTTCTGAATACCTAATCTTTACTGTCCTCGACTACAAATACATCAGAGTAGTTGCCATTTTAAAGACACCTTCTGAGGATCTTATGTTAGACTTATGAGGCTCATTCAGCCAGTCAATGCTTTTGGAAACAACTTCACAAAGATTATCGCCCTACGCAAGTCTATGTATGATTAGCAGCAAAAGCTTCTTCTGGATTTACAGTGCCTTATTTATTTACAGTGTCCGGGATCGACCTAAGTTTCGACCCACATAAAGCACACGTATAAATATAACACCAAAGCTGGCACATCGATTCCCATCGTCCAAGGACTTTGAGTACATCTTGTCAGCTTGTGGAATACAAATTTTATGGGAGGTAGCTACTAGTACTGTAGTATTTATTTTACCAGTGCAAATGAAAAGACTTTGTTTCATTTTACATTTTAGCAGCATATAAACCTCTCAACGGCGGTCAGTCCCCGGCAGCAATTTCTCACAAGCGGAATTGCCTCAGATGGCTTTATATATGGAAAGAATGTCTAAAATGCCTTCGATAAAATCACAGTCCTGCGGTTTCTTTTGTACATACGGATTAGATGAAGCTTCGGTTAAACAGGGCATGAGACTACCCTCATACAATACTTCGCAGCACAGTGGTCCCAATCGCGATCCAGTAGCATGCGGATTCGGGACCTTTCTGATGTCCATACCTAGACCCACTACTTGATCGAAGGACGATCAGGTCGGTTACGCCGTCAATGTCGTGAGCGTGTACTCCACGACCATGCATTCGTTGACCTCAATTGCCATTTCGCCGGCACTATACCCGTCCACTCACTCATTCTCTCCTCACTTACCATTCAGATTCAGATTCCATTGCAGGCGCTCCGACACGCCATTCCTGCAGCGGACTGCAGCCGCATTTCGACTTCGATTTCCAAATCAAAGTTCAAACACGAAAGCCTAATTATTTGCCATCCTTCGGTATGCCCGGCGCTCCCCCCGAGTTGCCTAATTGGTCCGTTTTTCCATTCAACTTGCAGTACCTATAGCTCGCATCTCATAAATCTGTTCGTGTTCGATTCCTTTCATCTGAAAGCGTTCACCGACATACCGAAGACCTCCTCCTCGCGCCCGACTTCATTCGAGTGTGAGGGCATGAAGCGCATTTGTACCCCTCATTTGCGTGCTTGAGCTAAGGGCTCTCTTCCAAACAGTAGCGCAATTTGTACAAGATGCATGCAATCGAATTATTTTTAAGAAAAACGCACAAACGTCAAAAAGTTGCGTGCCCATGGGCCTTGTGTGTAATTGCCCAGCCTAATTCAGTCGAATAAGGTTGAGGAAAATCACTCCTGACATGAAGACGACATGATAAATGGCCGCCGAAACAAACAGTCTGACAAAGCAATTTGTACCTGCCCGGTGGTGTCGCCGTCATAAGTTTATGCAAAAACTTTGTCATAATCCCAGAAATTAACGGGGGAAAAATGCCAGAAAATCATGCTTGCCTAGCGACAGACACAGCCCATTGTCCTTTCATTCGTTGCATTAATATCGCTTTATCGTTGCACAGCTGCGACGGTTGCAAAAACTCGGCGAAAATTTTGAATTAAAATTCAACTCGTGATGACATTCCTTGTGTCCTATAGGAAAAACTGGCAAATTCAAATATGGCACCGCCAGAAAAACAGGACATTTTGTGGCTTCGCCGTAATTGAATTACCCTCTGAGCGCAGCGGAGCCGAGTCACCCTTCAACTGTTTTTATTGGCTGAGGCGGTGTGTTTTATGGCCACAAAAACCACCCCTGTGCCGCCATGATGTTGATATTGATGTCCTTGGTGAACATTTGTTGTGCCCCGCTGAGTCACCGGCGAGGTCAAACATTCAGATTAACCCCATGCGATAGCGGCCATAATTCATGACCCATTATCCTTGCGCGAAGCCCCCATACTGCAACTCGCGCTGTATGTATATTTTGACAAATGTCAAATGCGAGGTTTTGCTCCTCGTCGGTCGGTCGCTGCAGTGTGCAATTAGGGCTGATTCCTATGCACGATATGGACGATGATGTGGGGCGGTCAGGTGAGGTCCGCCCCAACGGTAAACATTGCATGTGCACGGCAAACGGATATGCAACATATGCGTGCTCATACACAATCGAGCGAGTGCTCCTCCGTTTGTATAAATGTGGTATGTGAGTACATAGATGGAAGGACGTCTTTCGTCGATGAGTTATGACGCGGGTGCACTTGCATAATGATGGGTAGTATGCGCTGTGATTCACGTTTTACATCGAATCGGGGTCGACGTGGATTTTAACCGGCAATGGATCAATGTGTGCGAGGTGCGAGGACAAAAGTCAACTGGCCATATAAATCAAAGGCCGCAGCCTCACACACAGTCCCCTATACTGTCGCACCGTCACACCATCACACCATCACACCATCACACCATCGCAGCGTCATCTCTGCATCTTCAATTGAAATGAAGATAATTTTGATTTATTGCGGATTCTTCGAACGCGGATTTCGCATTTGGCTGGCACTGGCGCGAAGATTTATGCATGCGCGAAGATCACGACGAGATTTATTGCCTTCTGATAGGGGATGACAGAGCGAGGACGCTAATCAGCACGCACAGAGTGCGCGCCGGTGAATGAACTAGAGCGAGGTGCTAATTGCGTTATTGTCTCGGCCGCGGTCTCCGCTCATCCAGCTGTCCTGATTTGCATATATACAGAGCGCAAGAGTGCTGCCCAAAAAAACCGCCGCGCACACACAGCGCGTGCAGGTGCAAGGCGTAATCATAAGCATATCCCTTTGGGGTATAGTGTGTCTAAACGCCTGCCACGCGATCAATCAATTTTGGCCGAGCTTTGAGCCAAATCACTCGGTGCATTGTCTGACCGAGGGTATATCATCTGCCAAAACACAACCGTGTCCATCTCTCTGACGGGTGGCTAATCTAACCGCGCACACTTAATTTGAATTTTAAAAAGTCTCCTTTTTTTGCGATCCCTTTGATTGATATACCTACACATATGATAGGCGGGTACGCTGTGTCTGTGAATAGCTAATACGGTGTGCAGGTTGTTTGGATACTGACTTAGTTGCAGCTGTTTGTTTTTGCTGATGCGCACAGAACTTAATTGGCGCCACAAACATTCCACACCGTGACCGGAGAGCAGAATAAATTCTTCGTCGGGATGGTGACAGTATAAAGGCTGCCAATTGAACAACAACCATGTTAGCTACGGTCTGTGACTAATTGGCTATGTTCGGGTTGCACTCGCAAGTCGCTTTAGCGAGACACTGATAAAGCAAATCGGTTATGAGGACAAGTCTGAGGTGTCTGCCTAAAGCGGGCAGTACACGTCGCGTTAATAACTCGTATATGATAATGACAACGTGGTTGTTTCTTTTATTCAATAAAAATGTCTACCTACAGACAAACTGACTGTCTGTTTCCTGGACTCCTCAGATCTCACAAGGCGTTAGGTATTGAACACGGTGGCGAGGCAAGACCAAAATTTTAAGTGGGCAAGGTTACATAGCGAGGCCCTCTAGTGACGCAACAATCTATTTTATAAATTAAAAAAAAGAACAGTTGAAAAATATATTTTAACTATGACAATGCAACCCAAACTTTCGACTTACATTAATGAAACAAAAATGTCCTGCTTTACCTACTTACTTACTTAGATGGCGCTACAGTCCTGGGTGGACCTGGGCCTCAACCAATACGCCTCTCCAGTTAGCGCGATCTTTGGCTAACTGCCTCCAGTTGCGCACTCCAAGTTGGTTGAGTTCCCCTTTCACTTGTGCGTATACCACCTAAGGCGAGGTCTTCCTCTACTGCGTTGTCCCTCCGGGTTGGAGTCGAAGACTCTTCGGGCCGGAGCGTTCTACATGTACCAGCCATCTTAGAGAACTGATGTGTACTTTTCGGACTAGGCCGATGTCTCTGTACAGCTCGTAGAGTTCGCTTTAAAAAATCTCCTCCTCCAGAGCCCGTCAACACAAACGGGACCGAAAATTACTAGAAGAATTTTGCGTTCAAAACGACCAAGGAGATCTTCATCCGCCTTTGATAACGTGCATGCTTCTGCGCCATAGAGTAGGACTGGGATGATGAGGGTCTTATATAGAGTCTCCTTAGTGTTTCTTGACAAGGCCTTATTTCTCAGTTGCCTTCTTAGGCCAAGGAAAGAGCGGTTGGCAAGTGTAACTCTCCGCTTGATTTCTGATGTGATGTCGTTGTCAGAATTTATAGCGGAGCTGAGGTAGACAAAGTCCCTAACTACCTCCCATTTTTTTGCCGCTTCTGTACTATAATTGCAAACGCACCAGTGACAGCTCGCTGTGTTCTGCCAATGATGTCAATGTCATCAGCGTATGCAAGTAATGCAAGTAGTTGCACAGACTTTTGGAAGATTGTGCTCCTAAGTCTTACTAAGCTGCGTAATAAGTACCTACGGTAATAAAGCTTAGATGCTTCAAGAGATAAAACTGCCAAAATTGAAAGTCTTTCCTGACCCAAATTTTTTTTTATGAGTCTTAATTTTGAAAAGCTCCTAGCGGAGGCTGTATAAGTACTTACCGACATCATTAGCAAAATTCGATACACAATGTTAATATTTGGGTAAATTTCTTTCAAGTAATTTTCTATTATGTATTGAAGTCATCTTCAATGAAGTCTGGTACATTTAGGACCAATGTTTGTAATTCTTCATTATAATTCGTAAGGTTGGAAGTTCCTACATGGACACAGTATAAATGTGTCCCAATCTCAGATTCCTCCAGGCATAGTTTACAAGTCCTCTCTAAGGCCATCTTCCTTAAATGATACCCGTAATTACCATATCCTGTATAGTCAACGCAACCACCCATTTCAATCTTTTCCAAACTCGTGCTTAAAATCCGTCTTTGAGTGGATCGCAGGTCGGCCATTTGAGTCTGTCTACATTGTACCACGGTTGACCATCTTCTTTGGTGTTCTGCCGCGATCCATTTGTGAATCAGCAGTTGCATACCACTCCTATACCAATTTAAGAGAATGATTCTGGTCCCAGCAACTTTCCGTTTCACCCCTGTTTTGCAAGGGAGTCCGCCTTCTCCTAGCCCTCGATCCTTATGTGTCCTCGTGCGAAGTGCGATTTTTTCGCCGGTATTTGTGAATTTAAATTGAATAAAGACAGCACTGAAATATTGCTTCCTGAATTTTGACAGCTCTTTCAGCAGTCCTGCTTCCGGTCCCGCTTATACTGGAAATCATAAACCGCGCTTAGCCGTAGGGCCCCACGGAACTTAATCTAGTCATAGGGCTTCACGGGACCTCACTTTTAGTTGGTCTCTCTCGGCGATCCAGAAACAACGCCTCTCTTTGGACTGCAGTTCAAACAGTTGTTTCACCTAAGAACCACTTTAAGACTTAGAATACTAAGGGTGCTTCCACACCGTATGAAACAAAACGCTTTAGACAAACAAAACTGTTTTTCTGTGCCCGCAATGAATAAAACAAAACAAAGCAAGAAAACATAATAAGGCGTTTTGTTCCATCCGATGTTAAAGCTCTCTAAGGGTCTTAAGTAACGTGCCTTACGCCTGTCATAAGGTACTCTTCTGTCATACATTTTTCACGGTCTGTCTTTCAGGAACTACGATCAGTCGTTGAACTTTGCCCCAGAGAATGACGCTTGCCGTTCAGCAAAATTTTGCTACCAGGATCCATATCACGACCACTATCACGCCCAGGCCCAATTACAAAACTTACATTTAGGCCCGTTTGCTGATATTACTCTTAGCGCTTTAAGTTCCACTTAAAATCTTTTGTGACAGTTTTTGATGTAAAAAAGTAGCCCATTTTATAAGTAGAACTTAAATCGCTATGAGTAGTATCAGCAAACGGGCCTTAGTCATAGAAATGTATGGAGATCTCTTGCAGTTTAGCTCTTCCTAGGACTCTGGAGCAACAGTTGTAGTTGACCGCGCAGTCAATTCCATCCCAAAACACGCTTATATAGTTATAGGGTATCACGGACCCGCGCTTACATTACAGTGCCCCCTTCTGCCACTAAGAAAGCGAACATTTTCCTATGGATCGTTCTTCAAGCCGTTTACCAAAGGTCTTCAAGGAACTTTAATATAGTAGGACTTGTAGGGCCTTAGGTAACTATTGACATTGAGTGGCTCTCTGCTACTAAAAACCATGTTTGTCTTTGGGCTAGTGTACCTAACGTCAGCCACTCATGAACACGATTTACCCGTCGAAGCACTTTTATTAGTACGACTTGACGAACCTCCTCCAATCAGTGAGTCTCTCTTTGTTCCCTTTTCCGTTAAAGCTTGTCACTCAGGAGTTATACTTAGTCGTATAAATTATAGGGATTAATGGAACACCAGCCGCCGGACCCGATAGAATCACAATTATCATTGCGCCTTTGCCAATACCCTACACATATTCACAGGGCATTACGGAACCAAGTTAAGTCACAGGGATTGTCTTTTAGCCTCCTGCTAACCCTGTCTCAATGCAACACACATATTCAATGCTCTTCACAGACTTCACTTTAGGTTCATTTCTGACAGCCCCATCACTACGCTTTACAGTAGGAATCGTAGGGTGTAACGCAAAGTTGTGTTTGAACTGCTCTTTTAAACGTAGTGCGTATATAAGCCAACAATTTCAATCCTATAGTATATAAGCGGTCTATCTTGAACCCAAAGTTGTTTAGGAAAATCCTGTACACTGACGAGCTATAACTCAGCCTTAGATAAATGGCCTATGTCGTTTCAAAATAAGCTTCCATCACTTGGAGTCTCCAATAAATTGTAAAGTATTTAACATCTAATAGACTGCTGGTGTTCCACAAGGTTGTGTGTTAAGTCCCATACTTTTTACGATATTTATTGATGCACTAAGTGATATATTTTCCGCGTCATATATCAAATGCTAAGGATATCTGCGCAGATGTTAACCAAAGCTTCAAGACCGCCTATGGCTACATGTGTACACCTTTGTTCAATATACTATCACAAGCAGCGACGAGACCTAAATGGTGGTACAACTAAAGACTGGCTACACTCTAACCACTTCTATGGAGTCACCTGGCATTGCCGAACAAAACAAAACTAAGTAGACTAGGCTACAAAAGAATTAGCTACACCAAAGGCTTGGACATTATCATGAAGGGACAGCGTTTGAAGCAATCCCGCAATAAAATACTAAAAGCCCCGCAGAGTTGGAGAGCCCCTCTCAATCAAAGCCAGAAAAGCTTCATAAGTCCGTTGACATATCTTTGAACTGAATATCCACAGGTCTTTCGAATGAAGAAAACTATCTTCGAAAAGTTTTTGGTAAGAAGCTGTACTGCAAGTCTTACTTAAATCAAAAAAAAATGGTTTCGAAACTACTGGTGCGTAGAAACTCATGTTCAAATCAGAGTTTCCACATAGGAACATCTTTTCTCTTGGGGTCCCTTTGGGTTCAGTTCTTGGGCCAGTTTTGTCCAACAATTTCGTATCTCCCTTCTTATATTAGATACAAAGGATATGACGCAGCTTTTTCTCCAAGTTAAATTTTGAAAATAACTCTAAGAACTACGCCAATAACTGTCAATGACGATTAAGAAAAACCCCCGCATGTGGAAAGCCCGACCCCAATGGTGTTACCACAAACTTCCCTCAAACTTGTCCATTTGAACAGAGACTTGTAACCCGACTTCTGCATAACTTTACAAATTCCCTTCCTCTAGTTAAAGCACTAAATCTTCACCTCCATTTATAGCCTCTCACAGTCACAGTACCAAACCAGAGCAAGGTCGAAACGATGGTTAAAATGTCAGTCTTTTGAAATATTGATTTGACCAGCCATTACAAAAAAAAAAAAAATACTCATGAATAGCCAACGAATTTAAAGAGAAGTCGGTGTCATGCGATATATTTCTCTAAATCGAAAAACAAAACGAAACATTGACTAACAAAGATTAAAGTTTTTTTTTTTTTTTTTGTTCTATTACAAAACATGTCCTTGTCACCTGAAAATTACGACCACAATTACATCTGTAATGAGTGTCCATTAAAAATACATCCATACGGCATAGGTACCTCATACACCGTGACCGGTAGTTTGTATAGACACTGCAGCCACCGTATGTATGGACAGTGAAAATGGAAAACGTGTGAAAATCTATTACGCACACACTCGGTCCGTATGGCAATTAAATCTTTTATCGAAGCAAAACGGTCCCTCACAAACTGCCTTGCAATTAATTATTTAGAATCGGAACAATATATTTGAAGATATGTATCTCGGTGTGGAGTTGCGAGTTGGTGTGTCGGTAAAAAGTTAAAAGTTAATCATTTATGAGAGGCATTTCGGGCTTTGAGTATAGATATTGGGCAGATGGTGACGGTGAGTGTTTAAATGGGGAGTAGCCGCGAAGGAAAGTTTATGCCAGGTCGTTGGTAACAGGCAGATGTAAAAGGTGGTTAAGTTTTAAGGGCCGATGTTGATTTTGAATACAACACAAATTATTTAGGAAATTATTGTCATTTCTTTTTATTGTGATAATATTGGTATGGATCAATTATGTATGGAACAAAATATGGGCCAAATGCCCGCCGCGAACTCGGCGGCACACCTCCATCCGATGGTCCAAATGTTCGATGTCGCTGAGGCATAATTGAGGTTCTATGCCGTTAATGTGCCGAATTATCCCATCCTTTAGCTCTTGAATTGTTGCTAGCTTATCGACGTACACCTTTTCTTTCAAATAACCCCAAAGAAAGAAGTCCAACGTTGTCAAATCACATGATCTTGGCGGCCAATTGACATCGCCACCACGTGAGATAACACGGCCATTGAATTTGTCGCGCAAAAGAGCCATTGTTTCGTTAGCTCTGTGGCAAAAGGGCACCGTCATGTTGAAACCACACATCGCCCACATCGATATCTTCCAATTCGGGCCATAAAAAGCTGGTTATCATCTCACGTGAGAGGTGCAATTGTTTGGCACGACGACGAGTTGAGGTGGACGGCTCTCCAGCAACACTATCGCGAAGAGCATCAATATTTTCTGCAGTATGAGCTGTACAAGCATGCACTGGTGTTTTCACATCTCCAACAGACCCGGTTTGCTCAAAATTTTGCACGATTTTTCCGATTGTACATTTGCACATTTGGACGATTAAATTGACCGAAAAAATCACGAAGTGCACGATATGCATTTTGATTTGAACGCCCATGTTCATAATAAGCCTGAATAACTTAAACGCGTTGCTCGATTGTGAATCTTTCCATGGTTCAAATTGAGTTAGTCTGAAATTGAGAAATGTCAAATGGAATGTAGAAAAAAACTTGACGTTTAGGCGTGGTTCACATTCAACATCGGCCCTTAACCACCCTTTATTACTTGAACTGGCAGTGTTACTTTAAATGTGGAAGGCCAGAAGGAGTCATCTTGAAATGTTGCTGGGCAGGCGGAAATTATAGTGAACTACCTACGTGGGCTATATTAACAGCTAACACTTCATATGAGGAAGTTGAAGGAGTTTGATCTACTTTATAGTGACGTAACCGCGTAAATGGAAATGCGCCTCGTCGCTCATGATGATTTTCGACACGAAATCGTCCTCTTTGTTGTTGAGATAATTATTCTATAATCTTGCGGAGTATAGCCCTCCATTGATTGTCTGCTTTTTTGTTCTTTCTTTTTTACTGTAGCTGTCTAGTTCTGTCTAGTTCACAAATGCCAAATATGATTGACGTAGTCGTAGGTACACCGCCATTCATACCCCTCCCTTCGACTAAGCATTTGGTGTTGGTTTTAGTGTCATCGCTCATCGGGGCTGTAGAAATCTGTGGTCTTCAAGTTTAGGATCAAAATACGTCCATAAAGCTTTCTGTCTCTTCCATTATGCTCTTTTTAAAATTCTGCCTAGTTGCAAGGATCCGAGTTTTATTTTTTATTATAAAATCTTTGGCACTACTGTGGTACCCAATTTCAAACACCTGTAACGAAATTTTCAACTGAAAAACTACTGAAGTCTCAGTACTATCACACTCCGAGGTTGGTTTTCAGTGAAATAAAAACCATGCATGATTTAACTAACGATGAGATCTCCGAGGTTCATCAAATTCGTCTGCTCCACTAGTGAACTGCCATCTCAATACTAAAATTTGTCAAGCTCCGGCTTTCATCCAGCGAAATTGTATGGCATTTTCAAATTCATATATGGATTTAGTTCATAATTGCTTTTTTCGTGAATCCTTTTCATAAAATCTTTCCAGTTGAAGCGTTTGATTATTCAAAGTTTGGCAGCACTGCGGGTGATTGATTGAAGGTTTGTCAGCCAACTTGTTACATTTTGCAATGTGACAGATAAGTGCTTGTCACAAATGTTCCCTCTTTGTGCGACACGGTTTCGATTCAACGACACCTGCCACGGTCCTTATTACAAAAAAACTACAAAAAAATTGTTCAAGAATGGTTTCCATTCACATGAACAACCGGCATATTTTTTTAAGAATTCACAGAGTATACGCACCTTACACCAACATAGCCAATGAATTGTATTTCCAAAACAATCATCTCAATCAAACAAATCACTTCCACTTAATCAGACAAACAAGGCATAAAATATCACAAACAAATCACTATCAAAAATATGTCACTCATCAATATCTTGACGGCAATCCTTATCCAAATAAAAAATTTGATACGAGAGCATTGTTGAGATATCTACGTCTCTCCCAGCCATTAATAAAACTAATAGACCCTTGAAAATCGTGTCATACCCACCGACGACGTGACATTTCAATTCCGTACGCTCTCCAACAAGGATACTGATTAATGGCAAACAATCAATCGAGAGCGACAAGTCGGGTTACACCGACGCATGTAATTCATTCAGAATTGAGAGCTCATAAGGATCCTCATCCTTTGTGTGTAGCTGAGTTTTATTCTCGTCCTCGTTTACGTGAAAAATTGCGAAAAGAACTGGCTAACAATGACACAAATGCGTGAATGATGTTACTGTCAAGGATGCACCGAATTGTGCTATCAATTTCAAACTAATAGGAGGTAGGGCTGTTTTTTTTTTATCTTTTTGTGCACGTATAAATAATCCAAGAGAGTTGTCAAAGGATTTATTTTCTTAATTGATTTTCTCAACTTTTAACAGCGACTTTCTGAGCTGTCCTTGTGTTTTCTGCGGCATTTCCGGTACTCTATGGATGGTGTATACGGCTTGCAAGGTGACTGTGAATGAAATCACTTTTCGCGGTCATTAATAATTGACGACGGAGAAGACGACGACCGGAGGATCACAGTCTATACAGGAAATTCCTCGTAGTCCTAGTCACATTTTGGCAAGTTCGCATTTTGAATGACTTTAGATGGTGATGGTGATGTGATTGAGCGAACCCTACAGGGCCATGACAAACGACTTCTTACTGCCGGAATAAGATGAGCGAGGCTTGGTGAACATGTGGCTTCAACAAGACGGTGCACACCGCACTGTGAAGGAAGCATTTTCTGGTCGCGTAATCTCCCGTTTTACTGATTTGGCATGGCCAGCAAGATCGTCCGATTTTACTTCACTTTAGGGCTACTTGAAGTCGCGGGATTATGCCAACCAATAAGCCTCAGACACCATTGTCTTAAGGAGAATATTCGACAGGAGAACAGTTAACACCGGAAAGGGCGAGCCCTGCAATACCTCAATTAGGTCCTCGTGGACCCATTGTGATGCCTTTTTTTTTGGGGTTAATCGTTGGTGTTACATCGGTGGTCTTTATCCCTTCTCTTTTTGTGATTACCTGACGCTGTCTAGCCATCCCGATGTCCTCAGGAACCTGTAAAGACCCGACAGTGAGACAGTGAGACATCAGAATGTTCATGTACGTCATGGAAGTAATAGCTTCCAAGTGTTCTGTTCCTCAAGTGACAGAGACCCGGGCAATGACAAAGGAAGTGAGGTGTGTCCTCGTGGACCTCCTCGTCTCCGCTGTCGTCATCTTTAAGATTTAGTTTCATTGCGTGGTTTCTAAGGAAGTTATAACCAATTAGAGCCCCTACTAACTTAGACAGCGATGACCTGTCAGACTGTAACAGTTTTTTGGTCTGGCCTCTGTTATATTCTATTCTTCCCTACTCGGAAAAGAGCAGGTGAATGGTCTGTCAAAGTCTAGATCCAGGGAGACATAATATAGTCAGAAGTGACAACTCCCTGCGTGTTTACATAAAATAAAGGGTGATTTTTTAGCTGGTTTGGTTTTGGCAACACTGGTTTTGACAGCTGACGTGTGTTTAGTACCTTGTGTCACTGTCAAACAGCTTCAGTTTGGTTTGCAATTTAACCATGGATCGTCTTACAAATGAACAACGCTTGCAAATTATTGAATTTTACTATCAAAATTCGTGCTCGGTTCGAAATGTTCATCGCGCGCTGCTTCCATTTTATGATCGGCATTCTCGACCTTCTGAGCAGTCTATTCGGAAGATTGTGACCAAATTTCGCACCAAATTTACTTTGTTGGACATTAAACCACCAACACGTTTACGTACTGTGCGTAGTGAAGAAAATATTGCGGCCGTATCAGCTAGTGTGACAGAAGACCGCGAAATGTCGATTCGGCGCCGTTCCCAGCAGTTAGGCCTTTGTTACAGCACTACGTGGAAAATTTTGCGGAAGGATTTGTGCGTAAAGCCTTTTAAGATACAGCTTGTGCAAGAACTAAAGCCAGCCGACCTACCACAACGCCGAATTTTTTGTGAATGGGCTCTTGGAAAGCTGGCCGAGGATCCGCTTTTTTATCGAAAAATTGTGTTCAGCGATGAGGCTCATTTTTGGTTGAATGGGTACGTAAATAAGCAAAATTGCCACATTTGGAGTGAAGATCAGCCAGAAGCATTGCAACAGCTACCAATGCATCCCGAAAAAGCCACTGTTTGGTGCGGTTTATGGGCCGGCGGCATTATTGGGCCATATTTCTTCAAAGATGATGCGAATCGCAGCGTTACTGTCAATGGTGAACGCTACCGAGCGATGATAACAAACTTTTTTTTGCCCGAAATGGAAGTTCTTGACTTGCATGATATGTGGTTTCAACAAGACGGTGCCACATGCCACACAGCACGCGAAACAATGGCGCAATTGCGAGGCGAGTTTGGTGAACAGTTAATTTCACGTTTCGGGCCGGTCAATTGACCGCCTAGATCGTGCGATTTGACACCATTAGATTATTTTTTGTGGGGGTATGTCAAGGCTAATGTGTATAGGGACAAGCCCGCTTTGATTGACGCACTGGAAGCCAACATCCATGCATTCGTTCGTGAGATACCGGCCGATATGTGTGAAAGAGTATGCCAAAATTGGACTCAGCGGATGGACTACCTGAGACGCAGCCGCGGTCAACATTTGCATGAAATTATCTTTAAACATTAAATTGCAAGGTTCAAACTATCGATTCAAATAAATATTTCATTCATTTTTTCGAATTTTTTGTGTTTTTTTTTTTAAAGTTCTAAACCTCTTAAAAAATCACCCGTTATTTGCCTGCCCAAAGCTGCAAGCATTCCAAGTGTTAGTTTGGCTGATCCTTAATGCACTTTTGGCATTCTTTTCCATGTACAGGTCTTGAGTAGTCAGATTGAGAATCGCGATTCTCAAGGTCATAGCGCCGGCTGCCTTAAACAAGCTATTTTTTGTGTTTTTGTCATTGACTTAAGATTGGTCACTTTGCTGGGGGCTTGCCAACAGACTACGCTGCCGCATTGGGCGCAACATCGCCGTCTACATCCAGAGGATGATTTTGGGGTTTGGTCGGATGCGGTTGCATGCGTAGAAAACATGCGCTGCTTTCTTCACTCTTTCATTGACATTCGGCTTCCAATTAAGTTTCCTATCAAGGATAATCCCCAAATATCTCGTACTATCTGCTACCCTTTTTTTTTTTTTTATATACTTCTCCCGGGAAAGGCGAACCTATAACGCTTCAACAGCTATCCCCAGGAAGCGAGTTCCAAAGTTTGCTTGTCCTGTAACAGAAGGAGTTTTGGAAAGTTGATGTCCTCGCGGTTGTCAATTGTACTGTATGGTCATGAGCATTAGCAGCCTGTCTTGTTGGGCGCCAAAAAGTTGCATTTCGAGGGATAATGTCTTTGAGTTCCGCAGAACATCTACCATGGAAGTACCTATAGAACAAGCATAGGTCAGCGACTTGTCTTCTGTGCACCAACGGTTGTAGATTCGATGTGAGTGTAGGGTCTCCAATGAGTCGAACTGCTCGTCTCTGTATGCTATCAAGCAGGTTAAGTGAATGTTTTGGGGCCGAGCTCCATATATGGGAACAATATTCCAAGCCTGGTCTAACGTGTGCTTTGTAGAGAAGGAGAAGTTGCTTGGGGCTAAAGTACCTCTTTGCTCTAAATAGGTAGCTCAACTTTGCGGACGCCGATTTTGCAATATAGGATATGTGGTCCTGCCATGTGATTCCTAATTGACAGTGACTCCTAAAAGGTGCATTGAGTCCTTGTGATGGATTGGATGGTCATCCATTTGGATCTGAGGAACTGCTGATGCATTTTTTCTGGAAAATGTTGTGAGCTGTGTCTTGTGTGCATTAAATACAACCAAGTTGTCCGTTCCCCACTTCAAGATTTTGTCCAGATCATCATTTAGAGAATTAATTTGTTCACATCTCTGACTGTGTGATGTAGCCGTATTCACAGGCCCATTGTTTGAGATGGAGGATATAAGAGTGCTGTCATCTGCAAAGTTTTAGATATTATTATTTGTCGATCCAAGCAAATCGTTGATGTGGAGAAGCAATAGAGTTGGAGAAAGAATAGATCCTTGGGGCACTCCTGAATTTATAGCAAACGAATTGGATGACACACCATCTACAACAACTTGGATCGATTTTCCCAGAAGACAATTTTGCATCCATCCGCAGAGTTGTTGTGGTAATCCGTAAGACGCTAACTTGCCTAATTGGGCTCTATGCCAGACTCGGTCAAATGCCTTTGATATGTATAGGCTACGGCTCTGGATTCGCCGTGTTGTTCAATTAATTGTGTCCATAAGTGCGTTACGTAGCTTAGCAGGTCACCAGTGGAACGACGGCTCCGAAATCCGAATTGCCTGTCGCTTATTAATCGATGGCCTTCTAGATATTTGATTATTTCGACATTTATTGCCTTTTCCATTACTTTAGAGAGCATTGAAAGTAACGCTATTGGACGATAGTTTTGTGGCAGACATTTCTTCCCTTTCTTTGGAATAGGTTGAAAGCGAGCGGTCTTCCAGCAAGAAGGAAACGTCTTCTGGGAGTACGACATGCTAAGCAGCTTACAGAGTACAGGTGCAAGTTCTGGTGCACAGTTCTTGAGTACTATAGCCGGGATTCCATCGGGTCCCGTTGCCTTATTGCAATCTAGTTCTTTAAGGATGCGTTGAATTATTCGAGGCCGAAATTTCACTTCTGCCATCGATGATTGTATCCTCGGGATATTTGGTGGCTCTAGCTGTGCAGAATCTAGGGTGGAATTCTTTGAAAACATGCTAGCGAAAAGATCTGCCCCAACTACAAACTCGCTGTAGGTATACTCCGTACGATTACGGAAAGATCTCAGTGCGGGACATTTTTCTTCGAATACTAGACGTGACACAGTACCAGTGTGGGTACACTACGCCTCGCCACGCACAGATTTGATTCCCTTTCATCAGTTTTTCTGTCAATTGTGTACATTGTTGTACAGGCAACACGATACTTATACCGCCAATTAACATAAAAACCGCTTAAAGTCACATGTCAAATCGTCGCATTGTCGTCCCCTAGCCATGCTAATGTCCGCATGTGCGTCCGTGTCCATCAACATGCTCTCTCATTGTCTTGGACAAAATTGTCCACTGCCCCGCTGCGCCGGCGATTACAATCGCTGTTGACATGACATTTCATTTTGTGTTCATCATCATCATCAATTTCCCTTTTATCCCTGGAAAGCAATTATTTACCGGATAAAAATGATCCCACCAACCAGGGGGGTCCTTGCCGTTGATACTCCTATGCAAATGCAAAACGAATTCAATTAACACCTTGTTAAACGTACCTGGCAGGGGTGCAAATTTCTCATCCACCGGTCGAGCATATGCACCCCTGTGTGCATACAAAGACATAATTTTTGTGCTACCGTTTCGCACGGCATCCCAGCGTGTAGTGAGGGGTGCGCAAGCGAACATTTGTTTCTCGGCGATCCCTGTCTGTGACAGGTGAAAAACATTGTTTCCTTCTGTTTGTTGGTTGGTTCGCTTATTTATGTGACAAAATTTCGCAAATAATTGGACGCGATGATCAATGATTAAAAATGCGGCGCGCGCAACGTCTTCATAGACTCACAGTCCCGGTCGATCGGGTTTGGCTCATTTGAAATTCAAGTAGATTATCGGGGCGGGAGAATGGGTTCTACCGCTTTATCTCATCAAATGGACCGTAAAATAGGATCAATTGCACTCGCTGGCTATCTTAATTGGATTATGGAGCCCAAATACGATAAAATCCGCATCATTGTGACGACAAATCGCCATTAAGTGAGCGCGATCACTAAGCCGGAGGTTGAGTGGGGCTTTGGTCGATCGTCGACCTTTCTCTCAGTCTTCAGTATAATATACAGTGCGAAGGGAACGTCGCGTCGTCCGCCAGTTTACGGCATCTAAACTTCTGGCGGCTTATGACAGATGCTTGGATATGTGTCAAATCATCGGTGACACGATTAGGATGCGTAGTCACTATCGATCGTGGCGATTGATCTTTTCCTTTTGATCGGTCACTGTTTGTTGTGTGTGTTTTTGACTGTGTTGTGCTCCTTCACAAACAAATTTCATCTCATGACTATGCACATGACATTTACCTACCGTTTAAGGTGGTGTACAATTTTCTTGTCATGATTGGAGTCGGTACACGATGGCATGCAAAATTCTATAAAAACCATGCGATGCACTAACGTCATCTGTCGCCTTTGCCACAACATTATAGGCGCCATTGTTGTTTGTCACGCCAAGTTTTCTCTACATACAAGTTGTGTGTGTGACGGTTTACCATAGAAAAGGGCGCATATGCTCCTGGGTAGGAGACGTAATTGCGGTTTGCAATTTAGCACACACTCTGCAGACTGCAGAACGTTGAAGAAAATCGAAAATGGGTTAAATGCAAATTGTTGCTATTTGAAATAATTAGGGGAATTTAATGATATAGCCGGTCGCTGTGATAGGAGAACCCTGGAAGGCGACTGCCTTCGAACGGCAATCAGTATAGGTATATATTAAATTCTTTGTTGGCGTCGCTTTTAGTTCTGCTTTCAATTGCGTTTTGTATACGGTCTTGGGTTAGATTATAAAAAACATTCTTTTTAATTGGTATCGCAATTAGCTTTGGATAGGTGCATTTAATACAATTTGTTGAGGTATTTTAATTCAATTCATTTATGCTTTGAAGAGGCAAGAGAAATACACATTGTGGCTCAGAGGCTATGCCATCACAATTGGTCAATTGGCACCTTTCAGAGAGGTTCTTGTTGGCTACTTTCTTATGCAATGGATTTGGAATTTGTTAATTGAAAAGGTGAAAAATTTAGGTATACGCATAGATTTAATCGTTGTATAATCACAATAAAACAGGAAGGATGCTGCATGGACTACAGGAGGCATAGTGGAATGATGACAGGAAGAGGTTGTACAAATGTTGTTGGAAAAATGTTGTGCCTTACTATTTACTAAACACATAAAAAAACCGGAGGTTCCGTTCTTCATTAGAGTTCGAAATTGCGAAGTTTTTTTGCAGATGAGGTAAATTACATGAAATCTGAATGGAAGCGTAAGAGTAGAGAATAAGCTCTAGTGAAATGCCCGAGAGTATGTTTGTGAACAACATAAAGTGTGCATAAGAATTAGAATTTTTCCAATGGAAACGGTTAAGAGAATATGGTTTAATGAATGGATAATGGAGAACCGGAGCATGGAGATGACCGACAGACCGAGAGCACAAACGCTAGTTGTTGTGAACTAAAATACTATAGGTAATAAAAAACGAAATACGCGCGTAGGAACTAAAATACATGCGTAAAAACTAAAATACGCGCGTAAAAACTGAAACACTCGTGTAAAAATTGAAATACGCGAGTAAAAACTGAAATACGAGCGTGAAAACTAAAATACGCACGTAAAAACTGAAATACGCGCGTAAAAACCAAAATACGCGC
This sequence comes from Cheilosia urbana, assembly GCA_946477585.1. NCBI lineage: Eukaryota > Metazoa > Arthropoda > Insecta > Diptera > Syrphidae > Cheilosia > Cheilosia urbana. Next base: position 77,607,913 of record OX297855.1, read on the forward strand.
GTAAAAACTGAAATACGCGCGCGAAAACCAAAATACGCACATAAAAACTGAAATGCGCGCGGAAAAACAAAATACGTGCGTAAAAACCAAAATACGCGCGTAAAAAATAAAACACGCGCGTAAAAACCAAAATACGCAAGTGAAAACTGAAATACGTGCGTAACACCCAAAAAAAAAAAGCGCGTGAAAACCAAAATAGCCGTGCAAAACCCAAAATAGTTTTTACGCGCGTATTTCAGTTTTACGCGCGAATTTTGGTTTTTACGCGCGTATTTTAATTTTTACGTGGCTATTTCAGTTTTTACGCGCGTATTTTAATTTTTACGCTGCTATATTTCAGTTTTTACCTGCGTATTTGATTTTTTACGCACTTATTTCAGTTTTTACGCGCGTATATCAGTTTTTACACGCGTATTGTAATTTTTACGCGAGTATTTTGGTTTTTATGCGCGTATTCTATTTTTACGCGCGTGTTTTGGTTTTTACTCGCGTATTTTAGTTCTTACGGGCGTATTTTGGTTTTTACGCGCGTATTTTGGTTTTCACGCGCGTATTTTAGTTTTACGCGCGTATTTTAGTTTTTACGCGCGTATTTTAATTTTACGCGCGTATTTTAGTTTTTACGCGCGTATTTCAGTTTTTCGCGCGTATTTTAGTTATACGCGCGTATTTTTAATTTACGCGCGTATTTCAGTTTTACGCGCGTATTATAGTCTTACGTGCGTATTTTCATCTTACGCGCGTATTTTCATTTTTACGCGCGTATTTCAGTTTTTACGCGCGTATTTTTATTTTACGCGCGTATTTTAGCTTTACGCGCGTATTTTTATTTTACGCGCATATTTCAGTCTTACGCGCGTATTTTCATCTTACGCGCGTATATTCATTTTTACGCGCGTATTTCAGTTCTTACGCGCGTATTTTAGTTTTACGCGCGTATTTTTACTTTACGCGCGTATTTTAGTTTTTACGCGCGTATTTCAGTTTTACGCGCGTAATTTTATTTTACGCTCGTATTTTAGTTTTTACGCGCGTATTTTCATTTTTACGCGCGTATTTCAGTTTTACGCGCGTATTTTAGTTTTACGCGCGTATTTTAGTTTTTACGCGCGTATTTTCATTTTTACGCGCGTATTTCAGTTTTACGCGCGTATTTTATTTTTTACACGCGTATTTTAATTTTTACGCACGTATTTTAGTTTTTACGCGCGTATTTTCATTTTTACGCGCGTATTTCAGTTTTACGAGCGTCTTTTAGTTCTTACGCGCGTATTTCAGTTTTACGCGCGTATTTTAGTTTTTACGCGCGTATTTCATTTTTACGCGCGTATTTTAGTGTTTACGCGCGTATTTTCGTTTTACGCGCGTATTTTCATTTTTACGCGCGTATTTTAGTTTTACGCGCGTATTTTAGTTTTTACGCGCGTATTTTCGTTTTACGCGCGTATTTTAGTTTCACGCGCGTATTTTTATTTTACGCGCGTATTTCAGTTTTATGCGCGTATTTTAGTTTTTACGCGCGTATTTTCGTTTTACGCGCGTATTTTCATTTTTACGCGCGTATTTCAGTTTTACGCGCGTATTTTAGTTTCACGCGCGTATTTTCATTTTTACGCGCGTATTTCAGTTTTACGCGCGTATTTCAGTTTTACGAGCGTATTTTCGTTCTTACGCGCGTATTTTTATTTTACGCGCGTATTTTAGTTTTACGCGCGTATTTTAGTTTTTACGCGCGTATTTCAGTTTTACGCGCGTATTTCAGTTTTACGCGCGTATTTCAGTTTTACGCGCGTATTTTAGTTTTACGCGCGTATTTCAGTTTTTACGCGCGTATTTTAGTTTTACGCGCGTATTTTTAGTTTACGCGCGTATTTTAGTTTTTACGCGCGTATTTTATTTTTTACGCGCGTATTTTAGTTTTTACGCGCGTATTTTAGTTTTACGCGCGTATTTTAGTTTTTACGCGCGTATTTCAACTTTACGCGCGTATTTCAGTTTTTACGCGCGTATTTTAGTTTTTACGCGCGTATTTTATTTTTTACGCGCGTATTTTAGTTTTTACGCGCGTATTTCATTTTTACGCGCGTATTTTAGTTTTACGCGCGTATTTTAGTTTTTACGCGCGTATTTTAGTTTTACGCGCGTATTTTAGTTTTACGCGCGTATTTTAGTTTTACGTGCGAATTTTTACTTTACGCGCGTATTTTCATTTTTACGCGCGTATTTCAGTTTTACGCGCGTATTTTAGTTTTACGCGCGTATTTTAGTTTCTACGCGCGTATTTCAATTTTACGCGCGTATTTTAGTTTTACGCGCGTATTTTAGTTTTTACGCGCGTATTTTAGTTTTACGCGCGTATTTTTACTTTACGCGCGTATTTTCATTTTTACGCGCGTATTTCAGTTTTACGCGCGTATTTCAGTTTTTACGCGCGTATTTTAGTTTTTACGCGCGTATTTTATTTTTTACGCGCGTATTTTAGTTTTTACGCGCGTATTTTAGTTTTTACGCGCGTATTTTAGTTTTACGCGCGTATTTTAGTTTTACGCGCGTATTTTAGTTTTACGCGCGTATTTTTATTTTACGCGCGTATTTTAGTTTTACGCGCGTATTTTAGTTTTTACGCGCGTATTTCATTTTTACGCGCGTATTTTAGTTTTTACGCGCGTATTTTCATTTTTACGCGCGTATTTCAGTTTTACGCGCGTATTTTAGTTTTACGCGCGTATTTTAGTTTTTACGCGCGTATTTTCATTTTTACGCGCGTATTTCAGTTTTACGCGCGTATTTAAGTTCTTACGCGCGTATTTTTATTTTACGCGCGTATTTTAGTTTTACGCGCGTATTTTAGTTTTACGCGCGTATTTTTACTTTACGCGCGTATTTTCATTTTTACGCGCGTATTTCAGTTTTACGCGCGTATTTTAGTTTTTACGCGCGTATTTCAGTTTTACGCGCGTATTTCAGTTTTACGCGCGTATTTCAGTTCTTACGCGCGTATTTTAGTTTTACGCGCGTATTTTAGTTTTACGCGCATATTTTCATTTTTACGCGCGTATTTCAGTTTTACGCGCGTATTTCAGTTTTTACGCGCGTATTTTTATTTTACGCGCGTATTTCAGTCTTACGCGCGTATTTTAGTTTCTAAGCGCGTATTTTCGCTTTACGTAAAAACTGAAATACGCGCGATAAAACCAAAATACGCGCGTAAAAAATAAAATACGCGCGTAAGAACTGAAATACGACGCGCGTTAAAATCAAAGTACATGCGTGAAAACTCAAATACGCGCGTAAAAACCAAAATACGCGCGTCAAAACCAAAATACGAACGTAAAAATTAAAACACGCACGTAAAAACTTAAATACGCTCGTTAAAATTCAAATTCGGGCGTAAAAAATTCAAATACGCGCGTAAAAACTGAAATACGCGCGTAAAACTTCAAATACTCGTGTAAAAAACAAAATTCGCGCGTAAAAAATAAAATAAGCGAGTAAAAACCAAAATGCGTGCGTAAAAAATAAAATACGCGCGTAAAAACTGAAATACGCGCGTTAAAATTCAAATTCTGGCGTAAAAATTCAAATACGCGCGTAAAAACTGAAATAAGCGCGTAAAAACCAAAATACGCGCGTAAAACTTCAAATACGCGTGTAAAAAACAAAATACGCGCGTAAAAAATAAAATACGCGAGTTAAAACCAAAATGCGTGCGTAAAAAATTAAATACGCGCGTAGAAAATAAAGAACGTGCGTAAAAACCAAAATACGCGCTTAAAAAATAAAATACGCGCGTAACGTAACAAACATCAGTAGCTTCTTAAAAAAGTTGCGCTGCTTGGCGTTTCTTTGCAATGCTTTCACGCTTAGTAGGTTGACAATAACATTAAGGTTCAGCCCCCTTCCACCCACTTAGTAGCAGAATAAACTCTGCTTTTGCTTTAACCATACATATGCTTTCTTGGCACTTCCTTTAAGACATTTACCAAAGACAAATGGATCGCAACGTATTTGTCATTTAAAAAAAAATACCGCCAACTGTGATGGCTTACCAGCTGAGCTCATTCAATGCAAATGTGTTTGGAAAAGGCGCATGCACAAGTTCATCCCTCAAGTATAGGTTGATGAAAGGCGACCCAAAGTCTATTTGAACTACCTCCTTTACCAACTGAACTATACCTTTCCGACTCTTCGCGATTATTTAAAAACCAAACAACAGGAATAGCTTTCCTTTGTTTGCGCTCAAAATATATACCACAATCCAAAACCTGTGCGTCGGTACCGCTTTAATAGCCGATCAGTCTAAAAGCTTGTATGGCTACTTGATACATATACTAAACCTATTGGCTAGAGAACTTCAAAGTTCAAACCCTGCTATAGCTCACTCTCAACATCCGTACCATTTTCGCTCATATTCTCTTGACCATAACACCGAACCGACAGTAGTCACGGAGCAATTACCGATGGAAATTAGCTGAAAGAAAAACAAAAGTTAATAACACCATGCCCGCCCCCTTCGAAACAATCAAATTCACTTAAATGTACCGCAAACCATTAATTTTCGGTCATTTGTGCCCGCCCCAGACACACAGAGCGAGACAATTTGTGGTTGCACCAAAGTAGAACAAATAATGGGATACCCGTATCGCCCCCCAAAAATATACGAGAGCTCTTAAAGACGATAGCCAACTCGTCCCGAATCGAATGACATTTGGTCATTCGAATTGACAAAGGCGTGGACAGAGGGAAACTCATTAAAGCCGTACCACCAGTGGAACGCTTATCGGTCCAATTTATCATCTCGGCATCGTACTCCCACAACAGACGGTCTGTGTAGGTATGTCGTATGTGTCTCACTCGGAGGGTCAATTGCGCGCATCCAATCCACCACGATCCAGCTGGACAGACAATTGTTGGCTGCAAATTAACCGAATTAATTTACGAGCTCAAATCAAAATTTTGCACGCACATTTCCTCGGTCGCCCTTAAACGTTGTCGTCTGTTTGCGGTCCCCGTTGGTGGTTGTGCCCTCGCATTCGCGACTATTGCGGTTGCGGTCGCAAAAGGGGTCAAATGGATTCTCACAATTCCATTAGTGTCACTGTGCGCTGCGCTGGTGTCTGGTGTGTGCGCGAATAGTGTAACCGGGCCCTGGGAGAGTTTTTATGCGCCACAGGACCAGATACGAAGACTGCCTCAGTTGACCATTGAACGCGCCACAATTGACTTCTGGAAATGCGTTCGTAGGAATTGTATCGTGTCCCCTCTGTACACTCGAAAAGGAGGCCATCTGCGCGCTGGTGGCTTAATTTATTGGTTTCGGCATATAAATGTATTTTTTGTTGCTCCTTGCACAGAATGACCATGAAGGGTTTGGCGGGGGGCAGGGGGTGGGAGGCGCATAACAAAAGTGAAATAAATTCATGATTATGTTGTTGAAATGTGTAAACAGGGAGTCATGTCATGTAATGAATATTTTATGATTGCAATGCTACTGTGCCTTTGACAATGACGACAACAACGGCGACGACGACGACGACGACGATGATGATGATGATGACGGGCGAGGATGGTTTTTATTGATAGTGCGGCTCTCGCGGGAGACACACCGAGACAAGACGAATGACAGTTGATGAAATTGATTGTGAGTGCGATGGGTGCAAAACGGTCGCAGCAGCGGATAGCCACAAGAAAAAAACTTGCACCGTTCAGGGTCTGTTGCGTTCTAGTTTAATGATGTCCTTATGATCCAGGGGGGAGGCGCACAAAAAAATGCGACAAAATATTCGCGCAGTTGGTTTCAATAATTCAATTATTTTTGGTTGCTTCCGAGGCAGGTAAGCTAAATGCAAAAAGTCAATTTATAAAAAACGCAGGTCAGTTGCGCTCTGCTGAGCGACTGACAATGGGCATCAGTGACCCTCCTCATGGCTTTATTGTGGAGGAATGAGATGGGCGACCACGGCTAAGTGTTTCACGATAAAGGGAACTGTGAAGGGTGTGTGTCATCTTTTGGAATTTGCGACTGCAGATAGACCGTCCGGCAGTATGAATATTAGTGACAGCCAGCGAAGTGCATGAATTCAACTGTAACTATGGAAAGGAGTGTGTATATAATATATATGCATATATATCACTTTAGCGTCGTTGTGGCTCGCATAGGGAAAAGATAGAAGAAAATAGAAACTATACATTATTTTATGTACCTATCTATTTATTTACTTTTTTCTACTACGATGGCAATACCTTTGATTTTCGTGTGGGTGCTATTTTTTCATACAGTTTTTAGTCTGACTGTTCTAATTTATACTAATTCATTGAATCGAAGCGTATCTTCACTAAAAACTCAAACAGAATGACGCTTTTTATCAAAATGTGCCCAAAACAATTATCCATAAGTATACGGTCCTTCCTAATTCCAGTTATTATTTTATTTATTTTTTTTATTTTTGCCTTAGAATATCTACATTTAAACAATTAATACGTTCAAGAACTACCTAACAGGCATTTCAAAGTGACAAGTGAAGGCGATGATATTTTGTCACAACTGTTTATGAAGCGGTGATGAAACCACTTTGTGTAGCGTTATGTGGCGTTTTTGTTATCCTCCAAGTTGAACAGTACTGATGCACCCTTGACGGGCGCTACAAAAGATGTAGATTTATTGTTATTTACAGCGCGTCGTCACTTCTTATAGTGCATCTTCACATATACCACTGAAAGATTCACTTATCTACAAGGTCTCGATGGGGACCGACTAACGTCCTCTTGAAAATGACACAGATAACCCCAAAAATCATGCTTAAAATACCTTTCGATTACCTTAATCAATGCTGCTGAAAAATTCCCTAAAATGACCCAAAAAAACTCCGAGACCGCCCATAAAAGCGCATTTGAAACGTCCCTCAAACGTGCCACAAAAATGACCCGAAGAAGTTCGAAAACACGTCCTAACAAAATGACCCAACCAATGCCTTCAAAAAAAACGCTTAAGACGTGTCCCTAGAAATGCACCGAAAAACCCTTCAAGAACGCCGCAATAATGGCTCAGGAAAAGGTGAAAAATGCTCTACCCAACCGCTCCAGGAACCGCCCCCCAAACCCACAAGAAACACTTCAAATAGCTCAACCAAAAAATGACCAAGACAGCACACACATACGGTTCAAAAACGCATCGAAAATGTCGCAAAAAAAATCACTAAAAACAGTACAAAAAGTCCCCCAAGAACATAACAAAACATAATTCTAAAACCTTCCAAAATCTTCTTAAAAACTAATACAAAACATGAAAAAATTGAAAGCGACCTAAAAACGATAAAAAAAAACTTACAAAAAATGCTTTGCAAAACGTATTTAATATCTTAGAAAAAAAAACCCTACCAAAAGCGGTTTAAAAATGACTGATAAACGGAAAATATTGCAAACAAATGCAACAGAGAATGCAAAAAAAAAAACTTCTAATAACAGCCTTTAGACCGGCAGGAAAAAAGGCTGCAAAAACAGTCAAAAACCGGCCATAGACATTTTCGCAACCCTCTTCAGCTATAGATACAAAAACGGTCCAAGAAACGTTAAAGATTATTTATGAAATGCCTTAAAAGTAGTGACCAAAAAACCAATCGCTCTGAAACGTGCCCAGAAAAACGCTGTGAAAACGCATCCAAAAGTGTCCCCCAAAATGACACCAGAAAATGCTCAAAGAAACGATCCAAGCGACAGAAACAAAAGCGCTTCAAAATCGCCAAACTAACATCTTAGAAAAAACACAAAGAATCCTCCGAAAAACGTACCAAAAATGCCAAAGAAACGCTTTACCAAAACGACTCGAAAAGGACTTAAAAAAGCACACCGAAAAACGCTTTAAAAGCGCATAACACAACACATACAAAATCGCTTAAATGGCGCTCAGCTCGAAACGTTTGGGTCGACGACCTACAACACATTTTTAAGTACGCCCCGAAAACAATTCGAAAACGACAAAAATAACTCCCCAAAAATTGTTTGAATACTCAAAAGAACGCTTAAGACCACCTGGAAAACTGCCCAAAAGACTTCCCAGAAACTATTCCGAAAACGGTATCGGAAAAGTCTCAGAGTACGACCCGAAGAGCGGTTCAAAAACGTCATGAAAAATGCAACGAAAATATAAGGTCTGTTCCCTTATGATAATGCATTCGATAATACATTAGTCAAACTTCGTTTCCTTACGCAAAAGTTGGTTAGAAGTGATGGAAGTTTGACTATACCTACTTCAAATGCTTTATGGTAAAGAAACAGACCTACACTCTAAAAAATAAAACGCTCCGAGCGAAAATGGCAAACAGTTTGTTTCCAAAACTATCTTTTTTATTTAAATCGAAAAGAGCCATGTGTCAGAAAATCAAAATTGTGTAAGAATAACTACCATGCGCGATTTGGCTCTTACGATAGGTCCCAATGAGCTGCACTGTCCTCAGGTGTGCCACACAAAGTTTGAAGTAGATCTCTTAAGCGTTAGCCCTGCTGTTGCATCTCTTCGGATCATCAGAATCCACCTCCACACTCTCCAATTCCTAGATAAAAAAGACTCCGGAATGTGGATCCCAAAAAGCCCATTGACTGGCTCAATTAAGGAGCCAATTTACACAGCCTCCCTCAGTTGTTGTTAAATAAACATCGATTTACGACGCCTGTTATCACCCACTTTCCACCCCCTCCACTCAAATTCCATAATTAAGACAATTTTCCACCTCTTAACTGCACTCGCTCTCTTTTAATAATAAATCCCCAGCAACCGAACCAGTTTCATCAATAATCATAAAATTATACAAAAACGTGCCCCCCTTCTGGACAGCGCCCCCGGAAAAGAAAACGATAACGAAAAACGGGCGTTAAGAATCAATTTTCGACAATCATGCGAAATAAATAAAAAAAAAAAAACAAAAATAAATTTATTTTTAATTGTATGTTGAACGGTCCGGGGCGATACATGACAACGGTCAGCAATATAGCAAACAAACGGCCCACGCCTCTCCGAAACGAATGAATTCATCTTTCACCGTGCCGACTCCGACACCGGGCACACTATCACCAAATCAATCTCTGTGATGCCTTCGGGAGGAGTTGTTCGGCTTGGGTTAGTGGCATTAGTGGCACTAGAATTGGAATAGTTTCCCGAAAATAAAAACAAAGATCTCCGTCCATTTCAGTGGCTTCATTGATGGTTATCACCTCGTAAAGGTGTAGTGCGCTCTCTACGTCCTCCATGCACAGAGACCGATCTCCGAATACCGAATTTATGACTGAATCTACTCTAGCGCGCGGTAATTTTAATTTATCTATATCGGTTCGGGTCAGGTATAAGCGCGGGGAACCGAATTCGAATTCGGATTCAAATTCACATCCCAATGAGAGATGTCACGATCCCAAGGACCGAACGATACCTACTCTCGAGGGCAACATCTCAATTTTATGGAGCGTCATCGTCGTCATCGTCGTAGTGGTTGTCTTCGTCTTCCCTATTAAGCGTGAATTTGACCAAATTTATCTGTTATCTGGTTGATAATGCTCATCGAACAAAGTGAATTAAATTGCTCTTTGGACGGTGTGTGTTGGAGTGGGTTTGGCTGGTTTTTTTTTTCTCGAGATCGGGTTTGGGACTTTTTTTTTTTTTTTTGTTGGCTTGGAATTAATTAAGTTGTTCTAGCCTACGACACACAACGGCCGAGAGTTAAGTCGAGAGTCATTTGGGGCCCACAAGAGCATCGTTTCGGTGATTTATTGTTTGACTTAATGAAATTTATTGGCTCGATTTGAATGCAGAGTGGTGCTGGATTAAGATTTAATGGAGAAGAGGATGAATTAGTGATTTGTTTCCTCAGCTTGTTGCTCTTTGTTTATTTGGGATGAGAGGGTTTCGTTTTTTTTTTTTTTTTATTTAAATTTGATTTATTTTATTTTTCCTGGGCCGGGAATAGTTGGCATTCCGAGAGGTGATTCGAGGTAGAGGAGCCTGATTCTCATGTGTAAGTTAAGCGGCCTTCTGTTGATAAAGAAGTGATCTGGCATAAGTCAGGGGTCAGATTCTGTAAGACGAAACGATCAAATCCCTGATCGTGTTAGAGGGATACAAAGCTGTTTGCAATAATCGTAATTTTGCAAAGCAACACTGTGCTACACAGACGCTTCTAAGTCTGAGGCAACAGTGGATAATGAACGACAATGAACGCAGCTACATAATAGAATGGAAAAAGTGTCACTGCGCAACAATACTACAAAAACTGTGAAGGAAAGTTGATTCTGCCATAAAATGCTACAAAAATACTAACACAAAGCACGCATCACTTTCGCTATACAACACAGTACCGAAACGCTATGGATAAAGATGGGACAGACATTTTCCTCCTTCCTTCCGTTTACAATTTATATAGAGGAACTGGTCTTCAGCAATGATTTTCATCTTGTACAATGTAAAATGATTCAATCACATTTAAACCACATCGCGCGACAGAGACAAGCTGCACAAATTGAAGAAGTTCTGCTACACAAACCAACGATGATAAACTACAAAACTACAAGAAACAACTTGTTGACGAAAACAACAAGACAGGTGCACCAAACGCACCCACTCAAAAATATGTCAGATCTCTCAACAATTATTTATGTAAACAAACAAATCCTTACTATAATAAAACTGTAACTTTTATTCGGGTTGTAAGGTGTTTGTTCGGAATAGATTAGAAAAGAACTGCACGAAATTAATTCCGGTTTTCTCACTTGCATTGAAAATTGTCGAGATTAGATTAAAGGAAATGTTTTACCATTATCCGCTGTCCAGAAGCGGAAATCTAAGCTGATATATAAGAAAAGTTGTAATTCTGGAATGCCTTCTAGCAACTTCGCAATTTAACGTCATCGTCACGAAAATATCAGAGAGCTGATACGACGTAGTCAAAAGTAGATACACATTTTTTAAGAATAAAAAGAGACATCTTTCCAAATTGGAAACCGCGTTTTTTGTTATTATGTTATCTATTTATTAAATAATATTCTGCATTAAGACGAGAGACATTGCCCGGGTTGCATTGTCGTCTAGCAGAAAATATACCAGATGTAGGAACGCTCGCGCTAGAGCATTATCGGCAGCGGAAAGTTCCCCACTACAATTAATGAAATGATACAAATATTAAAAAAAATTATAGGTATATCTAAATTGCTCTTGTATTTACATAATGTCTGTTCATTTACTTTTGTAGTAAGAATTGAAAGGACTGTCAAAATGGCAGTAGTGGGATAAATTCTCTCTCAAAGAGAGACACTCACGAAAAAGTTAGGGAACGCTTTTGTAGTAATCTATTAAACATGACAGATAAATAATTCAAATATTCAAAAAGGTGCTACGAAAAGTCAATAAAATGTTTGTCGCTTGTTGATACGATTTTAATACGTAAGAAATCAAAAAATTATCCACGCATATGCCTAATGGGACAACAAATTTCAAATCAGTTGTTAATAATTGTTAGGTGACTGACAGCTTTTCCACTTCTTACACCAAGAAATTTGTTGAGTAAAAATCTGTAAGATTCTCAGTGATGGAGGGGAAATATATTGCTCTCTTTTACGAAGTTTTCGAGTTGAGGAACGGCACTGAGTAAAAATTCGTAAGAATTTGTAAGAATTAGTAAAAATTCGTAAGATTTTAAAGTAAAACACTTGCTCGGCTTTGTATTTGCTTTCTAAACGTTTGAACGATTTCCTTTGACAGGTCGTTGTTTTTTTTTTTTTGCTCAATGCAGCGGGTAGTTTTGCGTTAGATTGAGAAATTTCCCTGAAAGGGATATTTTACAAAAAGTGCTGGACGTCTAGCGCAAATGGTGAAATGCATTTTTTTTTTATATGGAGTTTGACATGTCGCTAGTCATCTAGCGGGCAGTGGAACGCGGCCATACGCAATAGAATGACAAAAAAAAACCAAGCTACATTGTCGTTGAACATTTTAATCTAAATAGCGTCGATTTAATTAGTATAAGTTGTGAGACTTCTGTTGCTCGCGATAATGTTTTGTCGGGGCTTGTAGATTTAATTATGTATTGTACAATGTATACAGTCAATGCCTTTCTGGATGATTTCTCTGACTTTCTTGATAATCTAGTCTGTGAAAATCGAATAATTTTGAGTGATTTTAACGTCGATCTTCGGACTAGCTCAGTTGATGTCGATAATTTGTTATCGATTATGTTTTCCTTTGGCCTCGATAAAGTCTGACATCACTTCCTACGCATGTTGTTTATAATCTTCCTGTTTGGACCATATTTGTTTTATTAGGATAAGGGTTACAAAGAAATAATCCTTCTCAATTTAGAACGGCTGTAGCTGTATTTGTCCTCAAGATAAGTGACCACAGCCAGAGGCGGCGTTAGGCGTTGGCGACGTGGGCCACCGTGGGCCTCGCCCCCCAAAAGCATTTTCCTTGAACATTTCCACATTTTGTGACTGGATCAAAGAATATCGACAAAATGGATTTGAAAAATGCTTGTCTGATTCTCGTCAATTAATTGAGAAAAGCTGGTACGATCTGTCAGAAGACTTAAAAATTAAAAGGGGAAACCAAAAGGAAAAGGATGTTTGATTATGAAGGTAGAAATCAGCTTATACAGTCTCCCTAAAGTCAATAAGAGTCAGGTTTTTCTAACTTTCTCGATTACGTGGTAAGATACTAATAACAAATTTTAGTTTCGACTTTTAAACGGTCCTTAAAAGTCTCGTTGGGCATGTCAATACCGCATTTTATTCATAGAGATTTTTTTATTGCAAGTAAAACTTTCTATGTACCTACCGTTGGACAACAAAAGGTTAGATTTGCGAAAGCTCACAATTGTGAAGTTTGTATGGAAAATAAATCCACTATGAATTACTTAAATTTAGAGTCGAAACCTAAATAGTTTATTGGTAAGGCCCATTTCGAACTCGAGATGTTAATCAATTCTGACATTAGGTAATATGACAGAGGACGCAAAATTCTGTCCGTCTGTCCCGAGGATTACAGCCTAAACGGCTGCTCGGATTGCGTTAAAACTTCGGATTTGTAGACCCCCAAGGTCTACAGTTCGGGGTTTTTTTTTTAGTAATTTATCCTCAATATTATTGGTACTTCCTATACATAATTTTCATACCACTTTGATTTGTTCGAAAGCGGCTCCGACCATTTCAACCGAAATCAATATTTGAGCTTAATTAGGAGGTTAACACGATTGCATACTCAGTTTTTCGCTAAAAAAAAAAAAAAAATCGAATAACCACCTCTCGCGAACGTCTGAAAAACATTCGAGAGTATAACAGTCTTGAAAGAGCTTCTCAATTAGCCGTTTATGGAATAAAATTGTAGAACCCTTCCATTCGTTCCAAACGAATGGTTGTGAGAATTTAGGCCTGTTGTGCCAACTTTTTATTTATTTTTAAATAGTCTAATTTGCAACATACAACAAACCACTTTTCTAAAGACATATAACTTAAAAACAAATGTTTTCCAACGTTATAAAAATATTATTTTAATATGCCCAAATTCGTTCTTATATATACATAAATTTCTGTTTGTTTACATAAAAGATTTGTTGACAACTTTGATGGCATTTTGACATAATTTCCCTTTGGGTATAGTGACCATACGTCCCGCTTTTAGCGGGACAGTCCCGTTTTTGAGGTCTCTGTCCCGCGGCCATATCTGTCCCGCTAAATGTCCCGCTTTTCCTACTTTTGCAAAAAATGTCCCGCTTGTACAACTTTTGTAAAAATGTGTGTATGTTTCTACAATTCTTAAAATAAAGCAAATTTTTGGTTTCTATTTATTATCCCTTTGCATATAAAATCAACGTAAGAGCTGTTAAAGGAAGAAAATGAGCCCATGTATACTCCATCTTTAATGGAAGTCTAATTTTTTTTTTAATAAATATGTCATTTTTACTGCGTCACCTCTCGCGAACGTCTGAAGGGCCCAACCCATAGAATTCGTCGCGTCCGTTGCGGCAACGTTTTCGACTGACAGTTTAATAGAATACACAGTAGCTTATGGAGGGTGACCCATAAGCAGCGCACGTGCCGGATGTGACGGATAAAGTAAGTTTACTTTCTACTTTTCTGTCCGTCACACCCGTTGACAGTTGGCACAGCGTGAGAGAAATATTGAGAGAGAGAGAGAAACTGCCATCGGCTGTCACTAGTGGTCTTTTATCGTGGGAGTTCTTCCTCTTTTTGGTAATTTCGATGTCCGAAAAGCCTTCCGTGAGAAAAAAGAAAATGTTGCAATAAACACTCAAACCAAAATTTTTTTTTTTAATTACATCAAAATATGCGTCTATATTTCACAATGTAAACACCACATTAAAAAAGAGCTTATTTAAATCGCCTTTTAGCAACATTTTTTAGTATCAACATTTTCTTGTACAAAAAGATAATTATAATAATATTAACAAACTGTGATTTTTATACCAAAGATAATTTAATGTGATAGTCTTTCCGTAAAATATGAATTTTACTTTTAAAAGTTTAAAAAGTTTTTTCACAAAAACACACCTATCAAGAGAATTATGTAAAAGGGAATTTTAGTATGGTGGAAAGGGAAAAATTACCACGTTTCGTGGGACAAATAATGATAAGAGTATTTAAAATACTGCCTGTCAGCTGTCACCGTATGCGACGGATTCTATGGGACTGCTCGTTCCGTCGAATACGTTAATGTCAACGAATCCGACGACGCCCTTAACAAACATCCGAGAGTATAACCGTCTTGAAAGAGCTTCTCAATTAGCCGTTTGGAGTCGGCATAAAATTGTAGATCCCTTCCATTCGTTCCAAAAATGAAAAACGAATGGTAGTGAGAAGCTAGGCCTAGGGTCCCTCCGGACCTGTTGCGCCAACTATTTATTTTTATGTCATTTGACGTTTATTTTACGTACTATTCTATTGTTTTACTAAAACAAAGCCTAATTTCTACTCCCTTCGAAATTTTGGAAATGTGTCCCGCTTTTGTTTCAAATAAATCTGGTCACTATACCTTTGGAAAATTTCTGTATGAGTGGGTGCGTTCAGTGCACCAGTGCTTGTTGGCATATACTCGTACCTACCTAATTATGTTATCGTCGACACTACGAATTTTTGCAAACTAAATTGACCGATTCAGCTTACGCATGGCACTCTTCTGATTGGTAACCATTCCGCAAGTCAAACACAACCAATGCTTAGCCCACTCCCTATATATATCAGTCAAGATCAACAACCTCGACAGTGGTTCGGTGAAAATCAAAAGCCCCTGCGCCAGACATACACACGTCGCACATTTCAAAATCTTGTCAGAATTTGCCGGACAACTGTGTCACTCGGCGGTGTCCACCCGATTTCGGACATCCAAATGGGCTCATAAATTAAGATTTTGCCTCACCGGGAATCACACGCACACTCTTTCAGATTCGTTGTGCATATTTGTATGTCGCAGCAGCAGTGTCACTTGAAAGGTGTCCACACATCCGAGAACGCATTGCCGATGGACAGGAGAATGCCCTTTAGAGTTCCACTCTCTGGGTTGCCAGCACAAATTGACATGTTACCTGAGTCGGGCCATATGAAAGCCAATTCAAGTCGGAGACTTCCTAGTACGCATGCGCGACCCATTGTTCTGGGGCAGTGATGGTCGCGTTGACATAATTTACTGCCGCGGTTGCAGTTCCTTCAATTTGTGGCCCATTAGCATCCTCCCCCCATCCAACTGCGCGTTGTCGTCTAATCGCAGTTATGATCCTTCACAGACACATAGCCATAGATATAGAGTCCCCAATTGGATACCACATTTGAGCGCGCGATTCGTCATCGCCGCGATGACGCAACGGATCGGTCGCGTCGGCGCCAATCGCCATACACCCAAATAGGTGTCGTCTGTCGTGTTTGTTATTCGTTTCGAATTAGTTCCGATCGATTCCGCTATCACTATGCGAGAGAGTGCGATTGCCTGTTGATTGGTCTCGAGTCATTTACATGCATAATACCGGGTGCTGGCCAAATTAAAGAGACACTCCGATGGACATTCCGTGCCGCCTGTGTATGGAAATTTGTTTATATTTTTCCCCTCTAATTGTTTTGATTAATTCTATGGCTGTGCTGTTGTGTGTGGCCATTACCATATCGGAGCGAGCGGAATGTCCCCAAAATCAGTGAATTATGGTATAAAGTGGATTGCTTTGTAATTTAATATACAAATTTGCTTCCCATATTTTGTAGAATTAGCATTAATTTCGGCCATTCGGATGCTAATTTCTGTTTGTTTGGGTCGAATGTTGTTTTTCACGATGTAAAAGTGTGGTTACATCAGGTGCTGGATATAGGCCTGTGGTAGCGCAATATTTTTAAATATGGACAGTGGACACCAGTCTTCGATGGGCCATTATATTTAAGTGAGTTATGATGGGTATTGATGAGTTAACGACGGGACAACGACCTGTGTGGAGATTGGAGTAAGCTTAGGCTAATAGTTGAGACTGCCTTTGAGTGAATGACTTACGTTGTGCGTGGCGTTTCAGAATCACACTAAGGTTATACATCCTTCAATCACTGCAAGTCCACTTTGAGCGTATTTGAGGACTACCTATCACATGCATGATGTAGACTCCTGTATCCACTGGTAATCCAAACGCGCCTTCGATTATATGTACAGTCCTATATAGTCCACCCGGGCTGGATTTTATTTTTACACACATTCCATGTGACATTTGGCATAATCCCGCCTAGAGGCATAGAGAGGTAGATACATGACTGATGCATTTGCGGCCAAATGCACATCGTATCGACAGGGCGGCGGATCGCTATTAAATGTAATGCAGCTACTTGCTGATGCCATTCTAATTGGATTTGCCAAAGGCGAACATTCGGCTTAGTGCAGAGCCTGTGCAGTCAGATAAGGTATATGGAATGGGGTGTGCCATTCATTTGGTTATGTAACCATTTGGCCCTGATCCGAAACCTCATACCAGATATCGTGACACGTTTGACACTAATGCCAGTCGTAAGCAGTTACCGGTAAGTAGATGGTGATGTCTTCATTCATAGTTGACAATCAATATCACCTATTGTGCGAAGAGAGATTTTGATGACACAATTAGAAGGCTATGGTGCGGAAAGTGAGCCATGCCCAATCCCCTTTTAGAGGGGACCACGAAGGTTGTGAAAACTAGGAAAATACTCAAAAATGTTCACAAAGCTAACGAATTAAACAATTAAACTTTTAATGAGGTTAATGTTATGGGGTGAACCTCAATGCGGCGCATAAAGTTTTATGAAGCGTTCAGTGAAAAATTCGCTTTCATTTCATTAAGCAAAAAATGGAAATGCGTGCGGCAACCTTTTCATTAGTAGCCAGAGAAGAATTGTATTGACAGCGCCTACGAACTCAGCTTAAGATCAGATGATAGCTTGTAAAGTTGACTAGCTGGCTGTGTGGCCTCTTAGTTTTGTTTTAGAGGTTCCGTAACCAAAGGGAAAAAACGGAACCTTGTTAGTTTCGCTTTTGTCCGTCTGTCCAATGACCGATTTTGTACCAAGGTCTATCTCAGAAACTAATTGACGTATTGGTGGGGGCAAACGCCCCCATTTATTCGGCTTAATACAAGCTATTACACTGCTTAACTACTAACTTAAAAAAAAACGAAGACTTACGAACCAAGATTTGTAAGGGAAAGATTGAGAAGGAGATCGAGTTTAAGGCAGGCAGTGCTGTGGTTGAAATCAAAAAGAGGAAGCCTTGAGTTAACCTTCTGCAGCATACGAGTGATTGGTTCGTTTGGGCCATAAGAGGTGCGTAGAGTCGGTATGTCGAAAAGAGGAGGGCTTCGTAAATTACGAGGGTTAGTGTTGAAGAAAATTGACATGTAAATAGACGTGAGGAGGACAGGACCTGAGAGAAGTCGATGAATGAAGAGAATGTCTACTACGTCCCTGCGTTGTTCAAGGGTATTTAAGTTTATGAGTTGTAGGCGGTCTTGGTAGGGGGGTAAGATGATAGGGTCGTTCCAGGGTAGACCACGAAGGGTAAATCGAAGAGAACGACGTTGAATGTTCTTGATTCTGGATACGTGAACTCAATGAAATGGCGACCACACTTGACTGGCGTATTCGAGAAGGGGGCGGACAAAGGTAATGTAGAGGGATCTTCTCACGTAAGGGTTTGAGATTTCTTTAAACCATCGTTTGACAAAACCGAGTGATGAGTTGGCTTTTAGAAGTATGTCATCAATATGCGAACGGAAATTTAACTCCCTATTGTACAGAATACCAAGGTCGCGAAGAGATTGTACGGGGGATATGGGGTGACCAAGAAGATAATATATCCGGGGTGGAGGCTGGAAGCACTTATGCGATAAGCTAATAGATTGAAATTTCAGGAGGTTAAGCTCTAAATTTGTGTTCCACCAAATCGAAAAGTTATCGAGGTCTTGTTGAAGGAGACTAGAGTTTAGGGGTGAAAAAATGGTCTTGAACAATTTGGCATCGTCGGCGTAGAGGGATAGGGAGGAGTGTTTGATGACCCTCTCGAGATCGTTTATAGTTTATTTTAGTAATACGGGTTCAAAGTCTAGCGCAGACAATTTGAAAATGATTAATTGATGAGTTATCTTATCAAAATCCTTAATGAAGTCGGTTGCAATTACATCTACTTTATTGCCATTCTCTGAAGCAGAGAGAGCAAAGGAGACGAACTCAACGAGGTTTGTAGTAGTTGATCCGCCTTTAAGGAAACCATGTTGGCAAGGGGAGATGATCGACTTACAATGAAAGCTTAAGGCTTCGTATAAAATACTTTCGAAGAGCTGGGGTATATGAGAAAGTTCAGCAATGGGACGATAGTTGGTCACTTAGTTCTTTGGCCCCTCTTATGTATCGGGGTTATGAAAGAGGTCTTCCAAACCTAGTTTGGAAGACCTCTCCTAGTGAAAGTGACGAAAAAGATAAGAAAGGAAGGGGGAAAGGTTGGTAGAGCATCTTTTAAGGAATATGGCAGCGACACCGTCTGGGCCGGGTATGTTTTCACCATTGAGATTCTGTAACTTATTTTCTATAACAGTAGGATCAAAGTTTTGAGAGATAAGGGGGCTAAATTAGAAGTTCAGTAAGTAATTGTAGTAAGAGGGGTCGGGTACGAAGGAGTTATCGGCAAAAGATTGTTTAAAATAGGTGGCAAAAAGGTTGGCAATGGTGAGTGGATCTGTTGATGATTTGTTTTCGAAAGATAGGGGGGTAGGCTAACCGTCGGATTTTCTTTTATAGTTGACAAATTGTAAAAAAGTCTTAGAGTAGGTAGCGCTGGTAAAGAGAGTTATAAAGTTGGGTAAATTGAAGAAAAGTACCAAGATACTTGGAATAGTCAGAAAAAGAATTGGTTTAAAGGAAAACAGCTCATAACTTATTTTTTTGTTCCGAATGGAACGTAGTCTGCGATTAAACCAAGGAGGGGATGTAGATGATGTTTTGTGGTGAGAAGAAGGGACGTACAGAGAAGCCTAGAAATAGAAATATAAAAAATTGCGATCGCGTCAATTAAAGATAAATTACTGAACTCAAAGAAGACTTTGCAAGATAGGCGTTGATTTTGCGGCAATTTGCTTTATGGAAATCGTAAGAAGTGAGATCTACGCAAGGAGAGTTGTGGAAAAATGAAAGAAGAAGGGTACGTAGCCCTTGGGACTGACGTGACGGTCCATGTGGCCGACAAGTGTTGTACGTTGAAGATCCACCATTCGCCGCTACGATCCCTCTTCAACTCAAACTCTTTTAAACTCATTTTGAATGAGGGGCTATGGCATCAGTAGGCTTTTCACATGACATCCATGACCATTGAATCTGGATTTTGCATTGAAAATGCCGATATCTATCGTGTGGTCAACTGGTAGTCAGACCATCTTTAGGTTGCCGTTCATGGAAGTCCAAAAGGGATCGAACGACATAGTTGTCGTTTGACCTCCAACTACCTGCCATCTTTCAGGCCCAGTAAATTCTTCCGCATTGACACACTTTCCACTCTTGCAGCCTTTGCCATAGATGCGCTCTCCATAGGTCGTATTTGGATAGGAGGAAGATCGCTTTTGCTGCTTTCTGAGATGCCAAGTCCTTGAATTTTAGAATCTTTTTTGGTGTCTATTTATATAGTTTGTCTTAGTATTGCCCATATTTTGCTTCCACAGATATATGGACCACTCACTGGATGTCGTCGCAGGTATCCAACGTCGCTTATGGCACAACTGTGACTTTTCGTGGACGCAATAGATCGAATAGGTCGCCAGTTGAAAGAAAATAAAAAGACATGGCAATCCTCCAACCACAAAAATGTCCTATGAATTTCAAGGTTTAAAAAATGTCTCTTCTCTGAAACAAGGTACCAGCTCTCCTCTCACTCATCCACACACCCATCAAGATCAACACTTCAGCCTAAACGAGACTCTACATACTCCATTCTCCATCATCGCCGCCTTATCAACCGAAACGTGTTCCACTTTCCTTACCATGTCGCTGCTGCCCCTGACATCAGTTCAGGCGCGCGAGCGCACTCAATTACAATTCAAATCCTCCAACAAGAACAAGACCGCGCAGTTGACAACTACCTCTTCCTCGTCCCGTTTCTTCCGGATGGTCTTTGTATTTTGTGTACTCAAACCCAAAGCGTTGTCGTTTGCTTTTGTTTATGGAAATTGAATTTAACGAAACCCAACAACGAACGAACGAGAGTAAAAAAAAAACCAAACAACCATCTTAAACGATATTTTACATTTAAATCGTCGAATTGGATGGGAGATTTTCTTTGCGGCCGACGCAACCGAAAATGGAATCAATGGGTCGGGCGCTTCTCGTACAAAAGCAAAACAACTTAATTCCATCTGATAGTGCTGTTGTTCGGAGCTCTGTTGTTTTTTTTTTTTTACAATTTCTTGTGTTTGTCCGAAAGGTCCCCGAGTCACAGTATCAGCCTCAGTCTCAGTCCCAGATCCAAGTAACAGGCCTAAATTGATCACATTTGTTATTATTTGGTGGCTTTCCAGTGTTTGTCGGTTCGAATTCGGAGGTGTATTAGAAGGCTTACAGGGTTATTTTTTTTATTTTTTTATTTTTATTTGACTAACGATCTTCTGGGGCGGAGAGCGTTGTATTAGCATTTAAAATAATATACGATTAAGACGCCTGTAGGACAGTGAGAAAATGAGCGGTGGGGGCTAATTGGATTTTATTTATTTGTTAGCTTTGGGGTATCTGTTCGGAGATGATGCTTTGTCACCACATTGAGGCGATAATGAGTGGATTCACCTGAAATAAATTTAATTCAAAAAATTTGGGTGAGTTATTTGTATTCTTCCGGATTCATTAGTCACTGTGGGGGAATATTCACTGCCGTAGGGTCACGAACTGGGGGCGGATTCCGTATTATATCAACGAATGATATCGTTTTCGAAACTTAAATCACCCTTAGAAGTTATATTCTGCTCGAATTTATTTTTAATATCGTCAGCTTTCATTACATTATTTGTGGGAAATTAACATTATTAAACTTTCGAACTTGTAATTTTAGCACTTATAGTTGCTAGTTTCGGAGCTTTATCGTTTCGACGATAATCGTCTGAAAAGTTACGGAATGAGTGCCCAGGCCTCTGTTATGTGCAACACTCGAGTAACGTGTGCATGACTTTCGTAATTTTGGTGCTTGACTTGCCACGTCGTCGAGACCATAATCAGACCAAAATATAAATGTTAAAAAAATAGTCAAGTTCTTCAATATAAAAACCGTTCACTGGTCATGTTTTTAAACCTTACGATTTGGGCGTAATAAAAAGGACACTTGTCAAGTAAACTCACCAAATTTTAGTCATCTCATCAGTGATCCTTAAATAATAAAATTTCATTCTTAATTTGAATTTACTATTTCAGTATTTTTCTATTCAAAATATTTGGTATTAAACCGTCACGAAATAATTTCAATTTAATTCAATTTAATTCTATATTTTTAATTCAACAATTGTAACATAGGTACACTGAACCAAAAAGGTACATGATTCCAATGAAAAAATGCATTGACAGTATGAAAAAATCATTGAAATTGAGCTAAAGTAGGAGTTCATTCAATCAAACTCCGTTCATTCCGTGTATGAAAATATTCATAAGGGTATGAAACTTTCATAAGATGCATGATTTGTTCATAAAAGCAATGTATAGAATTCATTAAAAAATGTCCAGACTTTCATGAATGCAATGTATCCATTCATTGTAATTATGAATATTTTCATCAAGTTTGTTAGACCTTTAGGAAAACGTTCATTGGGTTTATGTATTTATTCATCGAACGTATGCACAAATTCATTGAATATATGTAAAACGTCATAGTTTATATGAACAAAAGCTTTAAGTACATGGAGCCTCTCATTACCTTTATAACCGAATTCATTGATTCTATATACGTTTTCATACATTTAAGTGCAACATTACTTAAAGAGTATGAAAAATATTGAACCTAAGACCGTATTAAAAGTAAAACAGTATCATTTTTGCTTGTATTTGCTTTGCATTTTTTATTGTTTTACTAAACATAAAATACAAAACTTCTTCGAACATTAATGTGGTCATGAATCTCCTGGACGCTGATACAAAAAAAAAAATGAAAGTCTCATATGCTTTCAGGCATTATATTAACTTCACTGATGAGCTATCTATATTCAAAAAAGGAAATAGCTTTGAGTTCAATGTTTGACTTAATAAAAGAAACTATAATATACATTAAAGAAAAAAATTACCAATATTAATATCTTCTACATCCATCGTGTAAGGATTCCTGAACGACTTTCAAAAACAATTCCAACGTCCTTCTAAAACTTATACAAAATAGATTTAGATATTATTATAGTTGTAACATGAATTTAAAAAACATTACCTAAGCTTACCAAACCATATCCACTTCGCTTCTTATACTCCGGCCAACAAGAAAATTTTTAAATAATGTTAGTAAAAAACAATTTTAATAAACTAAATCTTAGAAAACTTTTCAAATATTTTTTGTATGTTTTCCTTATCAACATGTTTTTAACAATCATAAAACAGTCACAGTGAAAACAGTTAAAAAACAAATTTACTTTCTTAAACCACGAACTGAAAAATTACCAAGAAATAAACATCTGAATATTAATATTTAATGCACTACGCACCTCACATCTAAGCTCTATCCCGAATGATTTACGAATGAATAAAAATCAGCAACAAATTTGCATTCGACTTTGATTATTTAAGTTTATAATTTAAAGAAAAAGTACATTAAAACAAGTAAAGTAAATATGCAAGGTTTGAGAAGGTTCATGCGGATTATGAAAAAAAGTCACAAACAACAAAAAAAAAAATTCTTACTTCGAATGAAACCATTCGCAAGATCAAACAATTTTTCATATGAAATATGAATTTATTCTTACAATTTCAGTATTTGGTCACACAACGCTAGAGTTATACGCTGAGAAATGCAACTGTACAATTCGCAAGAATGACTCATTAATCATTATACATAACGGTTGTAGATTGCAGTTCAATGAAATAATACATTAAAATAATAGTCGCCTTCATAAAACCAATGAATAGTTTCATGGATTTAATGTTCTCATTCATAAAATGACACAATAAACCCTAGTTCACCTAAACGACGCGTTTAAGAATCGTTCATACATTTTTGAACAACTTCATTGAAATTCGAGAACATAATTTTGCAACAACAATTTAGAAGCGCAATTTTTAATGAATTCAGTTTCATGAAGGCAATGATTTGGTCAAAAAAACCAAGCGAAATATTCAAGAATTTGTACATTGCGTTTATGAATATAACATTGAATGTAAGAATTTCAACTCTATGAATGGCATTCATTGATATTATGTACGAGCATTTTTTCAGTGGACCTACATACTTAATCTATAACAAAGTTATAAAGTGTGTTTTTTTTTATAGGTAGAACTTTAAGATGGAAACACTATTTTAACTGGAGGCCATTTTGTCAGCTGTCAAGTGACTTATTTTTAGTTTGGTTTCGCATTTCAATTCAACATGAATAGACTGACGCCTGAAAAACGCTTCCAAATTGGCCCAAATCAAGATTGCCGCGTTGATCCCAATTTTCATAAGCGAATTTTGTTTAGCGATGAAGCTCACTTTTGGTTGAATGGATACGTCAATAAACAAAACTGTCGTATTTGGAGTGATGATAATCCTCAAGTGTATGTTGAGACACCGTTGCATCCTCGAATAGCAAACATGATCTCCAAGAACACCCTAGTAGATGTCCGGCGAATAATTACCATAGAAAACCTTTACTACTTCGGTTTGGCAAAACTAATTAGGTTCAAAACTGCTGCCAGTTGTTGGACAAAAAGCAGGAAGGGAGAGCGGATACTGGGCTCCTTCCACAGAAAAATTCTTCGACGGATACAGGACCAAACTGTGTGCGAGGAGAGCAAATTAAAGAGATTCTTGTGTATAAGCTGGCCCACGATGTGGATGTCGTCCAAAAATCCGCAATACGTCGACTTCAATGGCTCGCCCACCCCGAGCGAATGGACAATCATCATGCTCCAGATACAAGAGGATGCCATGCCACATGCCACCGCCGCCCATATACCTAAACATACCTACACTCAATGGATTTCTAATTAAGTACCACTTAGAGAAAATGCCTCAATGCACACATTCCAATAATCATTATGGCTTCACAATTTGCATCTAAATTGCCGCACCGCATCTACTGTAGGTATCCAATGGTTGGTTGTGCGGATAGATGTTCGTTCTCTCCATCTCGAACAATTGGCGCGCAAAAAACTGCCAAAAGGCAATCGTTCGCGGTCAGAAAAAATTATGTTATCACTGCAATAAGCGATTCCATTACTTTTACCACGCCAATAATATATGCACACTCAATCCTGCCCGACCTCATCACCTACATATATATGGACGAATGAAGATGCAACCATAAAGCGATAATCCAATTTGCCCAAGGAGACAAGTCGACAAGTCGACAAGTCGACAAGAAAAAGCACTTGTTTTCGACGCGTATACGTATCCCTTGTGCGCAGGATACGAGTGGTACATATACGTACATACATTGGTACATTTCATCGGCGGAGTTGTCGCGGTTTAATGTTTTCATAAAGAGGTGAAACCCGACATGATTTTCCAAAGCTCGCTTACACTAAATCAGTCCGCAGAAATATACACTCAGTCGAGCAGCAGTCAGCCTCAGCGTCAGCATTGGCCCGAAGGAGCAGCGCGAACAAATAATGGCCTCGGCCGGACCAAATGGTAATTGGTGGACATTTTAAAGGTTGCACAGAAATCGATGCGCGCGGTGTAATGGCATCAGGATGCCCCTGAGGTGGTGTGCAGGATCATTGATTTTTATTACCAAATGAATTTGTGAATAATTTTCGCGGCCCCGTTATGGTTTGCATAATTTTTGAATTAGCGATACTGGAATGGTGTCGCGCAATCTAAGCGCGGTGTGGTGTGGATTTGTATGTGAGGCTATCTGGCGATGATTGCTTATTAATTGAAGGTTACCGCTGGCCGTCTGGTGGTTGTCGAAAGAGTTATAAAAGTGATTGTTTCAGGATTTTATTAAAATCGCCGCTGTTTGTGCTCTGTGGATGTGGAAGAGGTGAATGCGATGATGGATGGTGGAGTTTCTTCATTTATTTCTAAAGTGGAGTGCGCGGCGAGGAGGTGCTGTTTTTGCATCAATCACACATGCAGCAAATGAACATGAAGTTCGATTTAGATAGCAGGCCATAAACTACCGATCGGCATAACAAGTCGACTAGTTTACCCATCGCAAAGCCCCTGCTCCGCATTTACGTTTTCACTCAAGTCCAGAAAATATATCCGTTCTTACGAAATTCCTCCAAATTAATCCATTTTCCCCACCCCATGGCCAACATGCGCGATGTCATGTCTGTGGAAAATTTATAAGTCCAACTTATGTCATATATCTCAAAGTATTTGTGCCTCATCTCATCGCGCCTATGAATATGTATCTCACAACAATTCGATGAACAAGACACGAGCATTTGTTACATTCACACAATGCTGGGCTGTGAACTGTGATGCTTCCAGCTAAACATCGCGTCTTAATTAAGACGTGTCCCGCAATGGGTCCCCAGAATCATTTCCATTTCCAACAACCAATTTAAATAATCCGAACTCGATCGATCGGTCGCTCACTCGCCGCACTATCTACATTTATACGAGTCGACAACAGGTGCTGGGCCCGACATGGAATCGGACACTGGACGCGATATTGGTTGCGATTAAATCATGTCCAATCCCACACAGATCTGTGTGTCTATCCCTACAGCCATCCGTGTGAAAGTCTCTAATTGAATTGAATGCGACTCGGAACGAGGATTTAATTGAAAAATTGCCGAGCTCTGCGTTCGGCGATTTGAATAATTTATCGATTATAAGGGGCTGCCCGATTGTTCCCATTGTTCGGGCACAGATTCGGCCATTTAACAGGCAGCGTGTCTTTGTTTTGAGTAATTTGTCTAATTATCCCAGGGAGACATAGCCCAACATTATGTGGTGGAGAATGTGCTATATGGCATCCCTTCACAGCATGCCAAATGTCAGCACTCCATCTGGGCTGCAAATGCAATTAAACAAAAATACCAAGCTCAGCCATCCACGCAGTTGGAGCTTGCAGGACAAGTTCTGTCGTCGTCGTCTGGATGGATCTGCTGTAATTGGTGCACATTAATCACATACCTGCGGGATATGGTTTTGTTTTTCCTTTATTTTCTCTTATGAATAAATATGTACACAAAATTTAATTCTAATTAGCCAGTTTTGTTTTATCTATAATCGGAGATGGGAGTGCTAATAAATTATTTTTGTTAATTTGGATAGCTATTTTGTTTTTCTACCCATGTGACATCTAATTTATTGGACTGACAATGTAGAATACGTTTCTGTAGACTGTCATGATTTATCGACTTTCGATGAAACAATGAACAGTATTTTTAGATTATCTGCGCATAGGAGGTGTTTGCATTGGAAGTCAATGGTTTCGGCTGGCCAAGTAACACCCAATATTTCATATGCGAGTGGATAGAGTTTTTCATAAATTTTACGTACAAACATCTTGAAATTATTAATTTTGTTCATCATTTGAATTCACGTCAAGCTTGTTGAACTGTGAGTCGAAAATTGCATCTTATTAAATTATTTGAAATTGGGTATTTAATTCTGGCAATGTCGCTCAGAAAGTGAATACAAATTGTAAAAAAATAGTTGGCGTAGGAGGTCCGTAGACCCTCTAGGCCTAGCTTCTCACAACCATTCGTTCTGTGGGAGTTTTTAATTTTTGCGACGAACTGAAGGTATATCTACAAATCCAACGGCTAATTGGGAAGCTGTTTCATGAGAATTTGTCAGACGTTCGCGAGAGTTGGCGCTGTGGCAAAATACCTTAAGATGCGATTTCGGTTATTTTCGGGAAAAGAACCTGAGGCCCATTGCTTAGTACTCCAATATACTAACCACTAAGCCATTGCGCAAGATGTACTTATTGTAAAGAGATTACAAAAT
Organism: Cheilosia urbana; assembly: GCA_946477585.1. Classification (NCBI taxonomy): domain Eukaryota; kingdom Metazoa; phylum Arthropoda; class Insecta; order Diptera; family Syrphidae; genus Cheilosia; species Cheilosia urbana. The sequence continues at coordinate 77,635,517 of OX297855.1, forward strand.
TACTAACAACCAAACACAAAGGTCAAATAAAAGCAAAGAATCACCGCTAAAAATAGGGGGGTGTTTTTTAATACCTTCACTATTACAGGTCTGAAAAGTAAAAGAAAGTTAGTTTTCACTATTTGCAATTTATTAAATTTTTTTCTGTTACCTACATTTTTATATTAAAATTTAATAATTACTTCATTAAAATACGAGTACGAGTTTAATAAACTCCAATCTAATCTCAAAAGATTAAAATTTATTTTTGTTCTGCAATCTATTAAAATGATAGTTCAATAAAAAACGTATTGCAATCTATACTTATAGTAAAACTGTAGGCAATTCTTTTGTTACCTAATGGCATGAAAACTACTGCACAGATTTCGATGAAACTTTTTTTGAAATGTTCCTTAAGATACTGAGAAGGACATAGGCTATTCTTTTTATTACCATGCCTAATTTTTTGGGCCTTTTTGACCAAAATGCGTTTTTTTTTTTTTTTCTGACTTTACTGCCTTTCACTCGCCATTACTCAAATAATTCTTAATCAATGCAAACAAAACAAAATACTTAGGAGAGCCAACACTTTTATAGTTATTTCACGCCATCAATCAGCTTTCTATGTCCCTTTAGAAGCTGAGCTACAACCTAAAATCTAATATGAAAAAAAAAAAAATTTATTTTCTCAAATCGAATATTATCAGCAGCAGCGGTTCTTGATCGTTGTTCTGCTTTGGGGTGGTTTGGTGGCGCACATCGCACTAGCACGTTCATATGAAAAAAAAAACAGCGACAATGTGTTTCTGAGGAAATGCGCAGATGGCTGATGATGTGTGGTGTGGTGATGGACGTATGGTGGAGGTGGTGTATATAGAAATTGAGTTCATGGTTTTTGTTTCAATGGTTGTTATAGTACCTACGTTGATACCTACAGTAAAGAATTGAAGAATTCAAGAAGTAAAGACGATATAGGTGAATTATGTTGTTTGATTTATTTATTTATTGTTAAGATACAAATTTCCGTTAAGGCTTTTGTTTCAGTGGTTGTTTTGATATTACCTACGTTGTACCTACAGTAAGAAAGTGAAACTTTAGTACTTACGCTGTTGAATTTAATTTTCTTAAATTGGTGTTTTAGGTAAATACATTTGTTTGATTTATTGTTTCACATTGACAATGTTCACCGCTTTTTTTTAGCTAGACTGTTGATTTTAAACAAATATACCGTTGAGAAAACGGCATTTAAGAGTTAATTTAAGCGACCTACTCTACGCAGTATACTTAGTGGATGATTTGGATAGAGCCTTTTTAAAAGAAAAATGTTTAAGAAATACAAACAAGTGAAGTCACGCTGAAGAAGGGGTTACGTTAAGGGCTTTTGTTCCTACAGTAAGTAACTTTAATTTCCAAGAAATCTTCTAAGAGGTTAGATTATTTGCTTTCTATTTTCTTAAAGTTGTGAAGCGCAGAGATGTTCGCCTAGTGGATTTGCTTTTGAAGATCAGGGTGTACTGAGGGAAAAACACTTTAAACAATGAACAAAACAAAACGCTTTAAAATTAAAATTTAACATGTATGAAAGGCCGTGTTCAAACGCTTTCACTTTGAAAGTTACAATTTAAATTGTTTACGTCAACGCAATTAATTACAAATTTGAAAGAGAAATTCATTTAAATTTAAAGTTGCTCACCTTAAAAAAAAGTTACACTTTTAAATTCAAAGGAAACACTCTAAATTTAAAAACTCACACTTTTTAAAAGCATTAAAAGAGTTTGTAATCTAAAAGAAAACACTTTCAATATCAAAATGACACTTTTAAAACCCATTTGAAGACATTTACTATAAAATTAAAAGTGTTTTTAAAGATCCAATTCTTAAATTCAGTTTAAAATTGCTTCCTTTAAAGTTCAAAACGGTACACTTTGAAATTATTTATTTTCAATGACCTATCCACATGTTGAGAGATTGAAAGTGTTTCTATCATAAATCAAAGTGTTCACTTTTAAATTAAGATGAACATTTTAAATCAAAGCGCCTTAAATTAAAATTGAACCATTTAACATTAAAAAGAATAAAGTGCTTTATATTAAAATTTAAAATTATTCTGTTTGAATACAAATTAAAAGCATTTTCTTTTACTTTTTAATGTAAGAGTTTAAAAATGAAATCTTTTCCTTTTAACTTTCGCAAATATTTGTTTTTTTTTTACATAAAACACTTTAGATTTGCACACTCTAAATTAAAGTATGCCAACTTTTGATTTCAAAGTGAACTTTTTTCCCCAGTGTGGCCTGTATAGAGATTCAGTTCATTGCCTCAGAAATATATAATTATTGCATACGAAAAAGTAAGTAAGTAAGTTACGGCCATAATTACATAGAGGGCCGGTGAATTGGTTATATCCTTACATAACTAGGATATGACTTAAGGATTTTCCAAAACCAGGTAGGTAGGTAGGTAGGTAAATGGATGCTCTTGTGGCGGTTGCCATAGCTTCACTTAGACCATCAGTTGGGTCCATTGTGTCCAATTACGGGAACCATCCAGTGTAGCCTGTCGAGAAAAAAGAAATATACCGCTTTGTATTGGTGACACATAGATTTAGTGTGAATCTCATGGGTTCTTAAAGCTCCGTTGTAACCTGATCCTCTAGTTCTTCCTACGAGTTAGTGACTGCTGATAAGAAGTCTGTCTATCTCCTAGAACCACCCAGATTTAAGTATGAATCTCAGGAGTACTTTGAGATCAACATTCTTCAGATCCTCTAGGTCATCGAAGAAGTAACTATTGAGAATTCTCTGTCTGCTGTTTTTAAGGGCTGGGCATTCGCAAAGTAGGTGGCGAACAGATTCTATTTCTTCTACGTCCCTACAGCTTCTGCAAAAGTCATTATGCAGTATCCCCAGCCGTTCCGCATGTACGCCTATCGCACAGTGTCCAGTAATAACCCCCGTGAGTATGCGAATATCTTTGCGGCTTAGTCCGATCATATGTTTAGATCTCTTTTTGCTCACCTCTGGCCATAGTTCTTTAGTATGCCTGCAGGTAATGAGATTGGTCCATCGTAGGTTAGTTCTACTCCAGGATTCAATGTCAATCTTCCTTGCAAGCGTACTTAGCGGAGTTCTTACTGATTTGAGGGCCATAGATGCATGCATTTTCGACCCGTTTCTTGCAAGCTCATCCGCCTGTTCATTACCCGGAATATCCATATGCCCTGGTACCCAGCATAGGGTCACCTCGTTGGCTCGTGATATTTCGTCCAGATTAATCTTGCAGTGACTTACTGCTCTTGACTTCACCACGACTGACTCCATGGCTTTTATGGCCGCTTGGCTATCAGAGTAGATGGTGATTTGTTTGCCGACGACGTGTCGTCTCTTTAGGTTCTTCGCCGCTTGGGTGATAGCGGCTACCTCTGCTTGGAATACACTGCAATCATCGCTGATTCTGAATGATTCTCGCAGGTCCAGTGCTTCGCTGAAGATTCCCGCGCCTGTACCGATATCCATCTTTGAACCGTCAGTATATAGGGCTAGCTCATCTTCTATTGTCACTACTTTGTTGTCCCAGTCGCTTCTGTTTGGAATTCTAGTAGAGAATCTCCTGTCAAAAACGAGAGTGGGGGGTAGGTAGTCAGTAGTCACCCTCTCTTTTGCCGCACTCCATTGGAACTCAATGGAGGCATGCCCGTAGGGTTTGGATGACCATAATCCAGACTCTCTTAGCCTGATCGCGGTTTTAACCGCCTTGCTGCTGCAGTAGATGTCCAGAGGGGTAAGGTTTAGCATCACCTCCATAGCTGCTGTGGGAGTGGTCCTTAAAGAACCCGTTATCCCGATGCATGCCGCCCTTTGTATTTTGGTGAGGCTTAAAAGATGGTATTTCTTTTCTGTGGCCTTCCACCACACTGCTGTACCATATGTTAGGATGGGCCGCACTATAGCTGTGTATAGCCAGTGCACCACTTGCGGCCTGAATCCCCATGTATTACCGAATGCTCTTCTACAGGCGTAAAGTGCCACGTATGCTTTTTTGATGCGATCCTCTATATTTTCCTTCCAGCTGAGCTTGGAATCTAAGATTACGCCCAGATATCTTGCTGTCTTTGAGATTTTCAGATCCACCCCCCCCATCCTTGGGGGATTGAAGGCGGGGACCGACCTTCTTCTCGTAAACAGTAGTATTTCCGTCTTCGATGGGTTCACTCCAAGTCCACGGCCCGTAACCCAGTTATTAACAAGTAGTAGTGCGTAACTAAGTCTTTCGCTGAGAACTGGAGTGAATTTACCTGGAACAAGGATGGCGACATCGTCTGCGTATGCGCTCACAATGAAACCTTCCTTTTCCAGTATTTTTAGAAGTTCATCAACTACGAGGAGCCATATGAGCGGCGAGAGGACTCCACCTTGAGGTGTCCCCCTGCTGACCCTCCGTTCAGTGCTCACGTCCCCTAGCTGTGACCTTATCATACGTGTGCCTAGCATGAGTCCAATCCAGTCACATAGGCTGCTATTGAGTTGGGCCCCTCGCAAGCTGCGTAAGATAGCGTCAGCTTCGATGTTGTTGAAGGCCCCTTCAATGTCTAGGAACGCACTCAATGTGTATTTTTTGTGTTGTAGTGAATCTTCCACTACCGATACTACCCTATGTAGCGCCGTGTCAACTGATCTGCTTTTCATGTATGCATGTTGTGATTTTGATAGATAGTTATCGCCGATCACTTGCCGTACGTACAAATCGATTAGTCGTTCCATTGTTTTTAGCATAAATGACGACAGACTAATTGGTCTATAGTCCTTGGCTGTGGTGTGACTAGCCAAAACCAGACACAGCTCGTTTGTGACTTCTCGGCAAGCTCCAGCGCTTATCGACTATATGGAGCATATTGTAATGGAGCTATACTCTGTTCAATTCGTATTTTCAGTACAGGCCTTATGGGAAGCTCTTTTTTCTACCAGTGGTGCCTGTAGCTACTCTCACGGCACTCAACACAAGATTTGCCACTGAAATAAAAGCGAAACCACTGGTGATTCCAAAGAATTTGTTGTTGTCATTTACGAAAAACCCACCCAATTTTCCTCAAAGGCGCATACATCCCACCATAACCAGTCTGCCAGGCAGTCGCGAGCAGAATGAGGATGACGACGAGGGTGATATTCTCGTGTGCGGTTGCTATTTTATCGCAGAAAATAAACATGTGTGTGTTTTAAGCACCTCAGAAGAGTGTTACCATAATCTATTTGCAAAAATATCTTTACGGGTTTTCTATGGATATTTTCACAGAACTTTCGGTTTTGGTGCTTTTTAAAGCTTTTGAGAGCGAATAAATGAATTTGATCATGTGGGATGTTGCCATACAGTTTTTAGGTACTCCTTTAATTATTTTGTATTTATGAAGGATCTGTTAATATGCAGTTAAACCATTTTTTCTTAATAAAGAGTTGGTATTTGGTAGCCCTACCGATATTTGTGAGAGAATTATGCCAATTTATAGTGCTCACTATGGCAACCATGTGAGAGCTTTCAAATGGAGACAGCTTATTAAGATCCATAATAGTTAGGGTGAAAGGCAAATAGCCTATCTTCCCTGTACTGAAAATACGAATTGAACAGAGTATAGTACCCCTTCCTATGGTAATGCTTTTCAAGATTTTCAACATTAAGATGCCCTGTTATGTGACTTTTCTAAGCTCAGCTTAGGATGGGGTACTATTCTCAACAGATCCGAACAGTTGCTCTGTAGCTGCGAAGACGGACGAAAAATGGGGCCTGTACCACAAAACTACAAGTCTTGTACAGCAGGTGAATTTTAACAATTAACAATGATTTTTGTACCACAAAACTACAAGTGAATTTAACAACTAATAATTGTACAAGCAAACCTTAACAAGTGGGAAGTTCTAAATTTCCCCAAAGCTACAAGTGTCTTCCAGCCTCTACGATCCCGGGTACGCTGCTTCCAGTTGTCCAGACCAAGTGCTCTGGCATCCGCGATGGCTTGGTCTTTGAAACGGAGGTTCGGTCTTCCTTGTCTTCTCGAACCTAGGGGCTGGGATTCGAAGATCCTCTAAGCCGGAGCATTATTGTCCATTTGCTCGATGTGGCCGAGCCAATGTAGTCGACGTGGGCTCCTTCGAAAGAAAAATTCTTCGGCGGATTTTTGGTCCTGTGTGCGAGGAGGGCGATTGTAGGAGAAGATACAACCACGAACTCTATGAGCTGTACCAAGATGTGGATGTAGTCCAAAAAAAACCAAAACAATGCGAGCTAGAGAGACAGGTATATTGTAAAAATACTGTTTTTAACATTTTGTTTTAACTTATAAGTCAGTAAATTTCCTCCTGCTTCAAGTGCAGACTATTCAGATGAAATTGATGGTGACGAACAACCACATTGCGTTTTTGAAGTTTTTAGAGCCCGTATTAATTTTAAACCTGACGAAAATAATATTTCTCGAAAAATTCCGCGTTTCAATTATATTGTGGTGGATAATTTTGTTTAAAGACTTTCATATAAATTAAAGTCAAAAACACCCCGTGACAAAGCTCTTAGTGTTCGACAAAACATTTTGTTATCTCTGCATTGGTTTTTTATTAGAACGCTTTGCTTGCCAGCTAAGCTAGTTTGCCTGCCTGCACATCGTCTAGCCGTCACGGAAGCACTTGTACAAATGACTTATGTAAAGGGTGTTTTTTTTTTAGGGGTAGGTATAGGACCTTAAGTCGGCAACACTTTTTTAACTGTCGGCCATTTTGTCAGCTGCCAAGTGATTTATTTTTAGTTTGGGTTGTCATTTCAACATGAATAGACTGACGCCTGAACAAGGTTTCCAAATTGTGCAAATTTATTGAAAACAATCATGCTTCTGTTCCAAATACGTATCGCGCACATATTCTATACTCTGTTCAATTCGTATTTTCAGTACAGGGAAGATAGGCTATTTGCCTTTCACCCTAACTATTATGGATTTTAATAAGCTGTCTCCATTTTAAAGCTCTCACATGGTTGCCATAGTGGGCACTATAAATAGGCATAATTCTCTCACAAATATCGGTAGGGTTACCAAATACCAACTCTTTATAAAGAAAAAATGGTTTAACTGCATATTAACAGATCCTTCAGAAATACAAAATAATTAAAGGAGTACCTAAAAACTGTATGGCAACATCCCACATAATCAAATTCATTTATTCGCTCTCAAAAGCTTTAAAAAGCACCAAAACCGAAAGTTCTGTGAAAATATCCATAGAAAAACCCGTAAAGATATTTTTGCAAATAGATTAGGGTAACACTCTTCTGAGGTGCTTAAAACACACACATGTTTATTTTCTGCGATAAAAAAGCAACCGCACACGAGAATATCACCGTCGTCGATCGTCGTCATCCTCATTCTGCTCGCGACAGCCTGGCAGACTGGTCATGGTGGGATGTATGCGCCTTTGAGGATAGTTGGGTGGGTTTTTCGTAAATAACAACAACAAATTCTTTGGAATCGCCAGTGGTTTCGCTTTTATTTCAGTGGCAAATCTTGTGTTGAGTGCCGTGAGAGTAGCTACAGGCACCACTGGTAGAAAAAAGAGCTTCCCATAAGGCCCGTACTGAAAATACGAATTGAACGAAGAACTGAAATGGTTACTTATACCTACCCAACATCACCCAAGAGAGACAGGCGCATGATTCCAATGGAAGTAGGAACATATGGCACTATATAAATCACTTCAAATTTGGCATCATTCATGGCTGTACAATGCGTGGAAAAATCAGAAGCCACCGTCCACTCGCAGGACTTTCCTTCTTTCGTACAGTTTTTCCATATGCAAAATATCACCCCACAGCTACATGCCATGGAGACAAATCCTTCGATAAATCCCCTTCGACTGAATCCAATTTATTAAGCCAAACCGACATTTTACATTCGAAAAGATAGGTACACCCAGCCCACGTCCTTTGCCCTAGCAACACATGCTCCAACTGCAATACCCGGCTGCGTATTAATCGATAAATTAAACCACCAGAACCGCATTCGAGTTCACAACTCCCCGAAGGAGGTATCCTTTCCTTTAACGGTGCACGGCACAAAGACAGACGCGATTTGAATTTGATGTCTCTGGACCGCGCAGCAACTTAACACGAAGCGCGCTGCACTCGATGCGGACAAATGACTTTGGAATGTTTTGCTCAACCTTTCACGCTAAATGTGGTCATAAATTTCATATGTGCGCGCGCCGCAGTCTTATACGAGTATCGGAATATACGTGCTATGTCCGCATCAAGTTGAGGTACTGCAAGAGATTCTATCGATTTCCTAAACATCAGTCCGCCGAGGGCAGTCTTATCTTTGATCTTAATGTGGATAAGCTGGTTCAGACTTCAGAGCCTCAGTGCGTTACAAGATCCAAACTGGCCGTCTCCATATAGAGGCTGTAAATTCAGTGCGAGCACACAATTAACTGCGGACAGCATATCTAGTTGTGAGTAATTTATCCCCGAACATGGACTGCGGATTGGACGGCACTAATATTTTGATGTCCCTCTCCCATAGAAGGATTCAAACTTCATCTCGGCGGCGACAAAATGGCATATGCCACCATAATTAGGCGAACGAGGAACCTCCTACCACAAAAACTGAACTTCCAAATCAGGACTACTACAATTTGCGTCTTTTTTTTCCTTCTTCCCGCCCATATCCAATACGCAAAGGTAACAACACGATGGCAGCCACGCCAGAGTCCGAACTCACCATCATCGGGAGCACATCGAAAATTGTATTGAATTTCATATGACAGCCATTATTAAAAGCACAACCAGCACTCACACTCGTCGTCGCCTGTCCGTCCTCTAATGACCACAAGGTAGGTATTGGTATATAGCAGCGTGGTGTGAATGGTGGTATTTTGATGTGCGCCCGCTTCCTTTGGACAGCGGCGCAACAACATATCGAGTGACACCTTTGTATGGTTTCCGTTTTTGGGCAAAAAACCAACCACCCCATCTGTGTATACAGAGAATCCGGGCAAGGAAAGAGAACAAGAACAAAAAAATGGTTGATGATGGCGATTGTTGATGGTTGTCTAATAACTGTCAACCATTTGTAATGCGGCGCAAAGTTGACACACACACAGCGTGGAAATATGAAATTTCGTTCTTCATATGTCAAATCGGAGTGTCGCGGTCGGAATGAACGGTGACATTCCGATGGGTTCTGGAAAGGAAACACAGCCGAGAGTTGCGGACACATTGGACGAGCATTGGGTATGTCGCCAATGGATGTTCGCCTTGCGACGCATTATAGTCGAGTCCCCGAATAGGCTGGCTTGGGATGGGTTGGGTTGTGTGTAAATATAAGGTCACGTTGTGGGTTAATGCACGGTTGTTAAATATGGTTTCTTGTCCGACGAATAGGTATAAGCTCACGAGCGATTTGTGTCGCAGCCGCAGGTAATGGACTGTAAAACGTTTGCATTGCACTGCAATGGTGGTTCGGTGGAAGTCCTTAAGCATAAGTGTGTATGGGTGTATTTTCCTGACACTATATAGTACTAGCAAGTCTAGTCTTCATGCGGAGCAGCTTCAAGTAGCTGGGTTTATTTTCAATTGCCACCTGGCGGTATAGGTATATAGTGATGGGACTTGGGTACATTTGTAAACGTTGCTTGAAAAAAAAAATGAATCGCAGCTTTGAATTCAAACGACTTAAGCTGTTTTTTAAAAAGTTCGCACAATACCATTTTAATGAAAAATAGGTACCTTAAAACGCTGACGAAAATGCCACTTTTTTGAACGAACAGTGAGGACCTTTAAACTGAATGCTCTTAGACTGGCTAGCGCCTATTCTGTTCCGTTATTGGTTAGCACCCAGTCGATGAACAGATTGGCAGTTTTTTTTTTCCAGGAACCGCAGCTTATCAGTTTCGTTTGTCATCTTTATTCGCAATGAAACTAGATCTCAAAGATGGAGATATATGTAGAGGCTGCGGAGACGAGGAGGTCCACGAGGACACACCTCACTTCCTCTGTCATTGCCCGAGTCTATGTCACTTGAGGAACAGAAAACTTGGAAGCAATTACTTCCATAACTCACAAGAACTTTCTGATGCCTCACTGTCTGATCTTTATAGGTTTTTGAGGACATCGGGATGGCTAGACAGCGTCTCTTTTCTCTTCGACCTTTTTTTTTAATTTAATTTTTTTAAACTGAGGGTAGGTGAAAATCTTCCAAAGACACTATGAGAATGCCAAGCGGGTGCTCATAATAGTGTCAGATTTCCACTGACTAAAAATACCACCATTCGAAAGATTGTTAGATACTGCAACTAAGATAAAAAAAACGTATCAAGCAATTTTTCTACCACGAAATAAAAACTTTTGACAGGTTACTTTCCAATGAGAGATCCTGGGTGTTCCGCAATTCAGACGCGGTTAATCTTATCCTGATGCCAAGTCGAACCGTACCGTTCTTTGTAGTCGGCGCAATAAATTGTTCTCGTCTAAAATTTGTCGGACTGTATTGTTGACATGTCCGATTAGTCGGTTTCTATGCTTTCTCGCGAATCTTCTAGTTTCAGCTTCAATTATTGGAATTCCGAGATCCCTGTGGATATCGGCGTTTCTAATATACCATGGTGCATGTACAAATTCTCTAAGCACTTTATTTGAAAAGTTTGTAGAATATTGCGCCATTTGTTTTCTTGGTACAACCCCATAGGTGTATACCGTTGGTCCACACCGGCTTTAGCACTTGCTTGTAGAGAAGCAGTTTGTTCTTGGTACTGAGCGGGAATGTTTTCTGAGTAGCCAGTACATTTCTCTGTATTTGATATCGAGTTATTTACGTTACATTTTCACTTGCGAATTCCATTTCAGCTTTGCGTCGAGTGTCATTCCCAGGTATTTGGCCTCGTTTGCAAAGGTTATTCGTGCCAGGTTTAGAAAAATTGGCAAGACATTAGTTTTCTTATACGTGAAATTCACGTGAACAGATTTAGTTTCGTTGAGGGCGGTCCGCCAGTCCCTCGTCCATTGATTTACCCTATTCAGTGCGATTTGCAGTCTTGCGGTCGCTTCTTCAATTGCATTACCTACTGCTAGGATAGCGGTGTCGTCGGCGAACGTAGCGAGAGTAGTGCCATCTTCTCTTGGTATATCGCGAGTATATAACAGATAGAGAAGCGGCCCAAGGACACTTTCTTGCGGCACGCCGGCCGAAATTTCCTTAAGCTCAGAGAATTCGCTTCCATGTCCAACACGGAAAAGTCTATTCCCGAGATATGATTCTAGAATATCATATAGGCGTACGGGAAGAACTTGTCGTAATTTAAATTTTAAGCCGTCATACCTTATCAAAGGCTTGTGAGACGTCAAGGAATACGCCTGAGCATATCTTTTTTCCTTCAAATGCTTTCTCAATTACGTCAGTAGTTCTATGCACTTGGTCCATCGTCGAATGCTTGGTTCTGAACCCAAACTGGTGGTCGGGGTAAAATTCTCGATCATATTGATACTTTCTTAATTTGTATCTTAATTTCAAACCTGCGTTTCTTATATCCCATGACGCAAAATACTTTCTTTTGGAGAGGTATAAATATTTCCCAATGAGCTTTTACATTTATTTTATTTTGAAGTACACTCATCGGCAAAAGTATTTTGACAGACTTTTGATTTATTTTTATATTTATTAATTCATCTTGCTAGGTACATTATATAAAATGTAATAAGAACAATTCAAAGAAGTTATAAAGTATAAATGATTAACATTACATACAATTGAAAAACCATTAATTGAATATAATAATAATAATTAACATTATGAAATAAGACAAAATTATTACGCGTTCTTCAAAACAAAAATCATTTTGGAACTTCAAAAAAATTATGTTAAGACACTCTTTAGCTAAGCTTAAGCAAGAGCTAGTGGCGAGTGTCCCTTCAAATATATTTCTAACCATTCGTATGACTAATTGTATAGGGTGAACAAGAAAATAAAGGAAAGAAAAAAGAAAAGTTATATAGGTATTTAATTGATTTAATTTTAAATTATAGGGTTAACTAATTGAAGATTATTATGAGACTTGTTCATTAGATTCCCTTAATCAGTAGGTTATCAGTGTCTCCACTAACTCAAATGAGTTAATTCGACTTTATTCCTTTTGTCGAAAATGTTTATTTATAAAAATAATTTAGCTATAAATTAATTAAACAAAACTACTTTGAAAATCTGGCAGCACTAGCGCATTTCAGTGCCATTTTTTGGTATGGACATCTGACATTAGTTCAAAAAGTGGAAAACGTTTGAGCAGCAGCGAAATTACTAACGAGAAAATGAGTAAATAAATATAGATCGGGTAGTTTTGGTCATTTTAGCCCGTTGCGTGAAAAGGAAATCGTACAAAAAAAAATTTTTCTTTTTGTCTTTTATAATTTTCGTATTATAAAGGGATTTCCAATAAGAGGGTTTATTTTGGTATTCAAAGAAAAATGTAATTTTTTGAGATAAATGATCGGATGTTTATTTCATAATAAAGAGGAAGGTATGCCGTTAATAACGAAAAATAACATCAGCCAAATAGCCACCACGAGCACGCATACAGGACCATATTTTTTCACAATAACACCTCTTATTGAATAACCCTAATATGTATCCAATTTTATTGCCTAACAAAACTTATTAAACATTTTCGAAAATATATTCACAGCTTTGAAATAAACAGTGAAAACAAAAATTAATTAACCGCTAAATTCGAATTGAGGCATTTAACTTTTTGGCATTTGATTACGTGTGAATTATCTTTAAAAAAAAGTTTATGAATCGTTTTTTCTGCAATTAAACTAAAATTAGCTCCAATTCAACTTTAATTAAATGTTATGAATGAGGCTGTATGTGTTCAATTTAAGTGTGATCATGATTAAAAAGCCAAGATTTAATCTTATGTAGGAAAGGTGACAAATTCCTTAGACCTCTGATATAGAAAGGTAATTTATAAAAAAAAAATTGAAGAAGCTACTACCGTGAAGAATCTTTTGTTGTGCGTTTTATTATACGCTGGAATATTGGCCAAATTGACGGAATTTACATGTAAATTATGCAGCTAGTTTCTCCTAACTGAAATATAGCCACTCCTAAGAAAAAAGTTTCCGAACTTTAAAGTGAAGGAACTTTTATTTTCTGGAATAAAATTAAACTCTTGTATTAGCAATTTTTCTTACAAATAATAGGTACCCACAATATGTTTTTGCAAAACAAGAAGTGGCTTGATCTTATTCAGATAACTCCCACCCCAACTAGTTTCGACTCTGAGAGACTAAGGTTTCTGGGAGTTTGGTTTTATTGCTCAACACCATTTTATGAATAGAAAACCAGCGCCTAGAATATCTAAGTCTGAGTTGATGTCCGAAATTAACAGGAAAGGCTGTTATCACACTATTATATAAAGAGGTAATGTTTGTTTGGGGAAGGTAATCTCCGGAACTACCGAACCGATTTCAAAAATTCTTTTACTAAGATAAAGCTACGGGATAGAGTATTGTGATAGGCTACTTTATTTTTTAACTTTTCCATTTTAGATTTTTTTGATTTTCTGCACTAGGTATTTATTTATTTTTTTTTTTTTTTTTTTAAATAGATTGATAAAATCGAGATAAATTTAATGTATTATACGTTGGTCAACAGTGATGGTTTGTTTTTGATTTTGTGCATCGCTCCAACAGTTTCATTTCTTTTATACAGTTGATAAGGTAAAAATTAAATGTAAAAAGTTTAAACGCGGACAAAATAATTATTGAAAAGCAAATTTCAGTGATTTTTAAAAAAATGCCAAGACAAATGCGCGCACATATTGGCCAATGAACAAGGCAAGCAAGTCAATATCAACGAAGCCAAACTACAGAAGAAAGCGATAAGTGGGACATCACATGGCATAGGACCAGATCAACAGTCAGGAAAATTGAGAGTGCAAGTAATAAAAACTGCGTCAAATCTTACTGCTGCTGGGATGGGAACAAGATCAAATCGGAGTGGCAAGATGAGCGTCGTTGCTGACATTCGAACGACTGGCATTTCAGTAGAACGAACAGAAAACTATGTCGGTGATGCGATTTCGATATTGGAGCGATGACTGTAATTGTGTGCCACCATTAAAACGCGCTAAAAAAAACTGCTGTTCGAGTGGCAAAGTCAAATTAGCACCTGCGGAGCCATTTGAATCGGAGGATTTTCTAAAGAACATTTAACAGTACAAAAACTGTTTTCGTATACTTCATTGGAAACAAAAATCATTCAAAAAATGTTCTCTTAAACATCATGCAAACACACATTTTCTAACAATGGCACAGGATTCTACGCCGCAAAATTCGGATTAACAGATTCAAGGCCAAATTTACCATCGGATGGGTGTCTTCTTGCTAGTAAATGAGGACGTACAGCAATATTCGCAGGTGTACTTCATTTTGTCGGCGGATGATCAAGTCGATAGCCTGTACAGAGGGCAAACAGGAGTGACAAAAAACGTCATTCGAGAATTGCAACCATTATAAATGCAATCAACGCTTTCAATTACAATGTTTAAAACGGCGATAGAGAAAATGAACTTTGAAGATGGCAGATTTCTTTTCAAACCTGATAATAGAACCGCACTTTGGAAAAAATAGAATGGATAGGAAACGGGTAGTGTCACTTCCAATACAAGAAATATTATTTAAAATTTTTAATTTTTTGATTCGGATGTTCCGGACTTACCGCTTTACAATTCGAAATTTAAAGTCGGCTCAATTATTATTTTGTTTGTATCGGATCGCGTTTGATATGATTGTGAAGAATCTCAAATCAAATGTCATGCAAGGACGATTTTGAGTTTAAAAGGCAAACATTGTCATATCGCAGACTCCGCTTACTCAGAACGATTTGGAATTTGGAATGACAAATAATAAGTCGCAAGGATAATCGCTGGATATTTGTAGCATCAATCTTGAATTCCCATGTTTTTCACATGGTCCAATTGTATGTGGCGTGCTCACCTGTGCGAAAACCACTTTAGTATAAAAGCGGAAGGTTGGCCAGCACCTCAATCATAGCAGTTTTATTGAAATACATTGATATTGCTATACTTCAGTTATTTCTATTGTGTTTCTTATAACTTTTGAATAAAGAATTTGAATTGACGGAAATACATAAAGTAGCATGCGCTATGCATGCTTGGAAATATTATTTTCATTACATTTATGAATTTTGGGCGGAACGGAGTTCGCCGGGTCAGCTAGTTATGCTATAAAATTCTGTTAAAATATAGAATTGATAAAAATCAAGAAAAGCAATGGACCAAGTACCGAACCTTGTTCATTTTATTATTTATAATAAACTTGAATTAATGCACGTGCGTACCACCGGTTTCTTTAGTAAAACGGTTCTTTTAGATGTCAGTGGTGCGTATAATCCTATAGCTGGTCAAAATTAAAACAACCGCAAATCTATGCACGCTTTCTTCACTAAAAGGATTAACTCCATTTTTTTTTACCCACCGCACCAAAAACAAAAGAGTTCAGGTGCAAACTGGTAATTCCAATATCTGCCACTGACAAATTCCCTCGAATTAAGTTCTCCAAGTGTAAGGCGACAGTAAATCATCAGTAAATCATTCCCACCCCACCATCACCACACTAAACGAATCCAATAAATAACCACTCGAAAATGCCAATAGTCAACAGATCCCCGATACTAATAGGATAATCGACTTCGTTATGCGTTTTGCTTACTCGGCCGATGCGCCCATCTTATCTCCTCCCGCTGCGCTGCAACGCGCATAGAACAACGATTTTCAACTTAAAAAATCAGATCAGATCTAGAAGGAGAGAAGATAATTAATGCGTCCACGTCCATATGCCGATAAGAGTGTCACCAGAGATTTACAGCGATTTTCGGCCAAGCCTAAATAGACCGCCTAAAAGCAGTTGTGGAAAATCTTTCAACTAGTCCCAGGGCTATAGCTGTAAGCTCTTAAGTAACCCTTTGCACCTATGCATCTATCTGCATAAGGAAACAAATAAGCCAGCGGTTCTGTGTAGCTAACTGTTCGTCGCCGCAACATATGTGTCTGGATTAACATATGCTTACGCGGCACACACAATAAATTAATTTACCGCCGTCGCATATGATCAGTATAAATCTTCTCAACAAAACGATCGCTGGATTTATGCGTGATTTTGGGGCCGAACGCGCAGGGCAAACAAAAATGCGCTGCCGTCCTGTTCCCTCTTATAATTTAGACGTTCACCACTTGTGTTAAAGTCACAGTCGCAGTCATCTCCAAATTAAGACTGATTAATTGGGCAGGTTACCAAAAAGGCGAAAAAAAAAGCGCCCAATCCAGTGAGAAAAAGCTGCTTGAAGTGAAGCGTCCTTTGGACGGCCATTTTAATTAAGAGCTCTTGCCGCCCCCGTTTCTGGACCGCACTGTACCTAATCAATTCCGTCGTCATCATCATTATCATTATCAATTGGAATGGTCTTGTCTTGATCATTATCGACTGATAAATGTTTTGTCGACATGTATATGCGTGCGAGTGTGGTGGTAATAACTCACAATGAGCGCGGAGGCGATGATACCTGATCATCGAGCGGCTGCCGGTTGTTTTATCTCTGCCCGATTCGGTGGTTTCTTTTGTTTGCCGTGTCGCCAGATCGGTAGTAGTTCTCGTTTGGCTCGAAACCATGAGATGGGTTTTATTGTTATTTATTTGAAGTAAGCTGCTATTTTTGGAACTAGTTGGACCTGGTAATGGATAAGGTGTGACAATGAGTCGGAAGGATTTATGGAGATGATGCGAGTATAAATAACCGCGATCATTATGGGCAACTGGACGTGACAACGAATGGCGCTAAAAAGTGGTCGTAAGAAACATTGTTGCTGTTGGACAGCGTCAAAGTTCAAAGAGCCATTTCCATTAAGAGAGTTTTTCAGTCATCGGATATGGAAGAGGGGATGGTAGCTGGGGTGGAATTTCCTTAACTATAACTCAGTACTATCATTTGTTAAAGGGTTCGCAGTGTCTCTTGCAGTCTAGCGTTGTGCTGATGAAAGATGTCAACCAAAAGCTAGGTATCTATGCAATGGCATACTAGACCCCTATTATCAGTATTACTTTTGAATTTTAATTTATTTTGATTTTAAATACTTAGTGATTTTTCTGCGTCTACCTATAAATAGTATTCCAGTAAGACGAACGCTATATGTGTAAGCATTCGCGAACTGATTTAAAATTCAATAGAAGGAAATTGTAATGTGTTAAATGTTGGTCTTGAGATTTATTTGGCCGTCTCCTTTTACTTATCTATACGACAGTTTTGTAATATTTGGTCTACAATACACTGTAAATGCAGTTTTATGAGTTCATACATAAATGGATGAGTGGTATATCTTCTGAGGTACTTAGAGAGAGTGTGTTTTCTTGCAAGCTTCCCATGAGTAATACCGTCACAACAAGGCTTTTTAAGCCAAACCGCGAGTTGGGTAAAGAGTAAGGAAATTAAATAAAGTTCAGTTCATATACAAAGTGTATACATTTCACTTTGAACTTACTTACTTAAAGTGGCGCTACAGTCCGGGGTGGACCTGGGCCTCAACCAATACGCCTCTCCAGTTAGCGCGATCTTTGGCTAACTGACTCCAGCTGCGCACACCAAGTTGGTTGAGGTCCCCTTCCACTTGAGCGCACCACCTAAGGCGAGGTCTTCCTCTACTGCGTTGTCCCTCCGGGTTGGAATCGAAGACTCTCCGGGCCGGAGCGTTGGTGTCCATGTCCAGTCGCTATACATGTCCTAATCATCTTAGACGACTAATGCGTACTTTTCTGATCAGGTCGATGTCGCTGTACAGCTCGTAGAGTTCGCTGTTAAATCTTCTCCTCCAAATTCCGTCAACGCAAACGGGACCAAAAATCACTCGAAGAATTTTGCGTTCGAAGCGACCAAGAAGATCCTCATCCGTTTTTGCTAGGGTCCATGCTTCTGCGCCATAGAGCAGGACAGGGATGATGAGAGTCTTATATAGAATCTCCTTAGTGCTTCTTGACAAGGCCTTACTAATCAATTGCCGTCTTAGGCCAAAGAAACAGCGGTTGGCAAGTGTGATTCTTCGCTTGATTTCTGATGTGATGTCATTATCAGAGTTTATAGCGGAGCCGAGGTAGACAAAGTCCCTAACTACCTCAAAGTTATAGCTGTCTATCGTGACGTTCTGTCCGATTCGTCGATGTTGTGTGTCCCTTCTTGTTGACAGCATATATTTTGTTTTACCCTCATTCACCACTAAACCCATTTTTGCCGCTTCTGTACTAATACTTGCAAACGCACCAGTGACAGCTCGCTGTGTTCTGCCAACAATGTCAATGTCGTCAGCGTATGCAAGCAGTTGCACAGACTTATGGAAAATTGTGCCTCTGGTGTTGGCTTGTGAGTTTCGCACAATTTTCTCAAGAATGATGTTGAAGAAGTCACATGACAGCGCGTCACCTTGTCTAAATCCTTTTTTGACATCAAAGGTCTCGGTGAGATTGTTTCCGACCTTTACGGAGCAGCGAGCGTTCTCCATCGTCATTCTGCACAATCTGACAAGTTTGGCAGGGATGCCAAAACTAGACATGGCTCTGTATAGCTCGATAAAAAGATGGTGAGTATCGATCTGGTATTCTTGGGTTTTTCCAGGATCTGCCGTAGTGTGAATATTTGATCGCTCGTGGACTTACCGGGCCTAAAACCGCACTGATAGGGACCTATCAGACCGTTGACGAATGGTTTCAGGCGTTCACACAGTACACCAGACATGATCTTATACGCAGTGTTCAGGAGACTGATGCCTCTATAGTTGGCCGTTGGCGCAGTTTAGAGAATCTCCATTTCACGTTGAACGGTCCCTTTAATTAGTCCCAAAAACTAGCAATTCCAAAAATATGTATAGATAATTGTGACAAAATAAGCCCAGAGAACTACTCTTTGGACAGGTTGTGGCGACTATGTTCCTTTTTATTCTATATCTTTTCGACTAAAAATAAATAAATAAATAGTTGCCGCGACAGGTCGGTAGGGACCCTAAGCTTCTCATAACCATTCGTTTTGTGTGAGTTTTTAATATATTTCTTGGAACGAATGGGATCTACAATTTTATGCCGATTCCATATACCTTTCAGACTGGCAACTGAAAGTAAGTCCCAAATTCACTTCAAAGGTCAGTGTGTGGAAAACTATTATCCCCCGCCAAACAGAAAACTCAGCCCAACATCGCATCGGCTAATTGAAACTCACAAATGCAACCCACCGCCTACAAGAGAATGCCATCAGTATATGGGAAACTGTTGCAAACAACCGTGGCTGGCAAATTCCCATCAATCATCTTTTGCGTGCATAAATTTCCTCAAAATGCCCATTTATCCCGAACTTAATTTGCATTTTGTTGAGTGACCTGCGGTGGAGTCATCGTCGTCATTGCCATCAGGCACTGACGCCATCGAAGCTGCACTAACCCTCGTTACAACATCTACCCATTTCGGTGCAACATTGTTCGATGTCTCTTCCGCTAAATAGCTCTTTAAAAGTTGATGGCTTTTATGGGCCATTTGGACGGTCAGCGCACGACATGTTTCCACCATTCGTTCCATATTCTGTATGTGCCCCCCCACTATGTTTGGATACTCGCCAACAAAAACAATAAACCAACCGAATTGACCATCAATTGCAAGAATGTTGCCACAATACTGACTGTCCGAATCTTGGTCGCAATCCGCTTATACATCTCGCTGAGCCTTTGAAATGTGTTTGGTATTTGTGCGTCTTGCGTTGAATGTGCACTTGAATTGCCACACGGGATATTTTCTTTTCGTGCGCTCTCCGGCCGTGTTTACGATCGCGCCTTAAGGAATCGTTGCCACATAAATCGGCCGTAAAAATGTACCCCAGGTCTGGCATTGGGTGTCCTTTCGAGAGACGAACGCACTTCCTTGATGGATTCTTGTCTCTGTGTCGTCGCTGTGATTTATTTGTCTTTTAGCTGTGCAAGAGCTAATAGAAGGTCCATACTCACACACCGATCGAAGGCTTTATCTTGAGCACTTAAGCCCGCTGGAGACTCACGCATTCGACGGCCCTTCCATATGACGGTTAATTACGCCAAAAGTGTGCGTTTTTATAGCCACAGTTAAAGTACGATGCACAAGTTTACGACTATGGGCCGCACTGGGTGCTCTCTGCAACATTGTTGCGCGCTGAGCAATCTAGCTTAAGCGCGTAAATATGTTGCAAGCCGATGCCATAATCCGGTGTAAACGACTTTGGAGACACTTTCGCATCGCGAAAGGGAACGCGACAAACTGCAAAGAGATGACGAGCGATAACGGCGCGCCGGCCATCGTCGTATATGCAGGTACAGATCAAAGAATGTGTAAATGTTGGTCGGGACAACACGATGAAGAATCAAACGCTGACAAGGAGCAACGTTCCATTTGGGAGACCAATTAAGAGGTCTCGATTAGGATTTCAGGAAAATTCGGCTCACTCTTTGTTTCGGCTTACTCGTATCTATGCGGTGAACAAGCGCACAAGTGTTAAGTGGTCAAATGTCGCACGGTGTTGGTGTGGAGTGGATGCAGGAGAGCAAGATGTTTGGGTTTTCGTTATCTCCTCGATCTTGAAGGAGGGTTGTTTTTCAAATTGGTTTTCGGTTGTTCGCTTTTTTTTTTCTTTTTGAACTTATGTTGAAGATCGATTTAAATTGTCAAAGATGTTCGGCGCAAGGGGGAGAGAGGAAGTGGGGGTGATATGAAATGTCGTCAAATCTATGAAATTTGGTCAACTTTGGAGTACAGCAGAACTAAAATCTGTTGACGGGATGTACTGTTTCAGCAGTCGTTTGATAGGTCTATTGGCTGGAAAAGAGATTCTGTCGACTATTCACTAGTAGGACGTTATTGGAACCGGTTTTAAAGGGTGGATCTAGATTGACAGACGAAAGGTTACGTTTGGCAGTGTTTTGCAAATTTCAGTATGTTTTATTCAACCTTCGAGACGTTTAACATGGGATAATCATAGCACATCGCAGACCTTCTATTAGTATACTTGGCAATAGCCGGGGCAAGACGTTTCAAAACTTCCGTCGGATATACAGGACAAGTAAGTTTTTGATTTTATCTTGTAGCAAAAGTTGTTGCGGTCTTGAAAAACCTCCACAGACACATATCTGGAAGTGCATTTTATGTAAAACTTTGCAGAAGACTGCGGTGTGTTTTCGATGAGCTGCCTTTTTCGGATCATTTATGAGCCTTCAATCTAAGATATAAGACCGAATACAGACCTACCAATTATATGGAATTAGAAAGCTTATGTGTATTGTAAAAATCCAGTGAACGCTGCTGCCATGATGTCACAATTTAAAACCAACTAACGATATGGACATTTTAAAAAGTATCAACTAAATGCCAACATTCTCTCTCACTGTTATCAAAAGGCGCGCTACCATGATCGAAAGCGAGAAAGTTATTTTAAAATCCAAGACAATGGTTCATGGGATCAATATTATTTGTTTCGCTTCACTCAAGGATTTTTTTTTAATTTCCCACAATGTTACTTACCCATTTGTTTGTAGTCTTACATCGGTCTGTTTAACGGCTCGGCTTTTCTTAGAGCAACTTTTCGTTGGAAGTACCTACGTACTTTCAGCAAGAAAGAAGTCGCAAATTGCAATCTGGCATCTGACGATTTACTCCTATTCAATGAGGCAATAACTCAGAGGCTTCTCTCTGTAGGTAGAAACTTTTTTCTTCAAATCGACTTGAAACTAATTTTAATAAATTCTTACGTTAATGCGATTACCGAATAAATTAACAGATTTCATGAAAACTGTCAGAAAGTGGGTGAAAAACGCAAAAAAAAACTAAAATTTTTTTTTCTTCAAATCGACTTGAAACTAATTTTAATAAATTCTTACGTTAATGCGATTACCGAATAAATTAACAGATTTCATGAAAACTGTCAGAAAGTGGGTGAAAAACGCAAAAAAAAAATTAAAATTTTTTTTCTTCAAATCGACTTGAAACTAATTTTAATAAATTCGTACGTTAATGCGATTACCGAATAAATTAACAGATTTCATGAAAACTGTCAGAAAGTGGGTGAAAAACGCAAAAAAAAATTAAAATTTTTTTTTCTTCAAATCGACTTGAAACTAATTTTAATAAATTCTTACGTTAATGCGATTACCGAATAAATTAACAGATTTCATGAAAACTGTCAGAAAGTGGGTGAAAAACGCAAAAAAAAACTAATTTTTTTTTCTTCAAATCGACTTGAAACTTATTTTAATAAATTCTTACGTTAATGCGATTACCGAATAAATTAACAGATTTCATGAAAACTGTCAGAAAGTGGGTGAAAAACGCAAAAAAAAATTAAAAAAAATTTTTCTTCAAATCGACTTGAAACTAATTTTAATAAATTCTTACGTTAATGCGATTACCGAATAAATTAACAGATTTCATGAAAACTGTCAGAAAGTGGGTGAAAAACGCAAAAAAAAATTAAAAATTTTTTTTCTTCAAATCGACTTGAAACTAATTTTAATAAATTCTTACGTTAATGCGATTACCGAATAAATTAACAGATTTCATGAAAACTGTCAGAAAGTGGGTGAAAAACGCAAAAAAAAATTAAAAATTTTTTTTCTTCAAATCGACTTGAAACTAATTTTAATAAATTCTTACGTTAATGCGATTACCGAATAAATTAACAGATTTCATGAAAACTGTCAGAAAGTGGGTGAAAAACGCAAAAAAAAATTAAAAATTTTTTTTCTTCAAATCGACTTGAAACTAATTTTATTAAATTCTTACGTTAATGCGATTACCGAATAAATTAACAGATTTCATGAAAACTGTCAGAAAGTGGGTGAAAAACGCAAAAAATTAAAAATTTTTTTTCTTCAAATCGACTTGAAACTAATTTTAATAAATTCTTACGTTAATGCGATTACAGAATAAATTAACAGATTTCATGAAAACTGTCAGAAAGTGGGTGAAAAACGCAAAAAAAAATTAAAAATTTTTTTTCTTCAAATCGACTTGAAACTAATTTTAATAAATTCTTACGTTAATGCGATTACCGAATAAATTAACAGATTTCATGAAAACTGTCAGAAAGTGGGTGAAAAACGCAAAAAAAAATTAAAATTTTTTTTTCTTCAAATCGACTTGAAACTAATTTTAATAAATTCTTACGTTAATGCGATTACCGAATAAATTAACAGATTTCATGAAAACTGTCAGAAAGTGGGTGAAAAACGCAAAAAAAAATTAAAATTTTTTTTCTTCAAATCGACTTGAAACTAATTTTAATAAATTCTTACGTTAATGCGATTACCGAATAAATTAACAGATTTCATGAAAACTGTCAGAAAGTGGGTGAAAAACGCAAAAAAAAATTAAAAATTTTTTTTCTTCAAATCGACTTGAAACTAATTTTAATAAATTCTTACGTTAATGCGATTACAGAATAAATTAACAGATTTCATGAAAACTGTCAGAAAGTGGGTGAAAAACGCAAAAAAAAATTAAAAATTTTTTTTCTTCAAATCGACTTGAAACTAATTTTAATAAATTCTTACGTTAATGCGATTACCGAATAAATTAACAGATTTCATGAAAACTGTCAGAAAGTGGGTGAAAAACGCAAAAAAAAATTAAAAATTTTTTTTCTTCAAATCGACTTGAAACTAATTTTAATAAATTCTTACGTTAATGCGATTACAGAATAAATTAACAGATTTCATGAAAACTGTCAGAAAGTGGGTGAAAAACGCAAAAAAAAACTAATTTTTTTTTCTTCAAATCGACTTGAAACTTATTTTAATAAATTCTTACGTTAATGCGATTACCGAATAAATTAACAGATTTCATGAAAACTGTCAGAAAGTGGGTGAAAAACGCAAAAAAAAATTAAAAAAAATTTTCCTTCAAATCGACTTGAAACTAGTTTTAATAAATTCTTACGTTAATGCGATTACCGAATAAATTAACAGATTTCATGAAAACTGTCAGAAAGTGGGTGAAAAACGCAAAAAAAAATTAAAATTTTTTTTTCTTCAAATCGACTTGAAACTAATTTTAATAAATTCTTACGTTAATGCGATTACCGAATAAATTAACAGATTTCATGAAAACTGTCAGAAAGTGGGTGAAAAACGCAAAAAAAAATTAAAAATTTTTTTTCTTCAAATCGACTTGAAACTAATTTTAATAAATTCTTACGTTAATGCGATTACCGAATAAATTAACAGATTTCATGAAAACTGTCAGAAAGTGGGTGAAAAACGCAAAAAAAAATTAAAAATTTTTTTTCTTCAAATCGACTTGAAACTAATTTTAATAAATTCTTACGTTAATGCGATTACCGAATAAATTAACAGATTTCATGAAAACTGTCAGAAAGTGGGTGAAAAACGCAAAAAAAAATTAAAAATTTTTTTTCTTCAAATCGACTTGAAACTAATTTTAATAAATTCTTACGTTAATGCGATTACAGAATAAATTAACAGATTTCATGAAAACTGTCAGAAAGTGGGTGAAAAACGCAAAAAAAAATTAAAATTTTTTTTTCTTCAAATCGACTTGAAACTAATTTTAATAAATTCTTACGTTAATGCGATTACAGAATAAATTAACAGATTTCATGAAAACTGTCAGAAAGTGGGTGAAAAACGCAAAAAAAAATTAAAATTTTTTTTTCTTCAAATCGACTTGAAACTAATTTTAATAAATTCTTACGTTAATGCGATTACCGAATAAATTAACAGATTTCATGAAAACTGTCAGAAAGTGGGTGAAAAACGCAAAAAAAAATTAAAATTTTTTTTCTTCAAATCGACTTGAAACTAATTTTAATAAATTCTTACGTTAATGCGATTACCGAATAAATTAACAGATTTCATGAAAACTGTCAGAAAGTGGGTGAAAAACGCAAAAAAAAATTAAAAATTTTTTTTCTTCAAATCGACTTGAAACTAATTTTAATAAATTCTTACGTTAATGCGATTACAGAATAAATTAACAGATTTCATGAAAACTGTCAGAAAGTGGGTGAAAAACGCAAAAAAAAATTAAAAATTTTTTTTCTTCAAATCGACTTGAAACTAATTTTAATAAATTCTTACGTTAATGCGATTACCGAATAAATTAACAGATTTCATGAAAACTGTCAGAAAGTGGGTGAAAAACGCAAAAAAAAATTAAAAATTTTTTTTCTTCAAATCGACTTGAAACTAATTTTAATAAATTCTTACGTTAATGCGATTACAGAATAAATTAACAGATTTCATGAAAACTGTCAGAAAGTGGGTGAAAAACGCAAAAAAAAACTAATTTTTTTTTCTTCAAATCGACTTGAAACTTATTTTAATAAATTCTTACGTTAATGCGATTACCGAATAAATTAACAGATTTCATGAAAACTGTCAGAAAGTGGGTGAAAAACGCAAAAAAAAATTAAAAAAATTTTCCTTCAAATCGACTTGAAACTAGTTTTAATAAATTCTTACGTTAATGCGATTACCGAATAAATTAACAGATTTCATGAAAACTGTCAGAAAGTGGGTGAAAAACGCAAAAAAAAATTAAAATTTTTTTTTCTTCAAATCGACTTGAAACTAATTTTAATAAATTCTTACGTTAATGCGATTACCGAATAAATTAACAGATTTCATGAAAACTGTCAGAAAGTGGGTGAAAAACGCAAAAAAAAATTAAAATTTTTTTTCTTCAAATCGACTTGAAACTAATTTTAATAAATTCTTACGTTAATGCGATTACCGAATAAATTAACAGATTTCATGAAAACTGTCAGAAAGTGGGTGAAAAACGCAAAAAAAAATTAAAAATTTTTTTTCTTCAAATCGACTTGAAACTAATTTTAATAAATTCTTACGTTAATGCGATTACCGAATAAATTAACAGATTTCATGAAAACTGTCAGAAAGTGGGTGAAAAACGCAAAAAAAAATTAAAAATTTTTTTTCTTCAAATCGACTTGAAACTAATTTTAATAAATTCTTACGTTAATGCGATTACAGAATAAATTAACAGATTTCATGAAAACTGTCAGAAAGTGGGTGAAAAACGCAAAAAAAAATTAAAAATTTTTTTTCTTCAAATCGACTTGAAACTAATTTTAATAAATTCTTACGTTAATGCGATTACAGAATAAATTAACAGATTTCATGAAAACTGTCAGAAAGTGGGTGAAAAACGCAAAAAAAAATTAAAATTTTTTTTTCTTCAAATCGACTTGAAACTAATTTTAATAAATTCTTACGTTAATGCGATTACCGAATAAATTAACAGATTTCATGAAAACTGTCAGAAAGTGGGTGAAAAACGCAAAAAAAAATTAAAAATTTTTTTTCTTCAAATCGACTTGAAACTAATTTTAATAAATTCTTACGTTTAATGCGATTACAGAATAAATTAACAGATTTCATGAAAACTGTCAGAAAGTGGGTGAAAAACGCAAAAAAAAATTAAAAATTTTTTTTCTTCAAATCGACTTGAAACTAATTTTAATAAATTCTTACGTTAATGCGATTACAGAATAAATTAACAGATTTCATGAAAACTGTCAGAAAGTGGGTGAAAAACGCAAAAAAAAATTAAAAATTTTTTTTCTTCAAATCGACTTGAAACTAATTTTAATAAATTCTTACGTTAATGCGATTACCGAATAAATTAACAGATTTCATGAAAACTGTCAGAAAGTGGGTGAAAAACGCAAAAAAAAATTAAAAATTTTTTTTCTTCAAATCGACTTGAAACTAATTTTAATAAATTCTTACGTTAATGCGATTACAGAATAAATTAACAGATTTCATGAAAACTGTCAGAAAGTGGGTGAAAAACGCAAAAAAAAATTAAAAATTTTTTTTCTTCAAATCGACTTGAAACTAATTTTAATAAATTCTTACGTTAATGCGATTACAGAATAAATTAACAGATTTCATGAAAACTGTCAGAAAGTGGGTGAAAAACGCAAAAAAAAATTAAAATTTTTTTTTCTTCAAATCGACTTGAAACTAATTTTAATAAATTCTTACGTTAATGCGATTACCGAATAAATTAACAGATTTCATGAAAACTGTCAGAAAGTGGGTGAAAAACGCAAAAAAAAATTAAAAATTTTTTTTCTTCAAATCGACTTGAAACTAATTTTAATAAATTCTTACGTTAATGCGATTACCGAATAAATTAACAGATTTCATGAAAACTGTCAGAAAGTGGGTGAAAAACGCAAAAAAAAATTAAAAATTTTTTTTCTTCAAATCGACTTGAAACTAATTTTAATAAATTCTTACGTTAATGCGATTACAGAATAAATTAACAGATTTCATGAAAACTGTCAGAAAGTGGGTGAAAAACGCAAAAAAAAATTAAAAATTTTTTTTCTTCAAATCGACTTGAAACTAATTTTAATAAATTCTTACGTTAATGCGATTACCGAATAAATTAACAGATTTCATGAAAACTGTCAGAAAGTGGGTGAAAAACGCAAAAAAAAATTAAAATTTTTTTTTCTTCAAATCGACTTGAAACTAATTTTAATAAATTCTTACGTTAATGCGATTACCGAATAAATTAACAGATTTCATGAAAACTGTCAGAAAGTGGGTGAAAAACGCAAAAAAAAATTAAAAATTTTTTTTCTTCAAATCGACTTGAAACTAATTTTAATAAATTCTTACGTTAATGCGATTACCGAATAAATTAACAGATTTCATGAAAACTGTCAGAAAGTGGGTGAAAAACGCAAAAAAAAATTAAAAATTTTTTTTCTTCAAATCGACTTGAAACTAATTTTAATAAATTCTTACGTTAATGCGATTACCGAATAAATTAACAGATTTCATGAAAACTGTCAGAAAGTGGGTGAAAAACGCAAAAAAAAATTAAAAATTTTTTTCTTCAAATCGACTTGAAACTAATTTTAATAAATTCTTACGTTAATGCGATTACCGAATAAATTAACAGATTTCATGAAAACTGTCAGAAAGTGGGTGAAAAACGCAAAAAAAAATTAAAATTTTTTTTTCTTCAAATCGACTTGAAACTAATTTTAATAAATTCTTACGTTAATGCGATTACTGAATAAATTAACAGATTTCATGAAAACTGTCAGAAAGTGGGTGAAAAACGCAAAAAAAAATTAAAATTTTTTTTTCTTCAAATCGACTTGAAACTAATTTTAATAAATTCTTACGTTAATGCGATTACCGAATAAATTAACAGATTTCATGAAAACTGTCAGAAAGTGGGTGAAAAACGCAAAAAAAAATTAAAATTTTTTTTTCTTCAAATCGACTTGAAACTAATTTTAATAAATTCTTACGTTAATGCGATTACCGAATAAATTAACAGATTTCATGAAAACTGTCAGAAAGTGGGTGAAAAACGCAAAAAAAAATTAAAAATTTTTTTTCTTCAAATCGACTTGAAACTAATTTTAATAAATTCTTACGTTAATGCGATTACAGAATAAATTAACAGATTTCATGAAAACTGTCAGAAAGTGGGTGAAAAACGCAAAAAAAAATTAAAAATTTTTTTTCTTCAAATCGACTTGAAACTAATTTTAATAAATTCTTACGTTAATGCGATTACCGAATAAATTAACAGATTTCATGAAAACTGTCAGAAAGTGGGTGAAAAACGTAAAAAAAAATTAAAAATTTTTTTTCTTCAAATCGACTTGAAACTAATTTTAATAAATTCTTACGTTAATGCGATTACCGAATAAATTAACAGATTTCATGAAAACTGTCAGAAAGTGGGTGAAAAACGCAAAAAAAAATTAAAAATTTTTTTTCTTCAAATCGACTTGAAACTAATTTTAATAAATTCTTACGTTAATGCGATTACCGAATAAATTAACAGATTTCATGAAAACTGTCAGAAAGTGGGTGAAAAACGCAAAAAAAAATTAAAATTTTTTTTTCTTCAAATCGACTTGAAACTAATTTTAATAAATTCTTACGTTAATGCGATTACCGAATAAATTAACAGATTTCATGAAAACTGTCAGAAAGTGGGTGAAAAACGCAAAAAAAAATTAAAAATTTTTTTTCTTCAAATCGACTTGAAACTAATTTTAATAAATTCTTACGTTAATGCGATTACCGAATAAATTAACAGATTTCATGAAAACTGTCAGAAAGTGGGTGAAAAACGCAAAAAAAAATTAAAATTTTTTTTTCTTCAAATCGACTTGAAACTAATTTTAATAAATTCTTACGTTAATGCGATTACCGAATAAATTAACAGATTTCATGAAAACTGTCAGAAAGTGGGTGAAAAACGCAAAAAAAAATTAAAAATTTTTTTTCTTCAAATCGACTTGAAACTAATTTTAATAAATTCTTACGTTAATGCGATTACAGAATAAATTAACAGATTTCATGAAAACTGTCAGAAAGTGGGTGAAAAACGCAAAAAAAAATTAAAAATTTTTTTTCTTCAAATCGACTTGAAACTAATTTTAATAAATTCTTACGTTAATGCGATTACCGAATAAATTAACAGATTTCATGAAAACTGTCAGAAAGTGGGTGAAAAACGCAAAAAAAATTAAAATTTTTTTTCTTCAAATCGACTTGAAACTAATTTTAATAAATTCTTACGTTAATGCGATTACCGAATAAATTAACAGATTTCATGAAAACTGTCAGAAAGTGGGTGAAAAACGCAAAAAAAAATTAAAATTTTTTTTTCTTCAAATCGACTTGAAACTAATTTTAATAAATTCTTACGTTAATGCGATTACCGAATAAATTAACAGATTTCATGAAAACTGTCAGAAAGTGGGTGAAAAACGCAAAAAAAAATTAAAAATTTTTTTTCTTCAAATCGACTTGAAACTAATTTTAATAAATTCTTACGTTAATGCGATTACCGAATAAATTAACAGATTTCATGAAAACTGTCAGAAAGTGGGTGAAAAACGCAAAAAAAAATTAAAAATTTTTTTTCTTCAAATCGACTTGAAACTAATTTTAATAAATTCTTACGTTAATGCGATTACCGAATAAATTAACAGATTTCATGAAAACTGTCAGAAAGTGGGTGAAAAACGCAAAAAAAAATTAAAATTTTTTTTTCTTCAAATCGACTTGAAACTAATTTTAATAAATTCTTACGTTAATGCGATTACCGAATAAATTAACAGATTTCATGAAAACTGTCAGAAAGTGGGTGAAAAACGCAAAAAAAAATAAAAAATTTTTTTCTTCAAATCGACTTGAAACTAATTTTAATAAATTCTTACGTTAATGCGATTACCGAATAAATTAACAGATTTCATGAAAACTGTCAGAAAGTGGGTGAAAAACGCAAAAAAAAAATTAAAATTTTTTTTTCTTCAAATCGACTTGAAACTAATTTTAATAAATTCTTACGTTAATGCGATTACCGAATAAATTAACAGATTTCATGAAAACTGTCAGAAAGTGGGTGAAAAACGCAAAAAAAAATTAAAATTTTTTTTTCTTCAAATCGACTTGAAACTAATTTTAATAAATTCTTACGTTAATGCGATTACCGAATAAATTAACAGATTTCATGAAAACTGTCAGAAAGTGGGTGAAAAACGCAAAAAAAATTAAAAAATTTTTTTCTTCAAATCGACTTGAAACTAATTTTAATAAATTCTTACGTTAATGCGATTACAGAATAAATTAGTAGATTTCATGAAAACTGTCAGAAAGTGGGTGAAAAGCGCAAAAAAAAATTAAAATTTTTTTTTCTTCAAATCGACTTGAAACTAATTTTAATAAATTCTTACGTTAATGCGATTACCGAATAAATTAACAGATTTCATGAAAACTGTCAGAAAGTGGGTGAAAAACGCAAAAAAAAATTAAAATTTTTTTTTCTTCAAATCGACTTGAAACTAATTTTAATAAATTCTTACGTTAATGCGATTACCGAATAAATTAACAGATTTCATGAAAACTGTCAGAAAGTGGGTGAAAAACGCAAAAAAAAATTAAAAATTTTTTTTCTTCAAATCGACTTGAAACTAATTTTAATAAATTCTTACGTTAATGCGATTACCGAATAAATTAACAGATTTCATGAAAACTGTCAGAAAGTGGGTGAAAAGCGCAAAAAAAAATTAAAATTTTTTTTTCTTCAAATCGACTTGAAACTAATTTTAATAAATTCTTACGTTAATGCGATTACCGAATAAATTAACAGATTTCATGAAAACTGTCAGAAAGTGTGTGAAAAACGCAAAAAAAAATTAAAATTTTTTTTTCTTCAAATCGACTTGAAACTAATTTTAATAAATTCTTACGTTAATGCGATTACCGAATAAATTAACAGATTTCATGAAAACTGTCAGAAAGTGGGTGAAAAACGCAAAAAAAAATTAAAAATTTTTTTTCTTCAAATCGACTTGAAACTAATTTTAATAAATTCTTACGTTAATGCGATTACCGAATAAATTAACAGATTTCATGAAAACTGTCAGAAAGTGGGTGAAAAGCGCAAAAAAAAATTAAAATTTTTTTTTCTTCAAATCGACTTGAAACTAATTTTAATAAATTCTTACGTTAATGCGATTACCGAATAAATTAACAGACTTCATGAAAACTGTCAGAAAGTGGGTGTAAAACGCAAAAAAAAATTAAAATTTTTTTTCTTCAAATCGACTTGAAACTAATTTTAATAAATTCTTACGTTAATGCGATTACCGAATAAATTAACAGATTTCATGAAAACTGTCAGAAAGTGGGTGAAAAACGCAAAAAAAAATTAAAATTTTTTTTCTTCAAATCGACTTGAAACTAATTTTAATAAATTCTTACGTTAATGCGATTACCGAATAAATTAACAGATTTCATGAAAACTGTCAGAAAGTGGGTGAAAAACGCAAAAAAAAATTAAAAATTTTTTTTCTTCAAATCGACTTGAAACTAATTTTAATAAATTCTTACGTTAATGCGATTACCGAATAAATTAACAGATTTCATGAAAACTGTCAGAAAGTGGGTGAAAAACGCAAAAAAAAATTAAAATTTTTTTTCTTCAAATCGACTTGAAACTAATTTTAATAAATTCTTACGTTAATGCGACTACCGAATAAATTAACAGATTTCATGAAAACTGTCAGAAAGTGGGTGAAAAACGCAAAAAAAAATTAAAATTTTTTTTCTTCAAATCGACTTGAAACTAATTTTAATAAATTCTTACGTTAATGCGATTACCGAATAAATTAACAGATTTCATGAAAACTGTCAGAAAGTGGGTGAAAAACGCAAAAAAAAATTAAAAATTTTTTTTCTTCAAATCGACTTGAAACTAATTTTAATAAATTCTTACGTTAATGCGATTACCGAATAAATTAACAGATTTCATGAAAA